>JANVCC010000018.1:29213287-29343882 GCA_025345505.1 Todiramphus chloris collaris
TCTTTTCTTCCTTTCCCTTCCCCTCCGCTTCTCCATCCCTTCCCCCAATGACTATTTAAAATAGTAATGTCACAGAAAAAGTAGAAATTATCACTGTATAAAATTTTTAAATTAGGAAGTTTCTATAAGATTATTTCATTATCTAAACTTACTCTTTTTATGCGTAGTTCTTTCAGGTCCTAGGGAACACAGCTCTGTCAGATTTGCAGCATGCTCAGTTTTTCTCAAGTCATAAATTTTGATCTCCTCAGCATTTGCAGAAAATATTCTTAGAAGTTTTTCTTGTTTTAAACACACATGAGCCTTCCTTTGACTTAATTTTATGCCTTCAGGAAGGCAGAAATATAAAACTGAGCAAAAAAGGTCAAAGACAATATTCATTGAAACTTAATACATGAATTTTCCCTGCTCTTCACAGGGCACTTTTATAAGCATGAACAAGGAAATTCTCAATAAGAAGCATCTTCAGTTCTTCTGTAATTTCTCCTTATGGTAGCATATGAAAGCCTAGAATACTTAGTAATTATCTGGTAGTAGAAAAGCCATGTATATTTTTTATTCATTGGTATAGTGTATGTTAAGATGCTGATAAATGACAGATTGCAGCTAATAAGTTTTTTAGTCTTTCCTTCTTCATGACACTGAATTTTATATATATATATATATAAAAAATATGAAGAGGGTTTTTCAATGTAAGAATGAAACAGAACAATGAAACAAGTACAGTTGCCAAGCACAACTGATAAGAAAAAGACTCAGAAACCAAATAATGCAAGCCATTTTTAAAAAAGTGATTTTAACATGTTAACATTATCGGGTCTTTTGGGTAATATTTTATTTTAATAACTATACTTCTTAAAATATATCATTTTGATATGAGAATACATAATACAATGAAAAACTAAATTTAATTTTTTTTTTTTCAAACTGCAATTACTCCGTGTTAGTTGAATAAAAAAATCTTAAATACTAAAATATAATGTGGAAGCATATCATACTAAATATGTCTATAGAAGTTAAAGTAAAAATTCTAAAAAGCATCACTTTAGTGTTATATGTATGCCTGCAGAACATGCAAGAGGAAACATTAGAAGCAATGGAGACAGCAAAGTTACGAAGTTATCCACGTTATAAATGGAGGCACATGTATTCTTTGCCAAAATTAAAAAAAAAAGAAGATCTGTTTATTTTGGTTATGGTGCCTTTTTCCCAGACACTCAGTTGCACTCTGTTGATGAGTAAGGCATGTACGTGCCTAATCCCAGAAAAGTTAGACAGTAACTTTGGTCTTATAATTCTTAGTGAGTCTAAGCTATAAGCTTAGAAGAAAAACTTCCAGAAATTGCTGGAGGCCTAGTGGACATAAAGAAAGAACTACATTGTTTATCTAATATAAGAAAAAAAATACAAGTCATTAAAGAACTGCTATAGAAATAAAGCAAGAAATATTTCATAACACTTCTACTTACATACTGTTCAGCTTCAATATCTATGTAAATAATAAAAAACCTGCATGAGGTAGTTACAGATGTGGAAACATGCATCATAGAAGAGTATGTAAGGAATCAGAATGATATTAATATACCTAATGGATTTCAACCTCTAAATCCTTCAGTTATTGGACTATAAAATCTATCACAGACAAAGGCCTGTTGGTATGATCATTTTAAATGAAATATATTGTATGATCACAATGTTCCCAGGTGTACTAAAACAATTGTTTCAGACAGTACATATATATTTATTTTTGTGTGCAGTTGCTCATGAGCAAGTACTGAGCAGCTCTTAAGTTACTGTTTATTGTTCCATTGGCCTCCAAAAGGACATCTTAACCCAGTTATCAGTTCTTTCAGTTATTTCATTCTTCAACACATATATCCTTTAACTTATTTGGTATGTGTGACCTTTATCCAAATTCTTTATGAAACTACCCATCTACGTTTCCATTACTAAGACTTTGATGTGTCGTGTAGGCTGCTTCTTTGATGAAATTTTCTTATTGGCTGCTTTTTATTTTTCTAACGTCTATAACCAATAGTACATTAAAATAAAAAAGAAAAAAAAGGAATTCTCCAAGTTTCTTGAGGACATAAGCGAAACAATCTTTTCAGAAAACAATTAATCTTTACTATCTTGCGAAGCATTTTGATGGAATGTGTAGAGACTCCTGACTGAAGTATTTCATATTTAGTACTGAAAAGAGAATACAAATAGCTTCAAAAGGTGTGAAAGAAGGCATGAAAAATAAGCAGTTGTGATTTGTGGCATAATATGTAATCAAAGAAATATCAAAAACTAACAGAAGGCATGAATAAAGGATTAAGACAACTCAGCAGTGGAAAGATACTGACAGTGATTATGAAGACAGTGCTCAAAAGAGAATAATACATCATAAGCCAGTTCTGCTAAAACTGGTTTTAGGATTTTGTGCTACATTTGTAATTACTCTGTATTTTAGTGTGATCTATGTTATTTAAAACTGCAGCTTTTCAATCTTATCTTCCACGCTGTTTTCTACATTGCCTTCACTGTGACCATTGCCATCATATTGAATCTTACTTGAATCTTACTGTGTACTAGTGTGCTCTGTTCTTTCAATAATGATAACAAATTCAGAGCAGCTCTAAATTATGTTTCACTAAATCCACAGATAAAATGTCAGGATTTCTTTTTTTTCTTTTAACAACTATTAAATTATTCATTTATTGGCCTTCACAATAGTAGCAAGAAGTCTTTTTCTTCTGCTGTTTTATTTGAATAGAGTATATTCAAATTAAGAATAAGTCTAAAGTAATGTTTTTCTGTAGTGTAGAAGTTATCAGAAAAAAAGTTGCTGTTACATTTTTTAGCCATCAGTAAACTTTTTTTTTTTTTTTTTTTTTTAAAGTTTATTTTAATTGTTTTATTTCCTAAACATGAGTTTCTTTACTGGAAAGCATGCAAAATAGAACTAGTTCATAGCTGTAGTGGCTTGACCTTGGCTAGCCACCAAATTGCTCTATCACTCCCCTTCCTCAACAGGATACAGAAAGAAAACAACAGAAAAGCTGCGGGTCCACATAATGACAGGGACATCATTTGCCAGTTACCTTCACAAGAAAAACAGACTCAGCCTGGGGAAATGAATTTAATTTATTGCCAATTGTATCCTGGGCTGTATAAATAGAATTGTGACCAGCAGGTTGAAGAAGGTGATTCTCTCTCTCTACACCACTCTCATGAGACCCCACCTACAGTTCTTCATCCAGCTCTGAAGCCCCAGTACAAGAAAGAAAGCAGATCCAGAAAAGAGCCATGAAAATATGGACATATGAAATCAGAGTTTATTTCTCAGAAATTTAATGTAAATAGACTACTTTTTCCCAGGAATTTGAAATTGCAAACAACTTCAATGAACAATACAAATGTTTTAGTTCTACTTCTGAGAACTGATATACTGATTTTAATAAGAAGTAAAAGGTCAATACTCTGAGTGCTAAAAACACCATTAAAAATATAAGAAATAAATGTAATTATTTATGGAAAAATGCTATAGAAGTTAATGAGTACTTACTTGCAAATTTTCTTAAATAAGCAATAATTATTTTCATTAATAGCAATCTTTAGTCTTCATTAATTTAACACTGAATGTTGAGTCTCCAGAGAGAAGCAAACATATTTCTAACTGCAAATTCTACGACTAACAGAATCAAAGAACTCTGTTAATTAAAAATATTTTTGCCACTTTGTCAATTACAAAAGTAAGCAAAAAGCACCCTTTGAGAGTTCAAAAGAGAGAAGGATCAGTAAGCTTTGAGTATTCAGAAAGAACAGCAAACCAAATAAATATGAATAATGTTTTTGTACAAAACTTGGAAAAAACAAGCAAACAACCACTAAGATGGAGGGTTTTTATCAATTTATCTTTCCACTCCTGTGACCCTATAATCTTATGAAAAACATTCCTAATTTGGATCAAAATTAAACCCATGCAAATAAACATACATATAATAGACACAAAGAAACTACAGACTTAGTCATAAAAGTATTTAAATAATTGAAGTAACTCTTGCTAAATAGCATAGTCCTTACATTAAGCTCAGTGATAAAAGAAAAGTAACAGTTTATAAGGAACACCAGAAAAATCACTAGGATTTGTTATGGTGAAAACTCATTTTTATGCATATTTCCAAAAGTATGAGTGTGTTTAAGGAAGTGCATACAACCTCAAGAAAATATCTAGTATGAAATTATTTTGCCTTTGTGTAATGAATTTTAACCATATACACTAAGAAAAATTTTGAATCAGTGTTGTAAAGAGGTGTTATCCAAAAAGGTAATTACTGTAAAACAAAGAGAATATTAATAGGATAAGTCATCTTGGAGGATTATTGTCATGATTATATTTTTAGGTAATGAGAGCATTATTGTCATTATTATATTTTTAGGTAAATATATTTCTGAGTGCTTAGTTATAAATAAACTTCAAACATAGCTCTGGATGACAAGGAGAGACAATGTCAACAGGGTCAAAACAAAATGACCTTTTATTTGGTAAAGATCCTATCTGAGGTGATGATAATGTTCAGTATTAACATATAGTTTACATTTCCCACACATCATGTTGTATTTAAAATTATACTATGGGTAAAAGGGGACTGCTTTATATGTGTATCCAGGTACTTATTGTTAAACTAATTAATGCTTGAATAATCAACAAACAACTAATTAAAATATAACAATACAGTTATTATTAGTCCTATTACAATGATACTAATATAACCTGAAATATAACAATATAGCTATTATTAGTTCTATTACACTGATACTAATAAAATCTGAATTATACAATTAATGAACTAATATCTCTTTCAGCAAAGTTTATATATTTTCCTATATCTACCCTTTTCTTTAGTGCTATATTCCACTGCCTGATTGAGTCCCGAGGCTGATGGTACCTGCCTTACCCCAGATGGATACAAGGTGTTGCGAAGGGTTGGTGATACCACATGTTCTTCACTGGGAGAATGCAGGTTTGATGAGAATTTCTTCCTTCTCTGTCTTTGATCTGCTTAAGTTTAAGTTCATGTTTGCTAATTGTTGGGGTTTTGGGGAGTTCTCTGTTTTCCTTCTTTTTTCTTTTTTTTTTTTTTAATTTTCCCATACTTGTTAATCAAGGAGATAAATTGCTGTACTTAAGAGAGACAAAAAGACCTGGCCACAGGGGGAGGGGTCCAGCCAGCTGCCGAATAAAAGGGGTTGGGTGGAGCCTCTAGGGCTCTTGTATTTTCTCCCTGCATTCAAAGGGGAGAGAAGTCGCCCCCACTGCTTCTCCTTCTGCCCCTGCTGTCTCCCGGGGATCCTGCTGGGCACCGGGATCGGCTGCCCAGGGGGGTTTGTGAAGCGGGCTTTTCGTCGGACATTGCCACGTGAGGACTGAGCTGGCTCCGGAGCGCCCCTGCAGGCGCGGGGAGACCATCGCACCCTCCCTGCTCACCGGGAGCCGCCAGCGCCCCTGCCGGCTCTGAGTGGAACTGCACCAAAGGGGAGAGTGCTTGCAGCCGAGAGAGGTTGGCACTGGGTTCCTGTCCCTGTTTGTTGTTACTGCCATAGTTAGTGTTGTTTGTTTGCCTTGTTATATATATATTTAGTAAAGAACGGTTATTCCTATTCCTCATCTTTGCCTGAAAGACCCTTAATTTCAAAATTATAAGCATTCGGAGGGGAGGGGGTTGCATTTTTCCATTCCAAGTAGGGGCTCCTGCCTTCCTTGGTAGACACCTGTCTTTCAAACCAAGACACTAATGCAGACTGCTTGTCTGCTCTTTCTTCACTGATCCCACCCAACAGATTTCTTTATTTTTTTATCCCATGTGAAGTTCATGAAGATAGCTTGGAGAAGAGAAGGCTCCAGGGAGACCTTATTGCAGACTCCCAGTATCTGAAGGGGACCCACAAGAAAGCTGAAAAGGGACTTTTACAAGGTGTTGTAGTGTAGAGGTAATGGCTTCAAACCTGAAGAGAGTATGTTTAGATTAGAAATTAGGAAGAAGGTCCTCACTCAGGATGGTGAGACACTGGAACAGGTTGCCCAGGGAAGTTGTGGATGTCCCATCACCAGATGTGTTCAGGACCATGTGGGATGGGTCTTTGAGCATTCTATGTTTCCATCATTCTATAACCAAAACTTCAAGACAGTCAATCATTACCCAACCATGAAACAATTGTTATGACAGCTTAAACAACTTAAAGTCAGCTTGGGCCAAGACAAGTGTAGATAATTCTTCAGGATTCAAAAGTGACAAAAGCCTAAATCTTTTATTATTATGGCAGACATTTTTCTTAGGCTACAGGACTACAATTTCAAATATTAATTAATTCTTTAAAATGCCTTTTTTTTGTTCATCACTAAACATTAGGAGAAAAAGAAAATACAGTACTAGATAGCCTACATCCACAGAGCAGCATTCAGTACATTCTGAGTTATTTTTTACAGACAGTGCAGAAGAATAACTGATCTTTGAAGTAGCCTTGTTTATAGCATTGTTTAGAGTTGATCTGGTGAATTATGGCCATATGAAGTGTTTTGAACTGACAGTTTGTCTTATCCAACTTGACCTTCCTCATAACCTGAATTTTTCAGATTTCTGATAACAGATTCCTGTGAGAACTAAAACTGAAGTTTTTGTCATAGTCTCTCAGTGATGGGATCATATTTTTAGATATGCAAATACACATAAAATTTTTACTAACAGACAGAATGACGTATCAATCTTATCTCATCTTCCATGTCTTTTAGTCTGTGGACTACAGTAAGAAATTAATCATTAGGGATAATAGTCTATCTCATTCTGTGCACAGTAAATGTATTGGGGAAGATAGAAGTTTTATGGAAGCATTTAAGGTATGGTCCTTTAGGACTAAAATTTTCCTTGATTTTCAGTCCTTTTTTTACCATCACAGTTTCCATGATATGATTGTAATTAGTCTTCATTTTACTCTTGTCAAATTATAGACCATATGAAATCTGATCTCTAGATCAGATAAAAACCATCCTATATCACTTAAGAGTAGAACTTTTTACTTATAATTTTATATAATTACATTTCTGTGACTGACCTCAAGATGTAAAACTTAACTCAGTCCCAGAACAAAGCTGTCCTAATAATAATAGGAATTCAAGAATAAGCAGTATATAGTGTGTTTAGAAGACTATACTTCTGTTTTTGCAGTAACCTCAGGTTTTTTCACCTTAGTGTTTCTTGTTCTATAAGCTACATTGTCATAAGTTTGGGGGGTTTTTTTGGTTGGTTTTTTTTTTTTGGTTTTGTTTTGGTTTTTTTTTCCTTAGTTTTATTTATCTGGATAAATAAGAAAAGTGGAATTATTGTTGATTTAGTATGGAGTTATATATATATTTCTATGAATCAGTGGTGATTATTTTAGAGTTGATTAAAACTCGTGTGTATAAATAGCTAACTTAAGACTGAGTCTGAGTGCAATACAAATCACTAGTCCTATATTCAGAGTAAGTTTAGTTTGGGTTGTTTGGTTTTTTGGATCAATGTGGTAGAGATAAATTATATTGCCTGTAATAAAGATCCACAGAAATGTATTAGTCATAAGTGGAGTTGATAGGCAATGTACATACAGAATCCTTACAAACAGAGGAAGATACAGTGTACCAATACATGTCAAATATAGTATAAGATCATGTAATTAATACATCAGCCTCATATTGTCTGTAATCCTTGAGTTTTCATGAGAACCTTTCCCTCTTTTGTAGAACCAATAGATTTTTAATCCATTTTAAAAAGTACTACAGACCCATCTCTATATCTGTGTTTAGGTTATTGAACTATGCACTATGGAGTTATATGTAAGACACATTGTTACATTGTTTCAATAATATGCTCCTGAATTGTGGAATCTTAACTATGGAAGAATTCATGTTAACAAGATAATATGTCACAATATCAATATACATGACAAACTCAAGCATAAATTGGCAGGTAAGAAACACTTTCTGTTTTCTTTTTTTTGTTTTCTCAATTGTCTTTACATTTGGCATCCTTAATAATTATGAGAAAAAGAATAAAACGTCTTCCAGGTGATAGTAATCAAAATTGATGTATTCAATCTTGAAAGGAGCAAGTGACTGAAAGTTGTTTCATGAAGCAAGAATGGAGAAAGTACCTTTACTTGTTGCAGGACTTGGAACATTTTTAGTTTAAAATTCTGTTTAATGCATTGAATAGAAAATTATTATTTTACTGAAAGATAAGATAAACTACTTCTTAAATATCTGTCCATAATATATGAGAATAATAACTGTAGTGAGATTTAATCCACTTCATTCAGATATGTATCTTCTCCATTCAATCAATAGAAAGAATATAGTGCCTTTGAATTCCTTTAGAACTGGACTATATGGGACTATATACTTAAGCAATCATACAGGTGTTTTTAAAGAATTATAAACTTCTGAAAATAAAACTTAACAAATGTAGGAAACCTCTGCCCTTGTTTATATTAGTTCACTAGAACTGACTTACAGTTCCTAAGTAAAGTTAACTTAATGTTACCATGTTGCCCCTGCTTTCAGATGGTGTTTGTACTAGAGGATCTCCTGAAGTCCCTTTACAACCCAAGTTAATTTATGAACTGCAATTTTACTATGCAGATTATGATTTATATTATAAACCCACATTATAGTCCATAAAAACAAATAATTGCTGCCACCAGAGCCTAAAAGCTACTTATCTTATACCTAAATTAGGTATCTACATTTGGTCAGCTTAACAGTTCCTTAAATCCCACTGCCTGTATTGATTTGATCTCCACTGACCATAATAGGCAGTGTAGACATCTACATCTATATGTATGTGTCTGCATGCAGAGGTGAAAGCAAACAGTGTAAAAAGGATTAAGTTGTATTGGGATTCTTCAGGAATCAGATTTTGTTAGGATAGGATTTACTGTGTTTCTTTGATAGTAGAAGTAAAGGAAAATAAAGAGAAGGACAAATGAAAAACAACTACTGAAAATGAATACCAGTCACAGTTATAAAAAGTTTCTTGGTTAAATTATCACAAACAAGCTAGAAAGTGCTTTATTAAATCTGAGACAGATAACAGCAAAGGTGGCATACTGTGAAATGTGGGCAATTTGTCTGAAGTAAGGAGTCAGAGAAACTTGCTCTTGGAGTTTCAAACAGAAATGCTCATTATAGGGCTATATAGTTGACTCAGTGTGGAAATAATTAGAAAAATTAATACACAAAAGTTATACTGATGGACAGTGATATGAAACATTTCCTATGGAACATGAATAGCTGTTCAGAAACAAAGAAATTAGCATATTTTGTTTCATAAATTAATGTGTTTACAAGAAATTCTAAATATGATGCTTTGCTGTGCAGTGCTGTTCCTTTTGAAAATTTCTAAATCCACTTTTATTTTTACAAATATGGACATAAACAGCTACAGACTAGGGCTGAAATGATAGTGATAAGCCCCTGGTCTTAACCCATCCACAGTTTGTGCATACATAGAATCATAGAATAGTTTCAGCTGGAAAAGACCTTCAAGATTGTCAAGTCCAACCTTATTCCAAGCCCTATCAAAAACCACTAAACCATGTCCCCAAGCACAACATCTACCCGCCTCTTAAACACTTCCAGGTGTGGTGACTCCACCAACTCCCTCAGCAGGCCATTTCAATGCCTGACAACCCTTTCTGTAAAGAAAGGCTTCCTAATATCCAGCCTGAACCTCCCCTCATTCAACTTCAGGCCATTTCTTCCTGTTCTGTCACTTGTCACCAGAGAAAACAGACCAACTCCTGCCTCGCTACAACTTCCCTTCAGGTAGTTGTAGAGGGTAATAAGGTCTCCCCTCAGCCTTCTTTTCTCAATTCTCAAGGCTAAACAGTCCCAGATCCTTTAGCCTTTCCTCATAAGACACATGCTCCAAACCCTTTACTAGCTTTGTAGCCCGCCTTTTTACCCTCTCCAGCACCTCAATATCCTTCTTGTAGAGAGGTGCCCAAAACTGGACATGGTATTTGATGTGTGGCCTCACCAAATCGGAGTGCAGAGAAATGATCACCTCCCTGCTCCTGCTGACCACACTATTCCTGATACAGGCCAGGATGCTATTGGCATTCCACCTGGGCACACTGCTGGCTCATGTTGAGGTAGCTATCAGTCAACACCCCCAGATCCTTCTCTGCCTGGCAGCTCTCCAGCCACTTCTCCCCAGGCCTGTAGCACTGATGGGTGTTGTTGTGGCCCCAGTGCATGACCTGGCATTTGGCCTTATTGAAACTCATGGAATTGGCCTTGGCCCAGTGATCCAGACTATCTAGATCCCATCTCTTAATTCAACATATTCCATATTGGGGACCTGTGTAAGTTCATTCTGCAATCAATAAGATGTGAAACTAGAATATGGACTTTCAGAGACTTATTCAACTATCCTTTTAATCCTTAGAGTCATAGAAAACACAGCTGCCAGAGGCCTTAAGAAAACATATTATTAATTTACCTATTTTTTTCCAGTAAGCTAACATATCAGGGATTTGTATTCAGCAAGCACAAAGATCAGACAGGGAACTAAAAGCTAAATGTTTGGAAAGTATCTGAGCAGTGTACTGTAAAGATATAGTAGGTATGTTAAAGACTTTATTTATCGATACCAGACTGTTTGGCTTAAATTGATGTATCTGTTATGCAAGATATAAAGAGTGCTTCATATCAAACCATAGTTCCATAAGAACCAATATAATATCTCTGACAATAACCACTAAGATGATTTACAAAATTCTATGATACAGTAATGTGAGTTTCTCGCTCTCAGCATTTTGTAGCTCATGAACATCAAGGAGATCTTCTCTTTACACCTGGGAATGCTGAAATGCTTTTCCTCTTTATATTTGTCCAGCAGCTTTTTCAGAAATCACTGAAATTACCTGTCATTTTTATGAATTTCTTCTTGTTGGTGGTGGTATGTCACTGTTTATACCAGGAGCGGCGAGGTGCAGCAACACACAAATTCAGCAAGAGAAGGCAAAAGAAGCCACTCTATTAATTTATAACCCCTTTTTATATACCCTAGCCCCATAGGGCTATTGGTCAGTGATCACCCATCTCCTAGGGTGATTGGCTAAAGTCCTACAACATCTATTTCAAAATATTTTTCCAATGTACCATAAACAGAACTTAGCAAAACACCATGTGTTAGTCTAGATTACAAAAAACATCCTACTGGTTTTCATAACACTGGTGAGAAAGGCAGGATTCTCACCAAATATTGTGAGAACCTGAGAAAATCGCTCTGCTAGAAGCTTTTCAGCATCCACAGTGGTAATTTTTTTTTTTTTTTTTTTTTTTACATATAATAAAGTGTAAATGAAATAAGAAATGTGATTTTGAAATACATGATGTTATTTCAATAGAATATCACTCTGCTAAAACATGCTGTGAAATTTTATTATGTTTATTATGGGCAGCACAGTTAAATGCTTCTTTTTCTCCTTGAATAAACACAAGGTAGAATGAAACTACTGAAAGTCTAGTATTTAAAGTGAAAAAAAGAAAAAGAAATTCAGTGGTGTACAAAACCAATGAAATTAGTGATACCTTAATGAATAAGAGAAAGTTGAACTGCAGAATGGTTGGCATCAGTGAATGGGTTTGTGACTATAATGTCCTATCTTCCCTTCCTGTAGATCAACTATGCACTGAGGATGTGAATGGTTTTAGTGGAAACAATGAATGCTTCAAAAAATCTCTCCCTAAATCCTTCAATGAAATCTGCTGTGTCTGTCTGTAATGAAGGCCATATAATTTCTCTTTATGGAGGCAGAAAACAAACATTCTCAGAATCACAGAATAGTAGAGATTCAGAGAGTTTTCTGAAGACTGTCTAGTTCAACCCCTCATGCTTGAAGCAGGGTCAGTTACAGAAGCTTACTCAGAAACACGGTCATTTGAGGTTTGAGTATCTCCAAGGATGGAAACCCAACAACATGTTCCTGTGCAACCTGTTCAAGTGCTCAGTAGACTTTACAGTAAAAAAGTACCTTTTTAATTTAAATGAACTTTCTTGTGTTCCTATTTGCACCCTTTGTCTCTTTACGTGTCACTGAGTACCATTGAGAAGAGTCTTTCTCCATATTCTTTACCCTCCCATCAGGTATTTATATACATTTGATTCTGTAAATCCCTTCCTAATCATACATAAAATTAGGAACCTCATTGCTCAGTGCTTTTACATGTTACTTTGATGTTATTCTATATAATATTTATATATTCTATACGAATACCACATGGTTTATTTAAACAACTCTCTCCTATTCAGCTCAAGAAGTGTTCAGAATAACATTCGCATGAAAAATGCATAGTGTATTTGCTTTAATGTGAAGAAACAACAATCAGGCATGACTCATATTTTTCTGTAATAAATATAAATACATATTGTATACAATATGTATACATACATATATATAAATATATATATATAAAAAATACATATTGTTAGCAAGTGTCATGAGAAAATTATACTGGTCCCAGGATTATGTCCTACAGACTCTTCAGTGAAACTTTATTTATATACTTACTATGTATTTATGTACAATTATTGATGTTTCAATTCATTATATGTTTCCTATAATAATAATTTATAAGCATTAAAAGAACTTATAATTTCAGTGGAGTACGTCCAACATGTAATGCTGAAAAATCACATAGAGCTCAAAAAAAATTATTTTGTTCATTTTATTTTGAAATAAATTTAACATTGAGTTGTTTAAATTAAACAGATCAACCTTACAAAATGGTAAAGAGATGACTGACATACTATTAAACTCCACAGGCTTTTCAAAATTTATATAATTATTTTTTGTGCTTGAGAAAGTTAAAGAATGCTTAAAATTGATTATAACATTTAAATGGTGCCATTTTGAAAGCCTCCATTTTGCAGTATTTAACAATAATTTGTCTGAAGTGCCCTAGAATGCTGCCATTGACATATATGATGGCTTCATTTTTTTAAATGTATTAGGAAGTGTATGCAAGTTGACTATATATTTAGGCAGATTCTTCCCTATAATCCTTCCTCCACTGAAGTTACTATTTACATTTGTATGCATAAGAGCAGACGGCACTGTAAGATGTAGAAAAACAAAAAGGCTTATATTTAACTATATACAATATGTATTTATATTTATTATAGAAAAATATGAGCCTTGTCTGATTGTTGTTTCTTCACATTAAAGCAAATACACTATGCATTTTTCATGCAAATGTTATTTTTTTTCTAGACCCTCATCTGTCTGGCATAATCTCAATAATTAAAATGTACAACAAGGTGTGCTAGAAATGGCTGCTCACCTTCCATACACCCCCTGGAAAAGGGAAAAGATGAACCTTTTTAAAAAAAAGCAGAAAGAAGGAAGACCAGGATAAATAGAGGTCAATCACTCTCACCTCAGGGACCAGACAGATCATAGAGCAGATCCCCCTGGAAACTATGTTAGGGCACATGGAAAATAAGGAGGTGATTGATATCAGCCAACATGGCTTTACCAAGGACAAATCATCCCTGACAAATTTGTTGGACTTCTACAACAGGGTTACAGGGCTGGTAGATAAGGGAAGAGAAACTGGCATCATTCTATTTGGACTTATGCAAAGCATTTGACATTGGCCTACATGACATCCTTGTCTCTAAACTGGAGAGACATGGATTTGACAAATGGACCACTGAATGGATAAGGAATTGGCTGGATGGTTGCACTCAAAAAGTTGCAGTCAATGGTTTGATGTCCAAGTGGAAACCAGTGATGACTGGCATTTCTCAGGGGGCAGATTGGGACCAGTGCTATTTAACATCTTTATTGGCATCATGGACAGTAGGACTGAATGCACCCTCAACATGTTTTCCAACAACACCAAGCTGGGTGGTGAGGTCACCAGGCTGGAGGGGAGGGATGCCATCCAGAGGGACCATGGTAGGCTTGAGAGTTGGGCCCATGTGAAAGTCATGAAGTTTAACAAGGCCAAGTACAGGGTCCTGCACCTGGGTCAAGGCAATCCCAAGCACAAATGCAGGCTGGGTAATGCGTGGACTGAGAGCAGCCCTCCAGAGAAGGACTTGGGGATGTTGATGGATGAAAAAATGGATATGATCCAGCAAAGTGTGCTTGGAGCCCAGGAAGCCAATCATATTCTGAAATGCATTAAAAGAAGTGTGGCCAGCAGATCAAGGGAGGTGTTTTCCTCTCTACACCACTGTTGCGAGAGTTTGTGTAGAGTACTGCATTTAGCTCTGGGGTTCCCAACAAAAGAAAAACATGAACCTGCTCCAGTGGGTCCAGAGGAGGACCACAGAGATGATCAGGGGGACTGATGTACCTCCCCTATGATGACAGGCTGAGACAGTTGGGATTCTAAGGCTCCAGGAGGGAGGCCTTACAGAAGCCTTCCAATACCTAAAGGTGACCTTCAGGAAAGATGGGGAGAGGTCCTTTATCAGGGAAAGTAGTGATAGCTTGAGGAATAACAGTTTTAAACTGAAAGATGGTATACATTAAATAGGATTAGATTAAATATTAGGAAGAAGTACTTTACTGCAAGGGTGGCAAGACACTGGAACAGATTGCCCAGGGAAGCTGTGGATGCCCCCTTCTTGGAAGCATTCAAGGCCAGGTTGGATAGAGCTTTGAGCAACATGGTCTAATGGAAGGTGTCCCTGCTCATGTCATGGGGGCTGGAAATAGGTGATCTTTAAGGACCCTTCCAACCCAAACCTTTCTATGATTCTATGATTACTTGCCAGATAGTTATTAGCAAATACATATTTAATTTTTTTAAGGACATGTGGGGGAAGGGGTAACTTTTCTAGTATTCACAGAAGGTAAAGTAGGTTTTAATGAGTCACAGTAAGGAGTGCAATCCAACAGATGACATCCTGTTAGTAATTACCTCCTACTTAAAACCCACCAGCTCAGAAGCTGCCACTGGCATCAACTGCAAGATTATGTTCATAAGGGAGTGAGCAAAACTGGGAGATGAAACTTAAAAGGTATATTATAGCTTAATATAAGACCCTTGCATAGCCTGAAGAAGCTTTTTGAAAAAAATACTTTTCAGAAAGCAGTGTGATGTAGTCACAACATGAAACTACAGTTAACAGGCATTATCCACACATTATAATGCTTCATTCTCTGAATAACCCCAAGGTGGTGACCTTACATGTAATAAAAGGATAACAAAAGCATGGGATCATGTAACATGGTCTCAAATGGACAAGATGGATTCTTTTCACTGTACACAGATTAAAAGTTTGGATTTCAGGCTACTGTTATTTGACCATGAAGGGGAAGTAAATCTTAGCATATTATTTCATGATCAGCTTAAGCCAAAATAAAGATGTATTTTTGTGAAAAAAACACTCTTGCCTTTTCCAGCTACAGTTTTTGTTGTCTCCCTTCAGACAATACTAGCCATCGTGTGGCCCTACAGCAAGTCAGTATTAGCTATGACCAGAAACTAATTGTAAAGAAAGTAAAAGCAACACCCAAACTAAATGATCTGACTTACCTGGTTACAAACTCTAGTACAAGAATAAGAACAGGAAAGAGCTCTTTTAAGCAGCAGGCAGAGTTAATTTAGCTTAAGACAACTGTAAACCAGTATATAGCCTTCAAAATGGTATATTGTTAAAAATTAAAAAATTCTTCTGTTTTTCCCAAACTACCCCCACAATAGTTCTGTTATTGCAGAACAGATTTATAGGTCTCTGGGAAATTCATATAGGCTCAGGAAAGAATTCATAGATACCCGTACAAAGTTGAATAAAGAATTTTCTAAGATACAAAAGTACAGATAATCAACAATATACCTAAAAGGAAAATATATGCCTAAATATTCAACATGTATTAACATTAGACATGTAAACTAACATAGCTATATGCCAGGAAAAAAAAAAAGAAAGCAAACAAAATATAAAGATGTATTCCCCTATATATACAATGATATAAATGACTATGATCTTTAAAGAATAAAAATAGACTCCTCTTTTAAAATCACTCTTTGCAGAATAGATATAAATATATATATAAATAGAATATAGATATAATAGATATAAATAGATAGAATAGATATAAATTTAAGTCTCCCACATTCCACTAAATATCAATGATTTGGATTTAACTCCTATCAATCTTTTCCGAGGAAACAGCTTTATGTATTTATAGAACTTTAATATATGCTCCTGATAACTGGCCAACACCTATTGGTGGCAGCCCTGAGCACTGAGCTATGGAGGTGGTCTGTCAACCTCTCTTTCTCATCCTTCTTCCAGAGCAGTGAACAGAAGTTTAAACTCTGCCAGTATCAAGACCTAAAGCAGTTTTGCCTGTGTCCACTGACTTATGTCCTCAGATCTGACACACAGACATACTCTGCCATCTGATGCCAGACAGTAAAGAATTGCATCCAGACAGATTTCTAGTCAGAGACAACCTGTGCAGTGTCAAAAGCAACCCATCAATATCCATTTTTATCTGAACAGCAAACTGGTATAACTTACACAACCCAATATAATGCTCACAACAACAATAAATTAACTATGCAAATTATTATATTGTGTACACATATCAATTCACTCCACAAACAACCAATCTGTCATACAGACCTTGAGTTCCTTAGCTTTAACTGACTTGTCACAAGCCATTAAATTTGACACATCGGCAGTAGCAGAATGTTGTGGACTGATCAGGCCATGAATTCCACTTTTCTCTAAGCCACAAATTCTCAGTGTGATGTCAGACATGGCATTAAGGTCAAAAGGTAGAACTAGTGAACCAAATTAAATCCATATACAAACAACTATATGAATTTATCAACTTTTCAAAGGAAGTCCAGAGACATTGGCTTTAGTTTCTCATATAAATGTCGACACTGGAGGTTCTAGGTATTCAAAAAGTTTAAAAAATAAGTCTATTGCGTGATATAATATAGATTTTGGTGCCTGAAATTAGGAAATTGTAAGAATACTGATCTTATTTTAAAATCAGTACATTTACACACTACAGATAATAAAAAAAATGCTTATTTATTTTTAACCAATGTACTTATTTTACCAGTATTTCATTGGTATTTAATTTATTTAATCTGCATTTCTGAGGAGCCAGTATCACAGAATCACTCAGGTTGGAAAAGACCCTTGGGATCATCATGTCCAACCATTAGCCCTACTCTACAAGTTCTCTCCTAGACCAAAATGCACAAGTTCCCGCACAAGTTCACAGAACACAATGAAATGCATGGCAAGGTCTTGAGCAAATTGGCTGATATAGTTGCCAAGCTGCTCTCCATCACATTCAAATCATGTAAGTCAGGTAAAGTCCGCAGTGACTGGAAGAATGGAAACATCACACTTTTTAAAAAGGGTAATAAGGAGGGCCCTGGAAAAAAAAATATAGTTAAAACAATATCCATTGCTGCCTTACTTCTGCAAGGATTGCTTCCTTATCATGTCATAATGCACCACACTATTTAATTTATGATCCCAAGGAATTAATTATAATTTTTCAGTGTTGACTATAGATTGAATATGGAAAATTAAGAATTTTAGAATGGTTCATTAACGTGGCAGAACCTGCTTATGCAACCCTGTGTGTAATACAGTGACATAATAAGCTCTGCATTTAATCATCATATTTTCTAATCTGTCATACCAACATTTTTCATAAAAGTTTAGTATATCCTAAAATCATTGAGATGCAGTAAGAATTTTTTTTTTCTGATGAAAACATTTAAATAATTTAGATGCAGTGCTCCTTTACATATTTAGGTTGCCAGATTTGAAGGTTTAATTTAATGAGAACTGATTCTTTGAGTACATATAGTATATACACACAGCATATAGAGTATGAAGAAATTACATTATTGCAAGTGCATTTTGAAAGAGTTCTGTTAAATATGATGATATAAATGTCTTACCCTCATTTTTTTTTTCTTAATATAATCAAAATAATATAAATTAATTTTTCATATACATTCTCTGGCATTGTACTAAAAAAAGCATTAGTTCAAACATACAATTACTGAACAAATTTTTATTTCCTCCACCCTTCTGAACAGAATATACTACTATAACTATCCGGTCATTGAAATTAAGTATGTGTACATGTGAAAGTGAATATGTGAATCTTCTGAATTATACTGGCTGAAAAATGTGAACACAAACGAAAGGTAGCAATCCCTAAAGACAAATCTGGCATTAAAAAATTAATATTTGCAACCAAAACAGCATGAGGCCACTTAATATTGTACTGAACTACATGTAACTGCAGATTCAAAGCTAAAACAGCAATGATTGTTTTATAGTATTTTATGTACTAAAACAAATGCCACAATACTTTGAAGAACCATTTTGGTAATTACCAATGCAATATTTTATTCCTTAAGAAAGTTTTTGCTTTCAAGTGTTAATTAATCCTTACTATAATGAGATGTTAATAAATGGGTAACAAATATGCATCTTTGAAGAACAGCAAGTTTTCATCCCCAGTGGATAAAATACATACAAGAAATCATTTAGTTAACTCTCTAGGGCACAAAGAAAGTAGACAGACAATAGCAAAATATAGATTATATCCTCCTTCAGAACTCAGTGGGGCTTCACTTAAGTGACAAAATCAGTACAAGCAGGCTTGGTTGAAATGTCTAGGCCAAATTCAACCTCCGTAAATTTTCCCTATTATGTGAAGGAGAGAAATTCTAGCAATATAAAATACATTAAGAAATAAATTCTAATTTAACAAAAGCTAGATTCTTTTGATTTGCATCAAATGTACCATTCAGTCCTTAATGGAACAGTCTGAAAAAATGAAGTCTTTCGGTGCATACTAAACATGAATGTGAACTGTAGACAAATGACTGTGTTTAGAGCTGCCAAACTATGCTTCCAGGGAACACCTGCTGGCCCCAATGCAGGGGAGGCAGAAGATATAGAAGGTTAGCCCACACCTGAGGTCAGACCTCTGTCTTGTCCACTCAGGGACTGTTTCATGTTCTTGCTTCACAGACATCCTCTGTTGGGATGATGTTAGGGTTGGATGGATGTTGACTAGCTCAGAATTAGGAATGGGTTCAGGCAGCAATCACTGAAATAACATTAGGAAACAAATAAGATTGTTTCATCTTCTTGGATGAGGGGCATTACATGGTTGATGGTGGTAGGACAGCAATACAGTATGGTCATCTGGGCATCCTTTCCTATGGCGTTCATTGACAGGCCTGTAGGTGAGGAGATCTGTGGGACAGCCTAACTTATGATATCTTTGAATCACATGCATGGTAAGGATATTTAGTCCTTTTTTTTTTCTTTTTTCCTGATTTTTTTCTGATTTCTTCTGTCCCTCTGCATGACTGAGAAAAAAACACTGAAGAAGAAGGAGGCCTCTATACTATGTATTCTCACACTTAATGGGAATGACCATGTAATGCAATAGAAAACAGCTGATGGAAAGCATTAACAGTTGGACTCGATGATCTCGAAGGTCTTTTCCAACCCAAGCGATTCCATGATCACTTGGTAGTTATCTGATGGAAATGTAATCTTGATTGTTTTGTAATTTCTAAAGCTGTCCTAATTGATTTACCATAAACAAGAGATTTATTTTGCATGCACTGTCTTATCAGATACATGTATGTCTTCAGACACTGAGATATATAGCATTTATGGGTAAGGCAAACATTTAATGAAGTATTCACTGGTGATTTTCTGTTTCTTCTCAGCTGAGAAGCTATGTCCTTAGGGCATATCTTTACAGTACTCCAGAAGCAGATAAACTGATCATGAAACTTTGTTTTGGATAATCATTTTGTATAATACAAATGTTCAACTGCAGCCAGTTTAGTAGCAATGACTTTTGATTAAAAACTTTTGTCAATCATAAAATTAAAATCCATAAAGAAGTCTCACTATAAATGTTCTTTATTAATTGGGTTTTTTACTCAGCCAAAATTAAATTAGAATTTATTTCTTAATGTATTTTATATCATTACAATTTCTCTCCTTCACATAATAAGGAAAATTTATGGAGGTTGAATTCACATAATTATTCACATATTATGCTGTTCTGTGAGATATTGGACTATAATAGTACATTCTAAAACATAAGCTATTTATTTGATTTTGTTAGGGGTCAGCTCAAAAGTCTGGGTTTTAAAAAATTCATCACTTAGTTAAGAAATTAAATTGTTTTAATATCCAGAGTAACAAGCAAATTTGTGCTGGGAAATTAAACCTCTGTGTCTGAAGTAAGAGTTTAAACTGTATTTCTTCTAAGTGAGATGGGATTTGGACTACAATTATATCTTCTACTGATACCATAAAGCTTCAGCTAATAGTGATGAGGTAAAGAAAATGGTGATTCTCCTGAGATGGATTTTGCTTCATAAATCTTCGGGGCAGTTTGAACTTGCAGTGTATTGGCAACCTCAAGACAGAATTTCATCTGGAGGTGGAGTTTGGACACCAGGGTAATAAATATATCTGTTGAGAGGTGGGAACAATATCTCCAGATTCCTTTTGCCAATTTTGTTTATTTGTTTAGCTTGTCTGATGACAAGAATTATTTCTGCTGCTAAGAAGGTGTTGAAAAAGCCAGCATACTTGGTATGACTTGTGCTCTCAGCTGAGGCTGATTCTGATGTCAAGAATGTTCCTTGTAGTCAAAAGACCTTGAAGCTAAGTGCTAACCAGGAAAAACAAAAAAAACCCCAACAAAACAAAAACAAAAACAAAAAAAAAACAAAAAAAACCAAAAAACCAAAAAAAAATTTGAATAAATTGCTCTGTATTGTTTAGATACATGATGTGCTCTGAGAAAAAAGAGGTACTAGTTCTTTAAAACTAAGCAGATGAAAAATAAAAGTGTACAAATTGTGAGATCACTGTCTCCAAGCAGTTACCTGAGCTATGGAAGAGCAAGACACATTTTACCCCCAAACTCACAGGGAAGAACCCTATGGCTTTTGCCTTACAGGCAAATTGGTTCACCCTATTTGTTTTTATTTTATGAGGAGAACATTCTGAAACTTCACTACTCCTATTGTCCCATTTGGTGTCAGGCGTTAGAACGAGTTTAATAGGTATTAAATAGGCATTTAATACAGAAGGCTAAGGACTGTGATGTTCAGCTTTGAAATATCTAACTATAAAGCATTCAGCTCCATTAGTAAAAATTAGTGCTGCCTTTGACACATAATTGTGAGAACATCAGAAATTATATGGGCTTTCCCAAAAGGAGTAGTAGGAAAGTGACAGAATAATGGGGTTCCACAAGGCAGGAAAATCATAGGAAACACCAAAAGGAGCACAAAGTCTGAAGTTCCACCACTCTGGAGACCTTCACAACATCAACAATTGTATCAAGAACTTACTATGTTCATTTAAACACAAAAAGCTGAAATGGTTTCTCTCATATACATAGATTGCCTACCTCCATCTAAAGACTAGAATACTCACACCAAGAATGAAGTATTTAGCTTAAAATGTATGCTTACGAATTCTGCAAGAAAAGGGAAGAAAAAGGTTTTTTTACCACACTTCCTCCTTGCTTCAGAGTTGTTCGTAAACTGGGACTACCAAAATCAGTGTGCAGGAGATGGGAATGAATGAACATATATTCTGTGTTCTTAAACTTCATGTTACAGTAAAAGAAATAAATGAATGAATAAATTAATTTTTACTTTTATCTAAAGTTTATTGTGGTTCGGCATGTTTGGCAGACCACAGTTATTCAATATTCTCTGCATAACCATGATGCTAAGTAAAAAGGATCTACTAGTAACAAAAGCAGGGATTTTAATTTGCATGCTGATTTTTGTGGTTTTCATTTTTTTGTCTTTTATCTTTCAAGATGAGCTAAGGCTTTCTCAGTCAATTACTTCCTTTGTATATTACTCTATTTTGAAGACCCTCACAGTCTATGAAATCACTACAATTGAAAATAAACTAAAATAAACACAGAAAGACAATGATGACAGATAGAGATTCAACTGCAGCTGTAGTTTCCTAATGTCAATAAAGGGACAGTTCAGGTTGTGTTTCATAAAGCTGAAGAATTTGACCTTTTTTCTAAGGAGCAAGATTATTAACATTTCAATAATACTCAACCTACTCTAATGCCTCTTGCAGGAAAAAAATTACATTTTACATGACCGGTTCTGTAGTAAGGTTTTCTGTTTTAATATCATGTTGTAGAAAATACAGTCTTTAGAGACTGTGATTAAATTAATACATATGTACTCCAGCAGTTTATTCTCCTAGAAAAGACACAAGAGGTTAAGCAGTTTCTAATGATCGTGATCTTACCACTGTGAAAAGGGTAATTTTCCTATTCCAATGTAACAGAGACTAATAATGTTAATAAAATTCTTGCAGAAATTATTCTATATGATTATGATGGACATAGGAGATGCCTTTTGAGCAAATTTTGCCCTTTTCTTTCCAAACAAGTTCTTCTAGATGTCTTGGTAATAAAGATTCTCTTGTAGGATGTCTGTAGTCAGTTTTGGTGAGGCCGCACATCAAATACCACGTCCAGTTTTGGGCACCTCTCTACAAGAAGGATATTGAGGTGCTGGAGAGGGTAAAAAGGCGGGCTACAAAGCTAGTAAAGGGTTTGGAGCATGTGTCTTATGAAGAAAGCCTAAAGGATCCGGGACTATTTAGCCTTGAGAAAAGAAGGCTGAGGGGAGACCTTATTGTAGCGAGGCAGGAGTTGGTCTGTTCTCTCTGGTGACAAGTGACAGAACAGGAAGAAATGGCCTGAAGTTGAATGAGGGGAGGTTCAGGCTGGATATTAGGAAGCATTTCTTTACAGAAAGGGTTGTCAGGCATTGAAATGGCCTGCTGAGGGAGGTGGTGGAGTCACCACCCCTGGAAGTGTTTAAGAGGTGGGTAGATGTTGTACCATGTTGGACATGGTTAGTGGGTTTTGATAAGGCTAGGAATAAGGTTGGACTTGACAATCTTGAAGGTCTCTTCCAGCCGAAACTATTCTATGATTCTCTCTCTCTCTCTCTCTCTCTCTCTCTATATATACATATTACCTAGGGACTTGAATTTCCTTGAAAATTGCAGGTATTCATCTGCTAGACAACAATTTAATCTAGATATTTTTATTGCCACTGGCTGATAGGTACTTAAGATATATATATGAGACAGTGTCTTATTTATATGTCCAGACTTGGTAGTAGAGCACATGACATTGATGAATAATGGTACAAAATAATGGTACCAAGTACATACAATCAGGTTGTACTACTGGCATTAGGGCCAGCAGGTGTTCCCTGGAAGCATAGTTTGGCAGGTCTAAACACAGTCATTTGTCTACAGTTCACATTCATGTTTAGTACACTGAAAGACTTCATTCTGCTATGAATCACTCAGTTTTTCAGACTGTTCCATTAAGGACTAATGGTACATTTGATGCAAATCAAAAGAATCTAGCTTTTGTTCATCAGAACTGCATGAATCAAGACAAGTCTCTGTAAATATGGCAGCTGGGGGAGCCACTTTGAAACAGCTCCAGAACCCAACATAGATGTGGATATATAATGAGAAAATGTGCAGGTTTTTTCTTTTTATTTCTTTTTTTTGAAGGTGGAGTATTTAATTTCAGTTACAAAAATTGTATTCAATAATAGGCAGTTGTGTAACATTCTTTTAAACAGTTCTATTAAATTGAGAGCAAAATGTGTTAGAATGATATATATCATTTGAAAATGTGGGAAAAAAACAAAGAAAAATCTGGAGATTTTTAGAATTGTACTATAAAGCATTTGCATTCAAAATAATCAAGTGGAAATAATAAGTAATCATGTTCTGTCTATTTTCTTCTTCTTTCTTATTTCTATACTCTTTATTACTTCCAGGTTACATATTAATTTCATCACTGATCGCTAAAGTACATATATATGTATGAGTTTCAAGTTCAATGCATATTTCTGTGCTGTTATGATAACTTTGTAGTCTAGATAACTTTGAAATGAAAATAGATTGGGATTTGTCTTCACTTTAGTTGCATCAATGTACTGATAAAAATCTTTTAACCAAATCAGTAACAAGTCTTAATCAATTAATCAATCAATCACCAAGCCTACAAATAATTGACCTTTTGAGTTATTAGTGTAATTCCAAGAAACTCTCTTCCCAAGTAAGTACTGTTTTTTATTACTCAGAGCAGAAGAAATTTGCTTCCTTCAAAAGACTGTATATTATGTATTTTGATTTCATACAATGAGAAGCAGATGTATGGGGAAATACAGAAGAGTAAAGAGAGGATATTGGTGAATGTGAATAGTGGTATCAATGAATAAATGGGGTAAATGTTCTTTGTTTCTCTAAATATTACTGCAATGGAAAAATTCAAAGAGTGATTTGTAAGATAGTGAAGAACTTGATCTAGAGTGTCTTTTCCAGAAATTCCACAAATGTATGTGATTCAGCACAAATCAAGGAAAGCGGTGCTTGAAATTAAGAAAGGGATCAGTTAAACTACATCTTGACGCCAATGTAAATAACATGTAATAATATTTGATAAGTACCAAATTAACATAAACCTTAAAAGAGATCTAGGAATCATGGAATCATAGATTATCTCAAGTTGGAAGGATCATTAAGTCCAACTACCTGCTTCTCACAGGACTACCTAAAACTAAACCATACAACTAAGAATGTTGTCCAGGTGCTCCTTGAACTCTGGCAACCTTAGTGCCATGACCAGTTCCCTGGGAATCCTGTTATAGTGACTAACGGGGTTCTTCACACTTCTCAGTGAAAAAAGCTTTTCCAAATATCCAGTCTGAATTTTACCTGACATAGATTCATTCCATTTCCTTGTGTCCTATCACTGGTCACCAAGACAGTGGATCCGCACCTCCTCCTCTGCTGCCCTCCTTAAGGAAGTTGTAGAGTGTGATGAGGTCACCCTTCAGCCTTCTTTTCTCCAAGCTGAATAAACCAAGTGACCTAGGACACTCCTCACAAGTCCTCAAGGTTGTTCACCACCTTGCTTGCTCTCCTCTGGACACACTTTAATAGTTTGATGTTCTTCTTATATTGAAACACCCAAAACTGCACAAACTACTCAAGGTGGGACTGAACCAGTCCAATGCAGTGTAGTAAGACAATCACTGTGGTTGACTGGCTAACTATGATGTGCTTGATGCACCCTAGTTGTGTGTTTTGTCTGTCAAAGCACACTGCTGATTCATATTCATCTTGCCATCCACCCAGAACTGCTTTCCAGCCTCTCATCCCCCAGTTTATGAGATAACCAGGATTACCCCATCCCAGATGGAGAATCTTATACTTGCTCTTGTTAAACTTCATACAGTTAGTGATTGTCTAGCTCTCTAGACTATCCAGATATCTCTGGAAGACCTCTCTAACTCTGAGGGTGTCCACAGCTCCTCCTAAATTAGTATCATCATCAAACTTACTGTGTATTTGAACCTGCATCCAGATCGTGCATAAAAACATTGGAGAGCACTGACCCTAAAATTAAGCCCTAGGGAACACAGGTGACTGTCCACCAGCCTGACATAGCAACAATTACTATAAACCTTTGAGCTCAACTGATCAATCAGTTGCTAACCCAGCATATTATGGACTTGTCTAGCCATGTGCTGGACAGTTATCCAGAAGGATACCATGAGGGACAGTATCAAAAGCTTTAATAAAATCCAAAGCCACCACATCTATTAGCTGTCTAGGGACTTTTTTCATTTTCAAGGAAAGTTAACACCTTATAACACCCTTAACACTTTTCACAGTGCACCTTTCCCTAGACACCTTCCTGTACATCAACACCTTGCTTGTACTGAGAAGCCCAAAACTTCACATAGCACTCCAAGTGTGGTCTCACAATTGTGAGATAGAGGGGAAAGATCACTTATCTGCACCCATTTGCTTCTTACTGATGCAGCCCAGGATGTCACTGGCCTTTTTTGCTGCAAGGGCACTGCTGGCTCATGTCCAGCTTCATGCCCATCGGGACCCCCAGCCTTTTTTCTGCATAGCTGCTTTCCAGGTAGTCATCCCCAGCCTGTATTGCTGCATGGGGTTAATCCTCTTTAAGTGTAACACTTAGCATTTTTTTGTCATTTTTTTTTAATTATTTGTTTGATTTTGTTGGTTTTTGTTTTGTTTTGTTTTGTTTTGTTTTGTTTTGTTTTTGTGGTTTTTTTTTTTTAATGTTTATTTAAAGAGTTTCGTGTCAGCTTATTTCTCCAGCTTGTTCAGGTCTTTAGATGGCAGACCTGTCCTTCAATGTACCAACCATTGTTCCCAGCCCCTCCACAACCCCCTTCCGAGTTTTGTCTCAGCCACAGACATGCTAAGAGTGCACTATCCTCCACCATCCTGGTAAATAATAAAGCCATTTAATGATTTTGTCCTTAGTATTGGCATCATTATCAGTCCCTGAAAGACACCATTAGTAACTAGCTGATGCTATCAGAGTTTGTAGCACTGATCACCATGGCTTGAACCAAGCAGTCCAACCACTTTTCCACCAATTTTGTGATACATTTATGCAGTCCATGCCTTACTAACATGACTATAAGTACTCTTTGTCCACGGCCTTGCAAAAATTGAGGACTGCAGCATTAGCTGTTCTCCCTCTGATCACACAGCCAGTCAGCTCACCCTAGAAAACAATTTATTTGGTCAGACACTATTTCCTTTGGTTGCCTTATGCTGGCTTCTCTCATTCCAGTGTAGATAATTAATGTCTTTTGTGAATACCATTCTTTAGGTTTTACTGTGAGCTCCTTCCTGGATATGCAGTACTCCCTAGTTTAATGATTATAAATGTCTCATTCCCCTTTTAGAAGTGCAAATGTATTTTCTACATCTCATTCTAAATCCCTGCTGAAGGGCACCAGGGAAGTGATAGGATTTAAATACAGAAGAGATTTTTCAGCAATCCAGACAGAGGTATATGGAAAAAAGTAGTTTCAAGAATGATCATGAGACATGGTGAAAACCAAGTTTGCTTAGAGATGATCAAAATCATATAAAAATTAATTTAAGGCATTAAAAAGAGATTTATATTGCTATACAAGTTACAGTATTCACGGAGGGAGCATAATCCCCCAACAGATTTAGTCATGTACTCATGTTAAGCCATGACAATTAGGAACTTCCATTTAAATTTCAGTCACTGAACCCCAAAGTTTCCTCTACAGTCAAAGAAAAAAGAAATACTTCCAGAGGCTGTCTCAGATCTACAGTAATCTGATAATATTAAAGATATTGCAAAATTCTGTGGCATGATTTCATTCTAACAGTCTATGAGACTACACAGATTGTCTGTGATGAAGGTTTTGCAAGAATTTGGAAGCTTGTGAAAATACTTCTGTGGGCAGATGTTGACTTTAAAACAGTGCATTCTCTGAATACATGCTATTTTTTCTCATATCTCCTTTTGCAATCTAAATTTCCTACCTGCCAGTTCAGCAACAATTAACTTCTATGCTAATATATATTTAAAGAGAAGAGGGAAAGAGAAACTTATATGTAGGGATAAAAACTGGAACTATGAATGTGCTTATAAATCATAAAAACAATGTTACTAAATGACTATATTTTTTCCTATATATTCATAGCTTTGTTCTCTATAGGAGCACAATGTCTACCCTAATCTATCTATAAAATTACTATTATAATAGTTGAAACTGAGAAAATCTTCCCATTTGTCTCTATGTGGTCTATCCATAATTACTATATTAAAACTTTTTAGGGCAGGCCTTTGTTGAATAAAAAGATGGTTATAAAACTGCTTCCTATTTTCAACTTCTCAAATAGGCTATAAGAGAAACTCACAATGACTTAATTTGTGGAGCTGCTGCTGAAATGTATGGTAAAAAAAGAAAAAAATAGGCTTTTAAAATTATTCTATTCTAAGTCTGCTTCTTAAATAATATTTTTTTTTAATATTTATTCCACAGGAATTTGAATGATTAGTAAATGTGACAAATTAACTCATCATAGGTTTTCCCTTTCAGTAAGTTCAGTTAAAAAAAAAATCTCACTGTTTTGTAAAGCGTTACCACTGCATGTATGTGATATGCACCACAAAAAAAAAAACTTTGTTATGGTTTAAATTCAAATCCATATTAAAATTAAAAAATCAACCAAGTATTTTGGTGTTTGTTTACAGTATGCCACAGACCTTGTATTTAACTTTTCCTAAACTTTTAAAAATAAACCACTCACATAAACATTCTCACATCTATGACTATAGACTACAGAAATTCTGCATGTTCTTGGGGTGAGTGTCAAATTATGTGTCTCATCATTTTCCTTTTTTTTCATCCTTAAAATATTTCATGTATTCCTTACCAGGAGCAAAAAGAAAATGTGTGTGTTCTCTGAGACAAAATAATGAAGATACGTGAGCATAGCATTTATTTTAGGTAGCATAAATGGATTATTCCTATCACTGTCCTTGCAAAATATTTAGAAATCTCTCCCCCACTTGTACATGAAGTTATGATTGTGCACATAATGTATGATTGTAACATAGATGAGTATAGTTGTGTCTCTGTGGCTTGCGTGTGTCTTTAAGGTAGCTAAAATTTATTCCTGTATCAAATTTTTTAAAGTATATTTCTGCATTCTTGTTTTTGAGATAAATGAATATTTTTGAAAATTAAAATTAAAAAAAAGAATAAGTAAAAATCTACACAACACACAAAACTGGAGAGGAATAAGTCTTTACTAGCTATTTGTAATCAAATAAATTAGGACTGCAAATTTGATAAGGATTTGGAGACAAGAATTGAGGAGAAGCAGAAATCTCAAACCAAGATTCATTCAACCAATTAGAAAGGTAGCCAAGACAAACAAGGAGCTACAGTACATAGAGTAACACAGAAAAGAAGACATCATCAGAAACTTGCTTTTTGTTTTGTCCTAGACAGGACATCAAACTATTCATGACTACACTACAGCACTAGCAAAGTCCTTGGGGAAGATGCAGAACTGCTGACCATTGTACAATGCTTCCCGGATCTAATTGGAGAACTCTGGTATAAATGTTGGTCACACCAGTACATGTAGATCATGGTTCTCCCTTGCAAAACTTGTCAGCTATCAACAGAACCAGGTTCTGTTCCAGCTACTGTATTTTACTTAAGTCATATATAAAGACACTAAAGTGTGAAACACACTTTTAAAAATATATTTTGATTTTATGGTTGTGGTTTTTTTTTTTTTTTTTTTTTTTTTTTTCTGATTAGGTTATTGAATGCCAGCAGGAGATATGATATATGCATTACCAGAAAATAACAGCCTTTGAACAAGATGAAAGCTCACTGCTTTACATTTTGCCAGCTTGCAACATATTCAGGAACGTCTTATCAGAACTCAGTAAGGGTTGCGTGAATCATTACATCTTTAAAATCTGATAAAAACTCTCAAAAGCTCCTCCTGCCAAAAAGAAATAAGAAAATAAATGAGAAAAAGGAAATGGTTTTGACAACCAGATATTTCTTGCAGCCTGTGCTATATGTACCATATACAAAGACGTCTTATTTGTCTTCTTTGGCAAAGTTGCCAATGTAATGCTATCATTGCTTATTTTGCTTTGAGAATTATTTCCTCTCTAGAATAAATATTGAGGTATAAAATGCTGATGTCACTATAAAGCATGAAAGAGATACAGCAGATCTGGGAAAAAATCCAAAGTGCTGCAGACTGACTTCTGGCAAGCTCAGGCTTTTTTACCCAAAGATCTCAGTCCTTAGGAACACAGAGTCATCTTTAAAGATAATGCAGGTGTAGTATAAAAATATTAAATTTGTGTGACTGGAGTGCAAGATGCTGTCTCCTTTCATCACAATAGGAAAAAAACCCTGCTAAATGCAAAATCTACTGCTTAATAATTATATAACTATTTATAATCAAGAAACATAATTTTGAAGTTATTTGTTTGTTTGTTTTTTTTTTTCCCACGAATACATGATATTTATGTCTTTCCCACAACCATGAATATTTCAGTGAAGGTGTGTATGGGGAAGTAGCAGGGACATATTTTAAGTACATTCTCTTTAGGAAGCCATTTCAAAATGCATGCAGAAAAAAGACATTTAACTTCTATCATTAACAATAAAAAGGATGGCAATTAAGTGACTCCTGAGAGAAAGAATTGTGTGCTGGATTTCAGTACTTTCATTGTGAAACATGGAGACAGAGAAGACTTCATATTTTAAGCTAACCTATAGAAAACTGACACAAAAAATGAGGAAAAGATTGGATTGATTCTAAAGCAAGGATGTATTTTTCTAACTTAACTGAACAAATGAAGAGAGGAAAAAAAAATCCCTTCTTAACTGTGAAATTAGGAAGTTGCCCAACAAATGGCTAAAATAATAACCTCAAGGTCCATGAGAGCTAAAAAGGAAAATGAAAATAGAGACAAATATGTTCCTGTGGTGCACGGTTCTGAACTGTGGATTAAAGTGGGTATGGAAGTATTTGTAGCTCTCACTACCTTCTTTCTGAGGTCTTCTGCTCAGAGATGCCTAATACTCTACCAGAAGCTTATGGGGAGCCCTGCTGAAACCTGTCCTAGGCTGGCCACTCCTTCAAGTGGCAGCATTTATTTTGTGTGCAGTCAAGAGCCACTTTCAGGAAGATGTTTGATGCTTTTGAAGAGGAACATTTGTAGTCAGAAATTATTTATGTTTTCATCTCATAGCAGATTGGGTCAAGACATTTATTTAATGCTTATAGAGGTAGAGAGTGGACAGGGAGGAAATCAAGTCTGTTGTGGTGCCACCATCACTCCAGCTTTTGTGTTCAGAGTGATTTCATCCATGTTTGAGAGGCATCTTCTGCTGGAACAAGGTTCCATGTTCTGTATTTCCATGTGTGCAGTGGACACCTGCTAGACTGAGATATTATCTGTGTTTCTTGTATTTTGTGTTGATTGACTTAAATGGCTGGAAGTGTAGGCTGCAAACAAGATAGTATGCAGAGAAAGACAACATGTTGCTTCCTTTGAACTGATCTATCAAGGCCCCTGTATAAGCTCCATATACAAAGAACCACTGAACACATGTGAGAACCTAGGTCAGGCTTCCTGTGTGGGCCAGTTACTTTCTTTCGGGCATTGCAAAACCTGAGATACTTAATTCATCTGGCTTATGACTCCTAAAATCTAACAGTGTTTTCATGTTCCTTGCTTCAGTTAAATAGTTTACTGGTGTAAAAAAAATAGTGATGGGTATATTTTAAAAGGTTCAGAGGTTTGGTTTAGCTCCACAAAAATTATCGAAAGTGTGCATCTTTCTTTGTACGGTCAACCTGTGCATGATGAAGAAGAACATGGAAAGGTGATATCTGAAGGGAAAAGGTTAGATTTGTTCTTTCTTTGCTTATTTATGATGAATAATAGGAAATAAAAAAACCAAAACCAGGAATCTTCTTGCCTTCTATTTGACTTCTAATTTAGAAAATCATGTCTTTTATACCTAGGAAACTAACCAACCAGTGAATATCATAACAGCAAGAGAGTAAAATTTGAATTGCAAAGTGAAAAAGCTACAGTCAGGAAGTTAAATACAGATTTTCAGATTTTATTTGATTGTTTCCTTGTTTTCACCTGCCCTTAAATAAGTTTTAGACAGAAGAAGCTTGAGGAAAAGGCTTAGTATTCCAACTATTCATTTAATTACATAAAGCTTTATATTTACTGTTCTGAAGCTCCTAAGAACTTCTAAGAAGAGAAGGGGATAGTGGACCTGATTTGAGCTCCTGATACTAAAAGTTGAAAAATCATAATTTCTTATTTAAAAAAAAAGAAAAATCCAGTTTTCCAAATGTGGTATAAGAACTTTTAAATTAAATGGACCTATTTATAGCTATAAACTTTTGTAAGACAACTTTCATATTCCTTGTCTGCAAAATCAGACTGGAAAACTTCCTTCAACAGATTTTCAAATGACAGACTGCAGTGATCAGACTTGTCAGAAAAATATATTAACCAGTAGCCTTTTCATACCCAATCTACCCCTCTGTTCTGTTTTGCAAAGCTTGTTTTTACTCTGTTCACCTTCATCCCTGCCTTTCTCTGCCCTCATCTTTTCCTACATACAGAAGCCACCCCTAATTATTTTTTTTGCCATTGTTCTCAGTTTTGGTGCATGTGTACCTGAATTTGGTATTTTTATCATGATTACCTTGGTCATCTTCTCCTTTTGTGGTATTGCTGATAGTTTTGTTCTTATCAAAGTCCTCTCTCCAAAATGTCCCTAATATGCCATTTAATTATCTGTGAAGTTTTGCCATCCCCCATAATTCCCTCGAGCCATCTGTCACATTGGCTGAACCTCGTGTCTCTATCTGCAGTTCCTGTGAGCTTCTCACCCTGTTGTGCCTACCAGTTTCTTGTGTGAAATCCAGTAGTTTCTCATAATCTTTTCACTTATCTGAACCTCAGCCCAGATCCTAGACATCTCTCAGTGTACCTGAACAGTTTTCACAAAAGGGAAATAAAAGGCCCATTCTGACCCTTTCTGAAATGCAACGAAAAACACATTCTGCATGAATACTTATACAAAAAGTATAAGTGGTTTTCTTCCTTTACATTATTGACATCATCAATGGTGTCAGAAACAATAACTGAAGAGGGGGACTTTCATGTGTCCTACCCTCAGCTAAACAGGAGGAGATGGTTAGTTATACCTGTACACACATAATAACCTATATCCAAGACAGAATAATAAATGTCTTGGCATACTTTGTGTGAAATTCAGAAGCCCAAATAAGAACCCTAATCAGAAGTTCTAAACAAGTACTTCGCTTAAGCATAGGTATTACAGTGCCATTTGATATCTGGAGTGTCTGAGATAACAGAATGTCTGCATGGATCTAGAAATTGCAACAAAGGAGCGGAGGAGATATGATGCCCTATGTACTAGCAGATACAAACCAGGAAGGGAAGACAGAACATTTCAAATTATATTTTGTGTAGTCAGCTGAAAACCTAGCTAGATATGCCATGATTATACTGGTGGAATTTAGAAACCCCACTAACATGAAGGTATCTAAATCACAGGCTGAAACCTCATCCCTCACAGCTGTCAGTTGAATTACCCATTGACTATATTGGTATGATACAGTCTCCACTGACTATAAAATAATACAAATGTAGATGTCTCCATTTGGAATCTTCCTGTCAAATTGAATTTCACCCTTTACATCATTATCTGAAGATCTCTAGTTCACTTATCGACTTGGGCTCTTCCTCTGGAAATACTGAGGAAGTAAACAAAACCAGAGTCCTGGAAAGCTTCATATACCATATGGGTGCAAAAGATTTTGAGCAGGTTCAGTTCTTAATCACATTATATTTGTATGAAACTTAGTCCTAGAAGCGAAACTTCTATCAACCCATCTCAACCTGCACTCTTAAGCTCTACATATAGAGTCTATTTTTTTCATTTGCCTTTCTCTAAACTCTTTCTCTTGAGGTCAGTTTTCTCATCTACGTTTTCAAATCTGAAAATACAAGAAATCCCTGACCATAACCTCCTTTCCTCATGTGGACCCAAAGGCTACCTTTAGAGTAGTAACATAAATGTTTTTGGTTATGACCCCAGGCACTACCATGTACAGTTGGTAAAAAGCAGCCTCTGGAAGACTGTGGTTGCACGCTAAATGAATTGGAAATGGTATATAGAGTATTCTAGTTCCAAAACTATGTCCAGGAATCATTCTGGAGAGTTCTAGTTTGCACAGGCTGAAAACATCATAGCTCCTTAGCAGTTTATCAGCAGAGATGATTGAATTTCAGCACCCAGGAGTGTTTCAGGCAGTGCTTAATCTGCAAGTAGAACCACAGCCATATGTTCTCCAACAAGAACTATTGCCTCATCATTCAGTCTCATTAAACTGACATGTAAATCTGCTTACATTGACCAGGAAAACCTGGAGCTTGCTACCCTCTTGTTTCAGAGTAGTCTCTGGAAGAGTAGGATAATCTGTACATGACTAGATAGACCTAAAAAGGCAATATAAATGTAGCATAGGAATAAGGCAAAAAGGAAAGGATTGTTTATTCTACATATGATTTGGAAAAAAAAAAAAAAAAAAGCTCTGAAACTAATCTCCTGACATTACTAAGAGATCTGCTGTGGACATTTTTCCCCTTCCTTGCTTAGCTGAGCATAGCATTTCACTGAGCTCTTTAGAGGAATACAAGAATTATTTGAGCTCTAAAAATTCATCAGCAATTTGTTTAGCTATAATGCACACATTTGAAACAGCATACCTGAAAATGGAAGGTGAACTTCTTTTTTTCAAAGGAAGATCATGGCATGTGTATCTATACCTAGTTGAAGGCTTTACTTAATCTAAGCAGTTACATACCTATCACCAGTTTGTCTGTCATAGAATCACAGAACCTCTTAGGTTGGGAAAACCCTTCAGATCATGAAGTCCAACCATTATCCTAACTCTACCAAGTAGACTACTAAACCATGTCTCTAAGTACCATATTTACACAACTTTTAAACATGTCCAGGGATGGTGATTCAACCACCTCTCTGGGCAGCTTGTTCTAGGGCTTGACAACCCTTTCAGTTAAGAAATGTTACCTAATATCCAACCTCAGCCTTCTATGGTGCAACCTGAGGCAATTTCCTATTATCCTATCACTCGCTACTTGGGAGAACAGATTGACCCCTACTTCACTACAACCTCCTTTCAGGGAAATTGTAGAGAGAGCAATAAGGTCTCTCCTCAGACTCCTTTTCTTCATATTAAATAGCCCCAGTTCCCTCAGCCATTCCTTGTAAGTCTTATGCTCTAGGACCTTCACCAGCTTTGTCACCTTTCTTTGGACCTGCTCCAGCACCTTGTTGTCTTTCTTGTATTGAGGTGCCCAAAACTGAACAGAGTATTTGAAGTGTGGCCTCAAGAGTGTCAAGTACAAGGGAACAATCACTTCCCTACTTCTGCTGGCCACACTATTTTTGATACAGGCCACGATGCCATTGGCCTTGGCCACCTACCTGGGCAGGGTGTTGTTGTGGTCCAAGTGCAGGACCCAGCACTAGGCCTTGCTGAAGCTCATACTTCTGGCCTCAGCCCAGTCAGCCAGCCTGTTCAAGTCCCCCTGTAGAGCCTTTCTAACCTCAAGCAGATCAACACACCTACCTAACTTGCTGTCATCTGCAAACTTACTGAGGGCACACTTGATCCCCTTGTCCAGATCATTGTATCAGTCATATAATTAAAAAAAAAAAAAAGAAATACAATATGTGTATCTTTAAAAGTTCAATTACCATCCTGTCAATTTTAAAAGCTAATATTCAGGAATTTTTCATGAAACTGAGCATTTAATTAAACTAATTTTCACTATCCCATTACAAAATACCAGCTCCATCAGTTTTTTGAAATGTTGCATGCTTCCCAAAAGCAATACTCCTTTCTTCTTCTCTTTTCAGGTAGTGTACACCTCTTTTTGAAACAATTAATTTCTTTTTTTTCTTTAAGGCTATGTGAATATGGTGAATATGGGTATATTTTCCATCATTTTATGGATTTTTACACATTATTCATATTACATAAAATTACCATATGCAGTACCAACATCAGTCACTGAGAAACTCTCCAACTCTACAGAAAAAAATATATTTTCTGATGTTGAACAACATGAAGTGACTACTGATGGAAAAGGCAGTGTTTTGTTTTCAGTGGCATTGCAAATCCAAGTAAATATGAGCAAGTGGACTTCCAAGTCTCTTGCACTTTAAATAGTAACAATATAATAATGGACTATATAGTAGTGGACTCGATGATCTCCAGAGGTCCCTTCCAACACCTACCATTCTATTATTCTGTGATTACAAAGTTCTGTTGTATTTACTAGATGTTTTTCCCGTGTAAAATCAAGTCTATCAAGGCTCAGTTCTCCTAACACATTTGTAATTTGAAGGAGAGAGACAAATCCTAAACACTACGTTGGTCGCCTTTATTCTCATCCAATACAGGTAATTTGTCCCGATACTCCTAATTCCTTGTCATGCCATATATGACATTTAAACCCTAACCCATTTTTTCCTACTAATCTACATTCCAGATGACCAATACTTTTTACTGCATTTTTTGTGATACTTTTTTCAGTGACAAAGAGATTCTTGTTTTTTAGAATTTTCATACTTATTTATTTACCTTTGAATAACAGGAAGGACCCATCTAAATGCTTTAGGCAACCTCTGAACAAAACTCAGAAATACAATTTGTTTACATATATTTCTTAGGCTTTAAGTTGTCACTGATTCATGAGGTTGACCTTGATAGAACAGCAGAAAATCATCAAACAGATTATCTAGACCAAAAGGCACTGCAGAATCTGCTGCCTGTTTCAAGTGAGAAATCCCAAAGACAGATCATGGTAAATCATCTAAAATATGAATGTGGACTGAAGCTATATTTGTGCATACATCAGTCTATATTCTTTATTTGCATCAGAGTATGTGAGCAATGAAGCTGACTGACAGTTTGTTCCTTTGAATAGATGAGTATGGATGAATTCTTGTAACAAGTAAAAGGAAAACCATTCAAATGAATGCTGGCATTTCACAGATTGCAGAAGAACCAATATGCAAAAGTGTAGAGGCAAATACTCCTGATTCAAAATTCGCCTTAATATTCCAAGCCTATGTGATCTTGTTTCTTAATCAGAAATTATTACACACATTCTCAACAATTTATTGTGGTGATGTACAGCCAGCTGATATGTGGGAGCACCCATCACACAGACATTCTCTTGTAAAAGCTATGTGGGTGCCTCACTGAAGCCTATTAAAAAATTTCTGACCTGTATGTCTACCTCTCCCTACAGCTATATACCCTGAAAATAGTGTAAAGGAGTCCTCATTATCTTCTGCTTCTCCATCTCATTGAAACTTTAATTTCCTTTGGAAAGAGTATTTTCTTTTTGTGTGTTAAACAGTCTGTTTTGACATATTACTGTACATCATGTTTTCATCTTCTTTTGTAACTTTTAACTACACGATGGAAAATGTTAAATGGCTTTTTAATGCCTCCTTCTTCTTGTACCGTAGTTAATATTTCCTGGCACTTTGACATAGATGTGTGGTTTTGTTTTGCAATGACATTTGCTTCCTGGCAAATATGTATCCTGTAGGATTTTCATATAGTGGATTTCATTGTTTCATAGTCTTTAAAATATTTGCATAAATATAAAAACAATTTTTTAAAGCCAAGAAAAAAATCTAGAAAAATAGCCATAGATGGTAAGTATAAGATAGGAGGTTCATAATTTTAAAAGCATTTTAATAACTGGATTTATTAAGATTATTCATTAAACTTCTGACAGACATTACAGGTTTGGAAAACAGCATCTGTACTATCTTCATAGCTATATAAAAGTGGTAAAGTCCTGTACCACTGCACCTCAAGAGAGTCAGCAGAGAGTACACAGGACAGTCAAGCCAACAAGAGAACAATATAATTAGAGAGAAGCCCTGTGGAAAAGGACTTGGGGGTACTAGTGGAGAAAAAGCTGGACATGAGCCAACAGTGTGCACTTGCAGCACAGAAGGACAATTGCATCCTGGGCTGAAGCAGAACAACCATTGCCAGCACGGTGAGAAAGGTAATTCTGACTCTGTATTCTGCTCTGGTGAGACCTCACCTTAAGTATTGTGTCCATCTCTGGAGCCCACAACACAAGAAGGACATGGATCTGTTGGAGCAGGTCCAGAGGAGGGACACAGAAATTATCAGAAGTCTGGAACACCTCTCCTACAAGGACAGGCTGAGGGAGTTGGGGTTGTTCAGCATGGACAAAAGAAGGCTCCAGGGAGACTTTATAGCAGCCTTCTGGTACCTGAAGGGGGCCTACAGAAAAGCTGCAGAGGGGCTGTTTACAAGGGCATGTAACAATAGAACAAGGGGCAATGGTTTTAAACTAAAAAAGGATAGATTTAGATTGGACATTAGGAAGACTGTCTTCACTGTGAATGTGGTGGGAGACTGCAACAGGTTGCCCAAGGAGGTGGTGAAGGCCACATCCCTGGAGACGTTCAAGGTCAGGCTTAGAGTCATAGAATCATTAAGGTTGAAAAGACCTCCAAGATCATCAAGCCCAACCATCTACTCAACATTATCATGACCTCTAAACCATGTCCTGAAGTGCCACATCTACACATTTTTTTAACACCTCCAGAGACAGGGACTCCACCACCTCCCTGAGCAGTCTCTTCCAATGTGTCAACACACTTTCACTATAGAAATTTTTCCTAATGACTAATTTAAACCTCCCGTGGTGTGACTTAAGCCCATTTCCTCTCATCCTATCACTAGTTACATGGGAGAAGAGACCAACACTCACCTCACTGCAACCACCTGTCAAGTAAGTGTAGAGAGCACTGAGATATTCCCTTAGACTTCTCCAGAATAAACAACCCCAGTTCCCTGAGCTGCCCCTTATAAGACATGTTCTCCAGACCCCTCACCAGCTTTTCTGCCCTCCTCTGGACCTGTTCCAGCACCTCAATGTCCTTTTTGTAGTGAGGAGCCCAAAACTGAATGCATTTTTTGAGTTGTGGCCCCACCAATGACAAGTACAAGGGGGCTATCACTTATGTACTCCTTCTGGCCGCACTAATTTTGATATAGGCCAGGATGGTGTTGGCCTTCTTGGCCACCTGAGCACACTGCTGGCTTATGTTCAGCTGGTTGTCCACCAGCACCCCCAGACTCTTTTCTGTCAGGTGGCTTTCCAGTGACTCTTCCGCAAGCCTGTAGTGTTTACCGGGTAGTTGTGACATAACTGCAGGACTTGGCCCTTAGCCTTGTTAAAGCACATACAATTGACCATGGCCTATCAATCTAACCTGTTCAGATCCCTCTTCAGAGCCTTCGTATCCTCAAGCAGATCAACACTCCTGCTCATGGGCCTCTAAGCAACCTGATTAGTTAAAGAAGCAGGGAGGCTGGACTAGATGACCTTTAAAGGTCCCTTCCAACCCAAACTATTCTATGATTCTATTGTTCTATGATTCTACAATTCTATGATCTGGGATAAATATATTGGTACTAGTGAAATTAAAGCATTAGGAACACGAGGAAGCAGTTCACTCTATCTCTTTGTGCATGGATAATCCTCAGAGGAAGATCTGCAAGTTGAATCTCTGGACATTTTCCTACTTCTCTCACCACTGCTTTGTAACACTGTGGAATTGTATGTGCCGAGTAGCTTGGCATTATCAATCATCCAGACAGAGTATAGTTGGGAATGACATGGATTCAGTGCCCAAACACACTGTCTTGACTAGAATAGAACCTGGTTTCCATTCATCACAGTCTTAGAGCATTATCTCCCACCTAATGAGCATGTGGATGAAGTATAAAAAAGCCACGGCATGACTTCTGTGGTAGCTGTATTTTTTGTTGTATTCTAAATCCAAATAAATCACTTTCATCTCTCATTGTGGCAGGAACAGAAGATGGTGAGATAATTTGCCAGCACAGCTATTTGAACATAAAACCCAGCTTTACCACCATGCAATAGGCAATATAGGAGTTTAGTTAGAAACAAAGCCAAAAGTTGGTGGACAGGTATAGAAAACAGTAAATTCTTGTGAATTGTTTTCAAAATAGCAGAAAATTATTAGCATACCTTTTGTGGATAAGGAAATTATCCAAATGATTAATTTACCAACAACATTTAACCTCTCCTCTGTTTGGAATATCCAAGATGGAAGTTATTTTACCATGAAATATATTATTTGTCTGTAGAACCATGTACTGTCATACTTGAAGGAGCTTTTGGTTTTTGGTTTGGTCTTTTGTTCTGTATAAATACTCACTCCTCGGCTACACCTGCTTTTTTTGTATCCTGTAGGATTATAACTTCCAGAGGCTAAATGGTTTCAGAAACGCTTCAGCCATTGTCACCTGTCCATAGAGTAACAGAATCACATACTGTTTGACATCAGAAGAAGCCTCTGGAGATCATCAAGTCCAACTGCCCTGTGCTCAAGCAGGACGAGCTACAGAAGATTGCTCAGGACCATGTGCATCTGGGTTTTAAATACCTCCAAAAATGCAGACAACACAATTTCTCTGGACAACTTCTTCCAATATTTGACCCCACCAAATAGAATTTCCTTCTAATGTTGAAATGGCATTTCCTATATTTCAGTTGTGTCCATCACTTCTTATGATTTCACCAGGAACCACTGACAATAGTCTAGCTTTTTTCACAGGATCATAGAATCATTAAGGTTGGAAAAGACCTCCAAGATCATCAAGTCCAACCATCTACTCAACATTATCATGACCTCTAAACCATGTCCTGAAGTGCCACATCTACACATTTTTTGAACACCTCCAGGGACAGGGACTCCACCACCTCCCTGAGCAGTCTCTTCCAATGTGTCAACACACTTTCACTATAGAAATTTTTCCTAATGACTAATCTAAACCTCCCGTGGTGCAACTTAATCCCATTTCCTCTTATCCTATCACTAGTTACATGGGAGAAGAGACCAACACTCACCTCATTACAACCTCCTTTCAGGTAATTGTAGAGAGCAATAAGGCCTTCTCTCGGCCTCCTCCAGAATAAACAACCCCAGTTCCCTGAGCTGCCCCTTATAAGACATGTTCTCCAGACCCCTCAACAGCTTTGTTGCCCTCTTCTGGACCTGTTCCATCACCTTAATGTCTTTTTTGTAGTGAGTGGCCCAAAACTGAACACTCAAGCTGCAGCCTCACCAGTGATGAGTACAGGGAAATGATCACTTCCCTGCTCCTGCTGGCCACTCTGTTTTTGATACAGGCCAGGATGGTGTTGGCCTTCTTGGCCACCTGGGCATACTGCTGGCTCATGTTCATCTGACTGTCAATCAACACCTGCCCTTTACTCATAAAATCATAGCATCATAGAATGGTTTGAGTTGGAAGGGACCTTTAAAGGTAATCTTGTCCAACAATCCTCCAGTGAGCAGGGACATCTTTACTTAGATCAGGGTGCTCAGAGACCCATACAAACTGACCTTGAATGTATACAAGGATGGGGCATCTACCACCTCTCTGGGCAACCTATTCCATTGTTTCACCACCCTCTTTGTAAAAAATTTCTTCCTTATACCTAGTCTAAATCCAAATTCACTTAGTTTAAAACCATTACCCCTTGTCCTGTTTCAATAAGCCCTGCTAAAAAGACTGTCCCTGTCTTTCTTATAGGTTTCCTTACTCCCTGTATCATACAGACATTGACCAGATTTTCCCTGAGACTAACTTGCTTGAGGTTAAATAGTCCCAGCTCTCTCAGTCTTTCCTCATATGAGAAATGCTTTAATCTTTTTATCAACTTTGTTTTATTTGCTCCAGTACATCCATGTGTCTTCCGTACCAGTGAGCCGAGACTGGGACTTGGCACTCCAGACATGTCTCATCAGGCCTGACCTGATGGGAAGCATTACCTCTCTTGAAGTGCTGGCCATGCTCTTCCTAATACAGTACAGGATACTGCAAGAGTGATGGCTTATGGTCAATCTGTTGTCCACCAGGACCACCAGGTCTTTTTTTTCAAAACTTTTTTTGGTCCCCAGCCTGTACTTGTGCATGGAGTTATTTCTCCCCAGATGCAGAACATGACATTGTCACCGATGAACTTGAGGTTCCTATCAGCCCATTTTTTCAGCATTCAGTTCTTCTACATTTTTTTTTTCCCCCATGAGAAGTCACAACCATAAAACTGAATAACACTCATTTCCTTCAGTGGACAACACAAAAAGAGCATTGCACAAAAACTTTTTAAAAATTCTGGCAGGCAGCAACAGTGGAAACTGCCTTATTCTCCTATTTTAAACATTAAACACCAAGATATTAGTTGTTCTATCATAGATTTTTCTCTCCTCTAGTTCAGCAGAATTTTTTGCATCAGATATAGAGCTGTCCCATTCTGGATGAATTTACTCCAGTGCCTACAAATATCCATAGTGCTCTTGGTATGTGCATTATATGTGTTGTGATCTTGGCAAGTATATAAAAATCATAAAAATGATGCACAAGGTGACATTTATTTCTTTTCTTATTTTTGATCTAAATACAAGGTTAGAAAAATAAAAGCCATATAATTTACATTTCATATTGCCTTTGAGTAGAAGACACCTATGTACAAAGGTTTACCTCCACACCTATGCACAAGTTCTTATACAATAAATAATATTTGTCATGCTCTGTGTCTCAGCTATTAGTTATTTCTGTATTGCTTTTTGGTGGTAATTCTGTGCTATACTTTATAGAGAGAACTTCACTTTCCCATCACTTCCACAGTTAAGAGATATAACTACAGGGATTTCAGTAGAGGTACGTTTCATTTATCCTGCTACAGATCATTGCTTTTAAACTCTTAATTTCCCTTGCAAGTAAACAATTATGATTTTTATATTTTTCCTTTTTTTAATTTCCAGAAAGAGCATGGATTAGAAAAGTTGTTACTTTATTAGCAAATTAGCAAGTATGAGAATATAAGCTAAACACAATTTCCAGCATAAGAATGCTGTTGGGGTTTTTTTGTTTTGGGTTTTTTTTTCCTTTCTCTTTAAGTCCTTTTAATATAATAAATACTTTCATTTTTGTCACCTAAGTATGTAAAATGATAGCACATTAGTGTATAACTGCAGCAAATATTTTACAGTTTTGTGGCTTATAGTCATGATTTGCTATTTATACTTCAAAATTTAGAATGCCACTTATGGATCTAGCAATACTGTTGCTGGCATTGAATACTACTAGGAAGTTGACATATAGAGAACCAGCTGATGTTGCTTATAATTTGTTGGCAATTTAGCAAAGCTTGATCCACAATAGCTTTTAACAAGGGTTAAACTTTGAGTAATCTAACAAATCACATTCTTAACAATAAGCATGAGAGATTTCCTGGAGGTGGGTGCTACTATACTTCTGTAGTCATTATTAGATTTTTTTTTTTTTTCTTTCTAGAAACAAAAATTTTCTCTCTTTAATACCTCTAAATGTTGTGTTTTAAAACACTTTTGGAAGTGTTTTAATTTCTAATAAATAGGGCAATATCATTCCTTTCTGAAGGAAAATATTTACAATTGATTTTTTTTTTTCTACTGAAACAGGATTCTGTGAAATACCAAGTAATTGAATTACATCTGTTCATATTTAATATGCTGGATCTAAATAATAAAAATATAAATATCTTTATAAATCTTCAAAAATGGTGTACTGACTTAGCAATTCGTCAGCCATTAGATATTACTAGAAATTGCATATTAGAAATAGATACTGGAAAGTTTGTTTCTGTTATCTGTCTGATTCATCCTCATGGTTTGCAGGGTTTTTTTCAGTGTTCTTGTGTATCTTAAGACAATCTACATAAGTTGAATTTAAGAAATTATAAATGTATTTCTTACAAATTGTATTGTCGGTTATAACATTTTACAATTTAGCTTTTGCCCTGAGGCATGTTCATAGACATAAAAGGATGAACTGACAATGTAAGTGTAGGATATCACACTGCCATTCCCATTAACAGCAATGGCAGTTCCACATTTAATTCCTCATTCACCACACTGAAAATATGCCCCTCAAGAGTCATGAAAGCCAAGAAACTTACCGTGGGGGTGAAGACCTTGTAATGGACTACTTAACTAGATTTTGATACCTGGAGAAAAAAGAAAATGAAATTTCAAGAGCTGTATTTAACTGATAACATATTACGTTCCAAAGAAGGCTATACAAGAATAAGCAATAATGTTAGAAAAATGGTGCTGGAAGCAGTGGTTGTACAGAAAGATAAAATATAAGGGATAAAAGAGCAGGTTGTTACCCTTGGGACTGGAAAGGAACATTAAACCGCTGAGGGCTAAACAGAGCAGTTATTTTTAGATCCCTATTCATGACAGGAGGGTCTCCTAAAGGAGCTTACTTTTCAAAAGACAAGGAAAAGATGGAAAACTAGGGAAGGAGATAGAGCAGCCTGTAATTATAGTCCTCAAAGAGAAGGAAGATAAAATTATTCTGCCAATCTATTATAGGTATATGTAGGAAGGATAAGGGTAAGCGGTGGTAAAGTAATTTACCTTTCAGTAAATGTGTTCAGATGGGTAATGGGAACCTGTAGTGATTTCTCCTGCTTTTACAGAGTTTGGGTGGAATGCCAGTCCAGTGAAAGTGAAAGACACTTTTGTAGATAGGATTTCTTCTCACGATTTCTTCTATATCTTTTGTTTATGTGCTCACTGCATGTTCATCCTGCACATTCTTATCCATATTGGTCCAAGAACTTCTCCTACATAGTCATGTTCTTGTGTATCACTTCTAACTTCTCTCAATATTTTACTGACTTTTATTCATTTAAAATGTCAGTGGAAATATTTTTCCTTCATCTTTGACTATCTCTTCTGTTTTATTAATATTGTTTTACCTTTACTATTATACTTATTCTATTTAAGTTTTTCACATGCAGTGATCTGAAAGTTACTATAAAAATAAGTATAGATGTTCACATGTGTACATAGACATAATTTATTAAAGCATAAATGTAAGTTTAGGATCCAAGACCCATGTTTGGCCCACCAAAGTATGTTCTTACTTTAAATCTCAAAGATCCTTGGATTTAGAGTAAAGATTTAATACAAGTCTTAATAACCAGATATAAGTCTTTTAAAATATAGACAGTGTCCAAAGTTGAAATTCTGTATTTTATTAAAAAAAAAAAAAAAGTCAACTTATGAGTGCAAAAATTTATGTTTAGCTCCTATCTTATTTTCCATGTTGAGAGAAGTGATGAGTACTGTACTGATTTTATTTTGAAGTTACCTCTAATACAGGGATTTAAGTTTCCAGAGTGCTGTGAGTATCTAGCATACAATCACAATAGATAAAACATACAGATGTATACCTCTCTGTTGACTCTTAGTAAGGTAAGTACATCATGCAATTTAAAGCATCTTGTTTAGCTGCTTGCAGTCACCTACTGATTCTATAAGAAACAAGGACTTCTTATTTTAGGCATTCTGTATCACACTTGAATGAAACACCTGAAGTGAGTAATAGGAATAAACTCACTCTTTGGCTGTATTCAGACAGTTCTATCAATAAGATATCTACCTTGCTTCAATTACACTTGCCTATTTCTGTAACACATTTACTTTTTGTATTATCCCCATTGTGAATATATATACAGGTATCTACATTGTTTAATTATATTTTTCTTTCTCTTATTGGGAGGTCTTTTGGATTTTTTTAAAGGGTAAAGTTGAGTAAAGCAGTTCTATATACAGGTAAATAACCTCTTGTGTAACATGTGTTTAAAGGTGATAAAATTATTTTTTCCCAAAGAGTGAGTAGCTCTTCTAAATTTCTCTAGAGACAAGTGTCTGACTTGAGGACAGGATGGATTGGTTTCTTTCTGGGTTTAGATGATAAGTTTCATGGGGTTTTTTTTCTGAATAACATTCTGATTCCACTGTAGTCTCATGATTTCATCATTGATTGATTTCACCTTCTGTGTTTAAAGCATGTGTTGAGCTTTGCTCTCAGTTCAAGAGTAAGATTTACACTTAATTCCTCTGGAATCATAATAGAGCTCAATATGTAATTATTTCACTGGTGTTAAAATATATTGTTCAGACAATGGAATTTTCATCAGATAACCATAAAGGATTCAGCTGAACCACATGGGAATAAAAATAGTTTTGTTTTGGTTTGTTTTGTTTTTATTTTTGGCACATATTGTACAATCAGTTCCACTATTTTTGTCACAGATACAGGAAAGAATCCCTCTATGGATACAAAATAAATCATCTCTATTAGGTAATCAGGATGAGAAGCTGGTGTTGTTACTTGTTTTAATCAGTCCATAAAATGAAAGTGATTATAAACCACACCAGCACAATGTATCCCCATGAGCCTCTTGTAATTGGGATGATCATTTAATTGGCACATTCTGCTTCCACTGGGATGTGCCATTTAAGAGGGATCTAGTTTACTCTGCAGTTACAGGGATTGTTATATGATGTCCTCAACTAATATTACTTGTATCGTAAAGAAAAATGAAAAAAAAGATGTACAGAACTTTCATCTTTATTTTGTCAACAGCAGCTCAGACTACAGGAGCTTCGGTTACCACACCAAGCTGAGAAGAAAAAAAAAAAAAAAAAAAAAAAAAAAATTGTGCTGTTGGGAGGGAATGTATTGTTTTCCATTGTAATAAAAAGATTGAAGGAAAAATCTTCAGAAGCTGTACTCCTATGCAGTACAATCAACATAGCTGTGTGGCAGAGAGGTGAACAGGGAGAAATACAAATGAAGGTTAATGTAAGAGGGAAAATGAATGAAAAATAAGCAATTTAAGTAACGATTCTTGTACATAGGTTTGGATTTATTTATTAATTTATTAAGAATATAAACTTCAATTTATGGAAATAGCGGAATCTATTGTAAGTACTTTCCAATAATTATATAAAAGGCATAGTATTAGATTACTTGTTCTCCTAGCAAGGTAAGTGAGGAGGTTTTAGCATAAACAAACTCTTCTCTGTCATTAGGTTCCAAGCCCCAGCAGAGGGACAGGGATCTGTGTATATATGTAACTCCAGGTATTCAGATTGTCTTCCAAGAATCTTCCAGTTGACAAAATAGTAGCATACATGCATTTTCTGTTCCCTAGCTTATAGATTCATTGCAAAAAGAAGAAAAAAAAAAAAAAAAAAAAAAAAGCAAACAAACAAACAAAAAAATCTTCAAGGACTTTCCTTTCAAGGAACAACTTTCATTATATTCCCAAAGATATAACCTTTTGAAAAACTGGGATAATTTACCATTCTGTTTGTGATGGAAATAAATTACAAGTAATAAGGGCTGGAATTTGGCTTGAATGAAAGATAATTTACAAATAAGCAAAATAACCACACAGTTGTCTACATCTCTTTTACGGATAACTTTTCACATTCCTTAAACTTTCATTTTCAAATTAAAAAGTGTTCCTTACACTTTTATTTTGACAAGTTAAAGGACCTTTTTCCAGAGATCCATCTTGAGTTGGAAGAACTGTACAAGAGTTTATTTGCTATACAATCTGAATAACCTGATTTCTGGAATGCTAATGGAAAATATCTTAGAGGCATTTTTTGATAGGGCAAAATTTTAAAAATACGCTTATCTGAATGAGTAAAGAAATAAAAATGCAAATTTCAGCTCAAATACAAGTTCAAAGCAACTCTGGAAGAAATAGTAACTTGATATAATTATTATAGTACTGTCAAACAGATGGTAATTCAGTTTTTGAAAAGATAAATCCATTGTCTAAATAAACATTTGGTTTATACATATTAAATTTAGTTGTTAATGTTTTCCAATGTATTTCAGTTCCTAATTGTCATGGAAGCCTATTACCAGGCTCTTACCAGAACAACATCATGTTATTTGTGGCCACTGAACTTCAGTGGCTCCCCATAATCCAGACACTTGTCACACTCTAAGGATATGCTGGTAAGAGATCCTATTGCACATACCACCAGTAGCATCCTCTGCTTTGCTCACATTTTTAAGTCAAGAGGAAAAAGCTTCTACTTCACTTCTCAGGGTTGTCTTCTACCTACATATCAGTCACCCAAAGCACTTCCACATTCCTGCTCTCACAGATGCAAAACTCACTACACAGATTTTGTGTTGTAGCAGCATAAGGCTTTAGATGTTGTATTTATGTGGAGTTAGGTAATATCTTACCAATGTATCTTCAATGCACATTATTCACATGATATTCACCTTCTTTGTCTAATTCATACTTAACTGCAGGATATAGCAGAAGACTCCTCTTTGTTGCCTTAATTATCACGCTCGCTTTCTCTCATTTCAACTTCTCACTGCCATTTCCTATTTGGATGTCCTGCCTCTTTCTTTTTGCTCTGTTTTTCTTTTGTTCAACTTGCTTAACTACACAGATGTTTTCCCAACTATCAGTCATTTTACCTGCTCCTGACATTCATTAGTAAAGAAAACATATATATGAAGACCAGACTCTTATAATCTATATAATCTAAGACTACCAGTGCTTTAAAAAGGATGTAATTTCAGAAGTGTTAAATAGCATCAATTAATAGTATCTATGCTTACTCAGTAGCTAAAAATCAAGCACTGGAGGTAAATTTATCAGAGCAATATGGTGTATATGGCCTTGTAAACAAAAAAATAAACAAGAAGATAAAAAAAAATGTAAGATGAAGGAACAGAAAACCACCATTATTGTGTCAGCTTCCATTTATTTCTCAAAGTCTCGCTACATATTTGTTTACTAAATATTTTTATTATCTTTAATTGACTGTCTTTAATTTCAATCTTTAATATTTCCAGGAGAATGATGACATTACTTGCCGTTGTAGTTTACTGCTAGGTTAATAGCAATATCAAGATTATTAATTTAAAAAAAAAAAATAGTTGGGTTAGTCACACAAAATATTTGGCATATTACAGATAGCAAATATAAAATTTTATCAGTTTATTCATATTGAAACATAAAGTAGTTTTTATTGGTTAAATCAGATATACCAATATTTTATTAGATAATTAAAAATAATTTATCTTTTAAGATGAAATACTATTTCAGATTGATAGGAATTATGTTGAGTCATGATGGTAAATACATCAGATAAAAGACCTGATCACATTGTGATAGAGCTATTGATCCAGTGTTGATATTCATACTGATACTGGAAGGAACAATATTTCTTTGTGGTTACACGTATTCTGAGATAAAGTGTTTGTTATCAAGGAAATGTATTGCATTTTACATATGAATACATGTGATGTTTACCATTTAGGAATTTGTTAAACACAAATGAGTACACTTATATCTGCATAAGAATTTTTGTATACCTAGACTTTAATTTAGATTTATACTCAATTGTATTTGATATCTGTTACAAAGTCGTATTAACTTTGACTGAACCTCATTATTTCCCCAGGAGAAGTTGTCCATTGTATTTACTCATTCAATCTCATTCTTAAGTATTCATGTAGTTTATTATTATTTATTTATTTATATACATATGTAAAGAAGTCAGTTAGAGCTACATAATACCATATATGTTAGTCCAAAATTTCTACATTTTTGCAGTCACCAACATATTTCTTTTTAAGGTACAGTAAGTATAAACTCTCAGGACCTCTGGATTTGTAATAAGCAGACCAACAGAATGTAACATCTTCAAAAATAGTTTCAACCTGACTTATTTTTACATGCTTCCTTCATTTTAAATTCAACAAGGTTGAAAAAGAACTGAGTGGCCAGAAGCAAGGCTAATATGGTTTATTGTTTTTATAGTAAAAATGGTATTCTGCTCCCGAAGGGGTAGTGAGTCATTCAAAGGAAGCATTGCACATTGACAAAAACCAAACATACCAACAACAAAAAAAAAGAAACAACAAAAAAAGGAATTGAAAAATACTGTATATCTGGGCCATTCCCTGTTGTGCTACCCGGACTACACACTGCAAATTGCAGAGGCCTATCAAAAAAAGAGTAGAGAAAATTAAATATTGAATTAGAGATTGCTTCATAAAGCCCTCGCCCAGGGAGGGAGACACATTAATGACTTAAAACCAATAATTCTGGCACCCTAAATATATGAGATAGACTTTGTCACTGATACATTCTTTCAATATGCTTCTTTTGTTTTGTAAATTCTTAGGTCAATTTGTTTAATGAAAAATAGAAAAAGCAAATTCCATCCCACAAACCTATACTGACAGCTCCCTTACTGTGCAGGTCATGAACAAACTTTAATGTTAAGCTTTCAATGTGGTATTTTCCTTGTCAACTGCAACTGCAATGATGTTATCCTTAATTATTGAGTAGACCGAATAAAGATTTTCCCTCCAAATAATGATGGTATGAGCAATTTAGTAAAAAAAGGCTATCAACTGTCCATCACTAGTCACACAAGCCAAAAATTTACAGTCTCCTCCAGGATTTCCAATATAACATGCCATTCTGCAAACTGAAGACACGCCTGTTAACTGCTACAGCTGTGCTGCAACTCAAGGTTAGCAATGGTTGATAGCATATCCTGTTCTGTGAAGGTCAGTAAAGCCAGAATTTTCTCAACTGACTGAATTATCAGACACTATTCTCATGGAATATATGCAAGCATAAGTTTTCAGACATTTGTAACTGAAGGAGATGGGGTAGATGCGTCACTGAGGGATATGTTGTTTGCACTGGAGATATCCACTGCCACATTCCAGATACAAAGCAAGGATGTGTTAGAATTCCATGCATGAAATTTGATATTAGGAATAAACATATTTTTATCTGGTTTTCTTCTCAGTAATAATGAGTTTACAGGATGAAGAAATGTCTTGATTTAATTTTTTTCCCCTTTTTTTTTTCCCTGTAACAGTATGTGCTAGACATCAAACATAGAAAATGTCAAGTCAATTGATTAAATTCTGGCAAAATAATAACAAAATTAAAATGCACTCTACAATTTGAAGTGACATATAGTCACTTACCATCTCAATTACAGAATATATAGTATCATGTGTTTAAGTAAAGAGGAAGTTATGATTCCATAAATTTTTCAGTTGTTAATGAAATTATTGAAGTTCAGCTTAACAAAATTATTCAACAGCAAAGTGAGAAGCTGGAAGCACTGAAAAGGTTAATATTAAACCTGGAGCTTTGAAACTGTTGCATTCTGGAAGGAAAGATTTATTCATCTCAGGCATTGCTCCCTTTGTGATGAATATCCTTTAAATAATGGACACACTTCTGATTTTATGCAGTTTTACAGAAGATCAGCATTAGTTGTAAAACAGCCTTTTTCACTGTTGCTAATAACCCTTAAGCATTATTTTTATTGTTGCTTTTGCTTTTTATGTTCTAAGTAGGTTAACAATTTGAGAATTGTGTTCAGTGATTAGAATCTGCCATCTCACATTATACAGAGATGCACCAGTTGAGTTGCCTTTGCCTGCAGCAATTTCCAGAAGGGCTTTAATAGTTTTATTGACATCAGAGTATTTAGGGTTCTGGTAGAAACCAGCTTTTAAGCTGAAATGCACAGGAGTTTGCAAACTATTTGTTTGTTGACATATTTCTCACAGACACCTCTTTTGTTTCTGAAAATCAAGTTGTAGCAGAGAACTATCCTTAACTACTAAAAGAAAAATAAAAAACATTCCTAACTTAAGGAAAAGTCATGAGGAAAACATAGGCAAGCTGTAAGTTACAATCAGTATCACTAAATAATAACTGGAATGACTAATAAAACTGTGAGAAAGAAGTATCTATATTTTATATTATATTTGTTCTACTAGAAGCTTAGTATCCCTCAGAGCAAAATATGACCGATCAACAAATCAATCAACAATGTTGAATTTCTTTCTACATAGGTTCTGAATAAGCTAAACTTTCCTTTAAAATAACTATGAGAGAAAATAGAGACTCATTTATATACCTATCATATATATTCATACATATTTATGCTCATTTAAAATTCAGAGATTCATTAGTCTTCCAGAAACATGGAATAAGAGTAAGAGAGGGTCTAAATTTAATGTATAGTAAAGCCTTTGTATGTGTCAGTACGTACTAATTCATGGACATGTATCACTTTCATCTTCACCAACTAATGTATGTCCCTTGCTCTTTGGCCTTGTTCCTAACATTTTTCTTCCTGTAGTCCTTTTGATTACGCTTCACTGAGAAAGGACACTTCTAGCCATGACAGCTATGGCTGAGGTCATATATAGAGGGGAAATGAAGCATTAGTTCTTAGAAATTCTTGAGTTTTCGTTACCTCGACTAGGAGACAAGGAGGGCTCACAACTTTTGAAGCAATGTGTGAAAACAGAGTACAAGTGATTATGATGTGGTTTTTACTGAATACTTCCTTAAATACCAACTTACTTATTTTGATTGGTCTATTTATCCTCATAGCATTTTAAAATTTTTACCTCTAGTTTATTAAGTTCCACAAGAACATCAGGGAATACATTTTTTTTTTTTTTACTGTGGGGGTGACCAAGAATGGGAACACTGGAACACATTAACCACAGAGGTTTAGTGTCCATTGTTAGAGATATTCAAAACTTATCTGGATATGATCCTGGTCAATCAGCTCTAGATGCTTCTGTTTGAGCAGGAGGGTTGGACTAGATGATCTCCAGAGATTCCTTCCAGCCTCAACCATTCTGTGGTTGACTCTACAACTACACAGCTCCCTTTCATTTTACTGGATTTCTTATAGTTACAGTAGAGACCCAACCCTTTCCATGCATTGTATACAGAATTTGAAATGCATATTTACTATGATGAAGACTATGTAAGAAAGATCTGGTTTTCCATGAGTTACTATCTTTTACTTACTTACTCTAGTTCTAGAAACTCATGCTTGTCCACCAAATCAATGTGATTCCTTCTAACCAACAATCCTGCTTCTCAGATGCAGTGGACTGGTTACATTCTAATAAAGGTCTATTCAAGAGCTAAATACAAATCATTTCACTGTGGAAAATCAGATAAGGACAGCATGAAAGGGTGTCTTGGAAGGCAGTGACAAAGAGACCTAACAATCTCAGCATAACCTTCTCCTTTAATGTTATAAGGATTAATGAGATTCCTGGATATAGAAAACTAAAAGCAAAAATTATACACAGGGGAATGCTCCTATCTTGGTTATTTTGTAACAAAGCCATTGTACCCATTGTAATATCATGCTGTGTCAAAATTTTTTGCCCATTCTTTCAAGGGAATATAGAATACCAGAATGATTTATAAATATTAGGAATGAAAATGTCCTTGGTCTGGAAAATAAACCTTATGTTACAAGTCTTAAAAAGTTTTACTCTACCAAAGAGAAGTACGAGATGTGACTCAGTCACTAATCAAAGGGACACATGGCAAAAAAGATTAGTGAGCAAAGGTTTTTTGCAGCTGATGACAAACATAATAAGATCCAGGGTCTGAAAACTAAAATTAGATAAACTCAACCTTGAAATAAGATGTAATTTCCTAGCTGTGAGGTAATTAGATATTAAATAGAGTGCTAGGGAGCTGGTGTTACATCAGCAGAAATCTTCCTCTAAAAGATTAGATTTCTTTATTGAAGAGTGAGTTTTACTCCATTTTGTGAAATAAAATGTTTAAAGGTACAAAGGATTTGAGTCCTTGGTTGTGATCATTCCCTGATCTTCAGCTGTGCACGTCTGTACCTAAGAATCAGATATCCCCTGATATGCATAAATGTTATCACTGTAAATAAATTTCCTGTTTAAAGGCTTCTTCTACTGGCCTGTAAGTTTGAGAAACAATTTTTCTCTAGATTCGAAGCTAGACAAATAGATCTTATTTTATGTTATTTTTCTCCATCCTCTTTCATATCAGAGACCAGTCACTATCAGAGAGAAAACATTTGCCAGAGATAGCTAATACATGAGATTATGTAGACAATCCTGGTTTCTCAGAAACCTAATCTTGCTAACATACTAAGCCTCATGTGAATCAGTTAGTTTATGGTTCTAAAGGGATCTTTAAGTCATGATTTTAAGAAGTCTGCAACAGAGAATTTATATTGCAGGTTAGGATCATTTTGACATATCTCATATAAATGAAACCCTACCATAGAAATATTCTGTAGGAATGGTGGCACCTTGATCTTTCATTTGGTTTACCTACAGTATACAGCTGCTATTTTTTTCTAAAAAGTTTATAAAGTAAATTAGTCAAATATGAGCATGTTAGGGACCTTGGTGTATATGAGGTCAATGGGACTGTGATATGTATCACATCAGTTCAGATGATCTAAAAGTGCATTGTAATGAAATTTTATGAACTATGAACACAGCTTAAAATTTAGACTGTCTGATGCACAAATCATATTGCTTAAATGGATTAGAGTTCCAAACTAAAAATACAATGAATATCCAACACTATGACAATGATTACATATATAATATATATATGTATATGTGTATTGAAAGAATAAAAATGCAAAGATTGATAGAAAAATTATGCAGAAGTCATTAAAGTAATAATGGAAAAATGTTGGATTCCACTAATTAAGATATTACATGTTATTTTAATTTATATTATTTTGGATAATAGTAAAGCAAAGAAACAATAATTGGAAAAAAAAAAGTGGAAATTAAAGGGTAATTGCTCTAAATTTAAGCAACAATTTTTTTTTATTATTTGCTAAGAGTTTCTTTTGAAATTGACTTTTTACTCTTTAAAAGACTGTAAAATTATGCCAGAAATATTTTACTGGATTTGATCCAAAATATAGTGAAGCCTTTACAAATGTCTTATGTGTTGACATTGACTTTTAATGGGTAACTGTTGGTTCACCATAGTTCTAAATGATGGCAAGCATGCACTTCACAGTGTGCTAATTTTAGTTCACAAGCTCACTGCCACTAGGCCCTCAGGCTTACTCTTCATCTGCAGTTTGAAGTGTTCTGTTAGCACTGTTATAAACAATCGTAAAAATGTAAAAGACATCAAAGCACTCAAGTGGCTGAAAATATAATTGCACAAAAGAGCTGCTTATATATGTTATCAGTGAGCGCTCTTTTTAAAGGTACATTTCTTACTTTGTTATTGATTTGGGGCTATTGAGGTGCACTTGCATATTACCACACAGGAAACAATGCAAGAGAAAAGGAAATGGTGTACATAAATTGCTATAGAACTACATCCCTTCACCTCACAGAGGTGTGAGGTAGATAATCTGGAATTACTCATTACAGAAACTATAGGAGTTACTTTGAACACAAGATTTAAACAGTTATCTAAACATAGTAAACTATAGTTTACATACCATTTCTGTGTTTCAGAAGTGAAGATGACAGCAAATTGTTTGATAAGGAGCTGTAAACTTCTGTTGAGTCACTTTAAAGTGAGAGTAGAAGGAAATAAAGGGTTGAAATTAGTTTGTCTGGTGTTTACAATAGCAACTTTTGATGTCAGAATTTGTGTCAGAATCTGGGTTTTGTGTTTTTGGTTTTTTTTTGAACATTTGAAATCTGTAAAGTAGATTGCTTTTCTTCCATCATCAAAGAATTGATCTATATCCTTATTCAGAGAGTCTCACAATAAGAAATACAGAAAGGCATAATGGCAAAGAAGAGATGTACCCTGAAAGAGATTGGGAATTATGTAACAGTAATAGATAAAAAATTACATTGAATTTAAAAGCATGGAAAAACAGGGAAAACATTCATTTTAACTTGGAAACATTTGCCAATATTAAAATATCATAAGAGATTATGATAATGTATCACAAATGAGATATTTTCATTTTCAGAAAGAAAACAGGGAAGAAAAATGGGTACCAAGCAATTTGTTGAAATTCCAGATTCTCAGTATCAAGTATCTTGAAGAAGGCAGACAGACTGCACTTTTTTTCCTAATTCCTCAAAAGAACTTAGAAGATCAGCAGTATTCTGAATTTTAAACACAAATGTTATCATATATCTCCCAGAGTTTAAAAATTCCCTCTTTCCTTCTCTGTCCCCTATGTGAATGACATTTTCAGTATAGTGTATTGACAGTAATAGATACAGAACAGTAAAATTACGTCATCAAAAGCAGCAAGGGAGAAATGTGCCTGACCAAAAAGTGATAGACAGACAAAAGACTGCATAAATCCTAGATCTAAAGAAAGCAACAGCCTATGAACACAAGTGTTCATACCAACAGCATCATGTAACCACATCCACAGCAAGGAAAGCTGAAAGGAGTACCAAGTGGCAAGTACATCCCACCTCTGGTGACAACTGTGTGGACTGACAGTCAGGAAGGAGGTATTAAGGGGTGTCACTTAGAGATGCTCACCATAACAGATTCTTAATTCTTCCTTTCCCTGATCCTGTCCTATTGAAACAGATTGCCCCTTATCTGCAGGTAAGTATGTCAAGAAGTTTACAAGCTTCTCTACATTTATGGAATGTACCCAGAACTGACTGGAAAGAGGAGGCCTTTCAAATCAGACAGTCACTAAGAATAAGGTTACTTTATAGCCAAGGTATAGACTCTGATTAAAGAGACACTACCTAACAGCTAAGCTCTCAACTGAGCTATGTGACCTTATGAGTATAAGGAAAGGTTGTGCTTTTCCAAAGAGAGATGGTAATAGAGTTGCTCTCAGGAGGAAGCTGATAAAAGTGTGCTAGAGAACTAATAAAGCAGTGCTGTGCAGAGAGTTTCTGTTGTAAAAAATCATCCTTAAAAAATCCTTTTTTTGCAAAGCCTGAAGAGAATATATCTGTGTGTTCTCATTGCAATAATTTTGTGAAAGGAAAATGTAGGGTGGGTCTCAAGGGCTATTCAATCTGGATTTTTTTTTTTTTCTGTATGTACTGAAATTGTCACACTTGTTGAAAGCTCATAAAATACTGTATACATTTGGGAATGATGGTCCAATGTACTTGGGATGTAGGTTATTTGCCTGTATCTCAGAGGGATCAGGTGATGAATAAAGAATCCCTTGAGCATCTAAGCATCTCAGACAGCTTGGAGCTTTCTCTTAAATTTTCTTTATATACAACAAGCAGTTTGAGCTTGAATTATTTACACTGGATAGGGAAACAACAGGAAGGATATACAAGAAAGAAGTCTTTGTGTACACATGGATTCTTGAACTGTACACAGGTACCTTACTGGGAAGACTATATTCACCCAGAGAGAGCTCATTATCATGAAGATTACAGAAAAAGAATTAAATAGGTGTGCATCCACTTCCAAAGACAAGTTGTCATATCTCTGAAGTCACATAGCTGCTATCTCAAGCTCCATACAAAGCGCTGAGAAATTAAAATGAGCAGTTAGCATACACTGTTACAATGAGGCCTCATTTTAGCTGATTGTTTGAATGCTATCTTCAAAAAATGAGTCTTCCCAAGACAAATACTCACTCACTCTAAGGAGTCTCAGACTGATCAATGGTGGAACATATACACTCTGTCTTCCTCAATAACTGATGCCTACATTGTTCCCCCAAGGAAAACCTAGCTACTAAATACCTTTCTAGACTGGGCCCTTGGGGACTTAACATCTTGCTTTAAATCTAAACCCCTTTTTCCTGTTTGTATGCACATTTCAGCCATCTATAAATTGCCTCAAGGTCTCTGAAGTCATTATTTACAAAAGAGATTTTCTGGTTAAGCAAGGATTTCTCAGCAACCATGTAAAACCAATTTACAAGGAATTCATCTGGTTTTTTGGTTTTTTTTTTCTTGGAAGGCAGGTAATAACATTTAAGTTGTACATTTGTCTCATGGGTCTTAACTGTTTGAAGCTGATGAATCTGGTACTCCAACAGTGGCAAGCTGCTGCAGCTCCAGTCCAGCTGGGAGTGAATCAGTGTGTGTTCCCAACAGGCACACATACACATACACACAGTACATATATACATAGTTGGCCACACAGATTAACACAGACAGAAAACACAGCACCTGTTCAAATGAAGACAGCACAAACAGCTCTATGCTGTTCCCTTCTCTTAGCATAAAAGCCAGTTAGCAGAATACATATATAAATACATACAATGTGGATGCCTTCAATAACTGGCCTCAGAGACCCAGCAGCTGGCCCCTGAATCCCATGGTCTCCCAGTTGCATAGACACATGTAAACAGGTCTCTCCAGTAGCTGGCCCAGACCTATGGCTGCACCAGGAGTTGAACCCCAGATGCCTTGGGCTCCCCAGTCACTGCCTTGAACGTCTTGGTCCCTCCAGCAACCAACAAGCTACTGTTCAAGCTTTCATGATTCTGTAATAAAGATTTTTGTGTGTTTGTTTACATTGAAATCCTTGAGAAAATTATTTCTGAAAATGTTCAGAACTAAATGTTCTTTTTTCCTTATACTATAAAGCTAAGACAGTATTTCTAGTGTGGATTTTTATTATATTGTTTCCTACATTTGTTTTTCATCAGTCTAGTGATTAAAGCACACACCAGAATTAAGATGTGATCACAGAACTGAGGCTATATAAGAATTTTATGAAAGGTTTTGAGAGGCTGAAATAAAACCTTAATATTGTTATTAGCTACAGAAAAATATTTTTGTACAAGGATTTCTATTTTACACCAACTGTTGTAATGTTCCCAGAATAAAAACTTCATTTCCATCTCGAAGAGAAATATCGATTTAGAATTTCTGTATATGGTACATATGGACAACAAAGTTCTATGTCTTAAAAGTATGTCTTTCAGATTATACTGTTTCCATAGGATGATCCATAATCTGCCCACTGGGAGACAACACTGCCACTAAATATCTAAGGAGGCACACACATACCAACAAAGACCACTTAACAGCTTTCTGTCAGCTACAGAAAGCTCTTTCTTCCCATATGTAGTGTGTAACAAACGTTGTGCAACATTTGCAGTACAACAAATAATATTAATCTGAAAAATATGTAATTCTAGCAATAGAGGAACTAAGATAATTGATGAAGTCAAAGGTTCAGTGACAAACACTGTACTGAATGGTCACCAGTACAAACTATTTCAGAGGAAGATGCAAAAAATTAATATTATTAGCTATGTATGGAATAACTTGTTCATAGGGAAGTGTAATGTAATCTCCGATGTGTACATAACTATGAAGTTGAGCTGTTAAATATGAGTAAAATATTTAACATAAAAAGAGTCTTTAAAAATTGCTCAATTTTTGGTTGTTTGAAAAAAAATTCCAATATTCCAATTAATTTTTTTTTTTTTCATTTTTTTTTCATGTATGTAATTGACAATATTACTAAATAGTACCTTTGGTTTTCTATCATTGGAAAAGAGTAGAGGGGAAGATAGAGTTCAGTGCAGAAATGTTAATATAGATGCCTATTTCTGAAAGTCCAGCAAGTGCAAGTTGATCTCATTCATCTATTAGGATCAGCAAAATCTTTGTATGCTTTTGACTGAAATGCATTTTTCAGACTTTTCCTAGCTAAAAAAAAAATAATGATTTGTGCAGTTCTTATTAAATGTGCTTTTTTTCCACTAGACAAGAAGATTAAAAGGAGAGAACTGTACAAAAATACTTCAGCATAAGACTTCACTCTTTTTGTAGGACCATGGAGAATCTGAACAAAACCATTATCACTTAAACCTTCCACTAAATCAGATACCTTTTTCTCCAACACTAATAGCACAGTAACAATTAACAAGAGATTGAATTAGGAATTGTTTTTTGGCTTCATTATCAAGTTGAGGCAGTTGTTAATTCAGTTTCTGTTTCTCTGTTGTATGGCAAGGACTTTTAAAAGGCTGACAATAATCTCTTTAAGATAATGAACCTGAAGTACTGAAGCAGCTCTGCAATCATGTTCATGATACTTGGAGGCATAAATTCCTAAAATTAGGTTGTTTTTTTTTCTATTTTGATTGTCCCTCAGCATAACACATTCAGGATTCACCATTAAGACGTTATTATTTACGAGCTGTTACCATGGAGTTACTATAGTTACTTTTTGTTCATGAGATGCTACAGGAAAAAAGAACAACACAAAACTCACTCACAAAAACACTAAACTCTCTTGCAAAAATTCTCCCAAAAAAACCAAGCCAACAAAGACAACTTACATATTGCAGGAACTAATGTAGGGAAATGTTGTCTTTTTAACAGTGATGTTAAATGTTGTCTTTTTAAACATTATTTAGAAGCTACCACAATCCTATACTGGGTTGGGCCTCATGTGTGGTGCTAGGTGTGTACTCTTGAGTCACCTTACTTCTGACACTTCCCAAAGCAGTAGTAAGAACTAAAACACTATGTGTTTTCTGTTCACTACCACGTAGTAATATTCATCTAATAAGTGCAGACAACTGATTCCTTCTTTTTTGAAGGGATGATACACACTCCAGATCTGAAACAAAAGCAGCACAATGTCATCGATCAAATAGATTTTCTTACTGTATAATTATTAGCTAGTCATTACTACTTGTGTGGGTTTTAAATAACTTTCCTTATCCATCACACTTTTTTTTTTCTTTTCTTGTCAATTTTTTTATACTTTACAACAAAAAATATTCTTCTAGGCCATCCTGTGTGGCCACTCCTGGTGAGAATTTTAGATGTCAGCATGTTGAATGTGGGACTCTCTCAACTCAAAGAGGAAGTGATGCTTCAGCCATTTTTCTTATCACTGACAATGCATTTGGTGGACTGTGCTGCTGAACTAATAATACATATTTAATGCTGTGTACACTCCACAGTAAGTTATTGGTAGTCTGAGCCTGAGGTGCAAGCCCATGACTTGGCAGATTTCCTCTTTGTTCCCATGTTATTCTGTCAGTACTCTTATTCAAAAAGAGATACTAATAAATTATACTACTACTGACAGCTGCTTCTGCCTACTGCTAGGCATGTCAGACTCCGTTATATCATTGACAGATAAAAGAACTCTACAGTTTTCCAAATAGAAACCAACCACCACCACCCACTCGTCCTTCCTGATTTCTCATCACCCGCCCCTTTGCAAAGTAGGCAAGTGGGCAGAAATTCAAGGCAGTGAAATGACAGCTGTGTTGAAGCAAGTTCTTTTTGAGTTATTTAGGGCTGTGAGGAAAAAGAAAGTATATTGTTCTTATAAAATGGTGGACTTTGGAATGAGATTGTCATTTAAGTCTGTCTAAGGGTGGGCAGGAGTGTGCATATGCATGTATGTGCATATAGTTTTGTTTGTGTATGTATTCATGAGAGAAAAAAAGAGGGGACAACACAAACACAAGGGTAAAAACAACACAATTTGCCAAACATCATTCTTCAGAAGAGCTAATACTGTCAGTGAAAATTACTTCAGTGCAAAATGGAAGAAAATCATACTTAATTGTATAAACCTGCTCAAAAACATAATAATAATGCATCACTACAGTTGACAAATGCTTCTTTTTATTCTTTAGTCACTTCAAAATATTTTGTATCAAAAAGTGAGTGAAACAGCTAATATTTAATGTGTCTTTTTTCTTGATAATCAGCCTAAATAATCCTAGACGGGAATTCCCCAGATGGATCAATTTTTTACTGGAAAATATTGATTTGTCAAACAAATGTGTTTTGAGAATGTTGCAGAGTCCTATTTAACTATTGTAAAAGTTACAATGGTAAAAAAAAAAATGCTTTCATCATCATTTTCCCAGTGGCTTTCTTGGAATGTTGGCCATGAGAGCCACAATTGCTTGGTCCTCTTCCCATAGGTGCCTTCCAGGTCTTCTGGCTCTTGAGAAACCATCCTGTGGATTTTCTAGACAAAGAGAAATCTTTGTGGTTAGGAAGGCCACAGGTGTAGGAAATATGAGTGGAGGTGTCTGATATTGTGGAACAAGCTGACTGCACCTGAAATGTGCTGAAGTCTCAAGAGTCCTGTAGCACTAACTCATGGTGCTGCTTACTTCATTCATGGTGCTATTTATGATTTGGTAAATATTCTCCCTATTAATTGGTTTTTTTATGTTATGAAGTGTTTTTCTGGTTTTTGTTGTTTCTTTTTTTTTTTCCCCCACTGGAATTTCCTGCTATCCTGGTATTCTTTCATTCAGTTAGATGCTAAACATATGGTCGGATTAATTTTTCTTTCCTTACGTGTCTGTGCTCTTGCTCTTATAATTCAGATCCCTTGCTTTGCTCGAGGGGAAGGTAGACATTAAGAACAGCTTCAGTCAGTTAATAATTTCTGTCTTGATTTTTAGTTTCACATACCCTTTGACAATGTGATCCATCTCCTAGGAGACAGTGAGCAGCAGCATGAAAACCAAGTGTACCTGTTCAAAAGCTGGTACTAGAAAAATTATTGTATGTTTTGTTCATATTAACAGTAGCTGCAAAGCAGAAAAGATCTACTTCTTTTGTGTTTCATCACTTAAAAAAACCACAAAGATGTCACTTCCTGTGAGAAATTATATTATCAAATGCTACTGATTATGGATGCTGAAAAGATGCTAGCAGAGGTATTTTCTCAGGTTCTCACAATATTTGGTGAGAGTCCTGCCTTTCTCACGCATGTTATGATAAACAGTAGGATGGTTTTTGTAAGCTGGACCAACACCTGGTGTTTTGCTAAGTTCTGTTTATGATACATTGGAAAAATATTTTGAAATGGGTGTTGTAGGTCTTTAGCCAATCACCCCAGGAGATGGGTAATCACTGACCAATCACCTTATGGGGCTAGGGTATATAAAACAGGGTTATAAATTAATAAATTCTCTCCTCTCTTGCTGAATTTGTGTGTTGCTGTATCTCTCCACTCCCAGTAAACAGCGACAACTGATATCATAGATTTGGAACCAGACTTTTCTTGCTTTTTTTTTCTAAAAAAACATTTTGTGTTAGCGAATATGCTACTGGTTTCAGTGAATACCAGCTTCTGTTAAATATAAAATTTTCAAGCATTTTTATAATACTTTTAAGAAAAAGCACAAAAATATATTGAAAATACATAAAATAAAATAATTAAAAAAAAATAATCTGATAACACAGACATTTTGGGGGGGGGGGTGGGGGGGTGGGAATGTTCCTGAAATAGACATTTTTGATTAAGACACTTTATTAAAAAACAAATCATAGACTTGCTAATGATATTAATGCCTATTTTTTCATTTGCCTAAAGCTTCATCAAGAATCCTAAAATGAAAAGACAGAGTTATATCCCATTGCTTATTTATCTTTTTGTTTCAATATCTGGCTAGGAGGTATTTACCAGACCCCTTTTCTTTAAAATGGCATATTAGGTCAACATTTTGATCTCATGATCAGGAAGTCAACAAAGCATTTGGACTGTAACAATGTGAATGATTCTGTAAATAAGAAATTGGAGTTTCACTGTTTGTGAAGTAAGTAGAAGCTGAAAACATGCCACCAGATTTTATTACCACAAAACTTATGTAAACTTTGTGGATCACAGTTCTGTGATTTTTGTTACCTAAACAGCAGAATAATGAATAACAATTAGAGAATATATATAAATAAATAATCTATTCCAATCTTTGACATTTTAAATAGTTTGATATTTAGATGGTGTAACTTTACCATTCTGTATAATACAGGTAAAACAATGTAAAATAATTATTTTCTTTCATCAATCTAAAAGAATTGCAGGACTTGATTTAGAAATTTAGAAATATGAAGAATATACTATGGCCAGCTATTTTACTTGTCTCCTGTACTCTTTGTCTAAAGTATGATTCTATTTATAATCTAAGATTATCTACTTCCTACTCACAAATCTTCTATCTTGGTGTGCTGGACTGTGTGATTTCTCAGCCAAGCATTGTATCATTTCTTTAATACTGATAACAGTCAGGACGGACAACAGGTTGTGCCCGGTCTCCAGGGGGTGACTGAGACTGCTTAGCAGGAAAATGCTTTCAGACTGCACCACATGGATGAGAGGTCATTAAAGAGGGAATCACAGCAAGAAGATGTGAGTCTCTAGCTTACATGAAGCCCAAGAATCTCTGAAAGAAGCAGTTGGCAGATGGCTCCTTTCTAAGATTCAGAGATAGTTACAGAGACTTTCTAGAAGTTTGCTTTTTTGACTGAGAAAAGGACCAGCTAAGATGCGGAAGACCTGTTTCCAGACCTTCTAGGTTTCCTATCTGTCACTATTTGAATTTTTTAATTTTTTTTTTTTTTTTTAATTTTTTTGATCTTTTAGTCATACGTATGCATATTATGCCTTCCTTCAAAATAACTTCCAAGAAAATTCACTGTACAGGCCTGGAGTGCTCCGTATTCACCTAGGGAACCTTCCTTATAAGAGGTTTGTGGCAAAAAACCCCAGTAAAAGGATGATCAACATATTTTCTCTTTCATAAACTGTGTAGGTTGAGATCCTTAAGTCCTTTATTCACAAAACATATTTTCTAATTTCTCAGTGATCTGATGACCATATCTGAACCTGATCCGATTTATCAACATATTACACACATTAGGGACACTAGATCTGGACAGAAACTGGTTATACTTACAGAAGTACAAATATTTTTACTTCTTTATTGCAAATAATAGCTCCATAAGGATTAAACTACTGATCTTGGTAGTAATACTGTATAAGGAGTAAATGCTTAGCTGGTTGGCTTCAAAGACTGCCAAGTCCTTTTCAGAGTCTATAACTCTGAAGCTGTAAGTACACAGATAGATACTATACATTCAACAGTTATGTTTTGTATTCTTTTTCTTACGTTATGGGTATTTGCTGAAATAAAATTCAGTTTTCTTCCTTCAGTTCATGCAAGCAAGCAATCCATACCTTTGTGTATCAGAACTAACAAAGAAAGGAAGAAAAATAATTATATCCTTAGGGAAAGTTAACTTCTGCCTGGGAGAAAACCTCAAGTTTAGTTAGATTTACACTGGTTTTATTTTTCCAGAATAAAGTTTGACACAATTTCCAGGATGCTTCTCCAGATATATTAACACATTATCTGCTACACAATGTTAAAAATAAAGTTTATCCCACAAAATCTGAAAAAGCTTCAAATAATTTACCAACACTGTTGTAATATGGAAATCTCACCAAACTCTTACTAAATTTCTATTACAATCTCTTTTATATATCTTCATAGAAAGTGTAAAATTCATGTAGGTGGTATTTTCTAACTGTAAAGACATCATATAAAACTTATTTTCTTAATAAAACTCACTATGCATGAAATGTGGTGTTGAGTCCACACAATCATGTAACATAACCCCAAAACTTGTTAGAATTATTTGTTGTGCACTGTTAGTGTAACATCTGCTTTTCTCATCTATGAAGTACCTTTATGGAATAAAAATAATAATAATAAAAAAAAAAAAAAAAAAGTAAAACTAAGCAATATCACAAAGTCTACTTCAAACAACCTTTTGACATTCTTGAAAATGGCTTTTGTATCCTTCAGTGGGAGAACAAGCTCTAGATCATTTAAGTTTACTTTAACAATAAGATGTGGCTAAAAGTAGGAGCTATTCCAGAAAGGGAAAAAATCATTCCTACACTTTTAAATCATCTCACAGACTTCCCTTCCAGATTTCACAACTAGCCCACAATGGGTCGACCGTCTGCTTTGTGGAAAAGGCAGGGTCAAGACTTTAAGCTATACCTTGTGAAACTGCATTGTAAATACCCATCCTCCATTCCTCAAGGGAACATTTTTATCATTTCTTCAACAAGCATGAAAGAGAAAAGGCTTAAACAATTGCAAAGTTTTAGAACCCTTTTTGTATATGTCCAGAATTTTTTTTATGGTTTATATTTAGATAAATATAGCTCTCCCTGTTATTATTCCATTGCCCATTCTGTGCCATACATGAGACATAATATTGCAACTGGTTTTAATAGACTAATATAATTTAAAACCAAAACATTGTTTCTGTGTTTTCATAGAATCACAGAATTCCAGGTTGCAAGGGACATCAAGAATCATCTAGTCCAACTTTTAAAGGAAAATTTATAGTTTAAATGAGATGGCCCAGCACCCTGTCAAGCTGAGTCTTAAAACTATCCAGTGCAGGAGAATCCACCACTTCCCTTGGGAGGTTATTCAAATGTCCAATCAGAATCTCCCCCGGAGTAACCTGTACCCATTATACCTTGTCTTTTCAGTGTGACTCCTTGTAAAAAGGGAGGCTCAATCTGCTTGGTAGCCACCTTTTATGTACTGTACATGGTAATAAGGTCTCTTCTAAGCTTTCTCTTCTCAAGGCTGAACAAACCCAGTTTTCTCAACCTTTCTTCATATGACAGGTCTTCCAGTCCTCTGATCATCCTCATGGCCCTTCTCTGGACCCTCTCCAGCATCCCTGCATCTTCTTAGTACAGTGGGGACCAAAACTGAATGCAGTACTTGACGTGTGGTCTGACCAGCGATGACCAGAGTGGGATAATGACTTTTTTATCTCTGCTGGTGATGCCCTTGTTAATGCAACTCAGCACCCTGTTGGCTTTCTTTGCCTCTGCAGAACACTGTTCACTCACGTTGAGCTTGTTGTCCACCGGGAACCCCAGGTCCCTTTCCACAGGGTTGCTCTCCAGCCAGGTGGATCCGAGTCTGAGCTGCATTCCTGGGTTATTTATTCCCAAGTGCAAGACCCTACACTTGTCTCTGCTGAACTTCATAAGGTTCCTTCTAGCCCACTCCTCCAGCCTGTCCAGGTGTTCCTGAACACCTGGGGCTCCCCCTTCTGGAATGTCAACTTCCCCACTCATTTTGGTGTCATCTGCAAACTTTTTTTGTTTGTTTTGTTTAAGAATTTTTCCCTTAGAACCTTATATGCTACTACCTTCTCTTTATGACTATATCTAGGGTTTTTTAAGTGAAATAACTTTCAATACAGACTTTTGTAATTATCCAAATGAATTCTTCACTTTTTAAAAGGTTTTCAGACAGAAACTGATCCTATAAATAGATAACCAACCAAGAGTCAATTATTTCATATATACCATGCAGTTTTAGAGTTAGCAATACCACCAAGGGGGAATCTCAATAGGGTTTGTAATGACTTGACACCACATACTGGGTTTGATGCTCACGCAGCTTTGATTCTTCTGCTTTCTTACTGCATTGACTTCCATAAGGCACTGAAGACAATTAAGCCTTGCTCATTTTTTTTAAAGTTCTCTCCAAATGTACGTAATCGTATTTTTAATAATTCTTTTAACTGTGACATTGTCTGTGTGTGATGCTCTTCATTCTCTGCTCTCTAAAGCACTGGATAGTAAAAATTATCTTTTTTCAAACACAGAAATCCTGTTTATACAGCCATGTGCCGTTGCTCATTTTTTCCTTTATGAACAAATTTTTATTGTTTAATATTACATATCCTGGGATTTGTACTAAATCATCCTTGATACCTTAATAAATGATCATTTTTCAACCTTGTTCTGGCTTCACTGGGATAGGGTCAGCTGTAGTATGCTGGCTATTAGCAGTTGGGTGTCAGCCAATAGCTTAAGCAGGGAGGGGCAAAATCAGGACATCTGACTTGAGCTGGATCACAGGTGTATCCCATCCCATAAATGTCATACTTACTACAAAGGGTCAAGTTTGATAAAAAAACAGGGACTCTTCTTTTTCTTCCTCTTCATGTCTTTCTCAATTCCTGGAGTGGTTCACTTTCAGCTCTGTTCAGTTCCTGGGGACTGTGTTCCCATTTATTGTGACTGCTGTACATTCACTGGGCTGAGTATAGCTTTGTATACTTTATATTTGTATTAGTATTAATATTAGTTTGGCTCCATTTTCATTTCAGCTCACAGGTCTTCTCTCTGCTGGGGAGGAGATATCAGGCTAAATGTAGACACTTGTCCTTTTTCTGGCTTTTTTTTGTCCTTTTTCTGGCTTTACTGTCTCTAAGCACAAATTTCTGTTTCTATTAATACTCAGCTGACCATTGTTTTGCCACTTCACAATATTTTTCAAAATGGATATACATATTTTTCTCCCATTCTAATGCAGATAAAGTCAGTTAAGTAAAATACATCCCTAGAATATAAACAGGATTTATCTCTTAATATTCTCTGCGGCAGCTACCCTCAGTCAGCAAGAAGTACTTTCCCTTGCTAAGACAGTGTGGAAAAAAAAGCTTGAGAATAAAAAATAACTATGACAAAATAACATCTTCTTACTTGTTGAATTCCTTTCAGATTATGTTATTATTAAGTAAGTAATTATGGTGACCACAGTTATCTTGTAGGTATGGGAATGGGGAATAGTTAAGGTCTCTTGCTATCCAGTCAGAAGCCTGATTCTGGATTTGTCCTAAGATCTACTATCAAATTACATAAAGAGAAATCCAGTCTTCCAGTTGCATATCACTAATTTATTTCTATTATTTGCTTATTTATGTAAATATGTTTTACTCTTACTAAATTTATTGCCACTTTAAGATTTTTTGGGGGGGGGGGGGGGGGGGGGGGGGGGGGGTGTGTGGTGGTGGCATTTTTCATTTTGATCCTCCTCTGTCAAAATAAACAAGTTTCTGTCCCTTTCTGACATGTCAATCATGGAACCTTGGGATTTGATTATTCTGACCACTTTTCCATATTAATTTCACTACAACACAGAGGTTATTCTTGACTGCTATTTTAAAATTGTAGCCTGATTGCTATATGACAGAATTTCTTGCTTGTCAGAACAGGATTAAGGGTGCCTTATTTATCTTGCATAACCCTCACACAAAGCTGCTCCCGTTAAGGGATGTGTAGCCTTTGGTGGGATATCTTATCCTCTTAGAAAAGAACAATGAAATTCTTCACAAAGCAAGCAGAATGCAGTCAGGCTCTGTGAAACTCCTCAGCGTCTTCTTCAAGTCTTCCTACAAGTGTCTGTATCTCATCCCTGACTGTATAGGCAAACATTATGAAGTACTGCATGTCTTAAGAAAATATAAGCAATCTCAGAGGCTAATATTGAAACAGCAAATCAAATTATATATTTTTTAAACAGTATAGCAAGTTTTAGTGACAGCATATATCAAACAATTATGGGACAATGTCCAGGAAGTTTTAATGACAGAAGATTCATGTTCTATAATACTTCCCCCCCCCCCCAGTTTAGAAAGTTATACAGGTAACAAAAAATAAAGCTCATTTGTGACATAAGTAGAAATCCTGATGATCCCCTTTCTACTAATATTTTTGTCCTTCTCCTCCATCACACAGAGATTAAAGTATAAGTATTGTTTCATATTTGAACGCTGCTAGCTTTACACAGAGACATACATCCTATCAATTATGACAAATCTACCTCTTGGTGAAATTCACTATATATCTGCAAAAGCAGACATATTCTAAATTATAGATATCTTCTCTTGATGAACACCTTGTGGTTTTTTTTTTTTTTTTTTTTGGTTCTGACACCAATTTATTTTTTCATGTGGTATTGTTAATATACTATATATAATATGGTTCTGTATTTGAAATTATGTGAATTTTAAGTTTTTACATTTTAGTGATATGTTGCTATCAATAGCCTAACAAGTCTGATTTATTTCTTGAACAGAAAAAATTACATAACTTAGTGAAGTTCTAAACTATCCTTTTTTAAAAAAAAAAACATTTTGTATACCATATAGATGAAGAATAAAGTAACAAAATTTTATTGAGCATTATGAACTCAGCTAAAGGCAAAGAAAATTAAATAGATCAACAAGTAGCTGTTTTAAGGGCCTATGAATGTTAATGCATGTTTATCTAAATACCAAAATTTATTTTGTATACATAATATATTTATAAATGGGACCACCTACAAGGTCTCATCTATGCTGTTGGGGAGAACCTGCTCAGTTTCTGGAATGTGGTTTTTTTTCCAGGATGTCTGCATTCTGCTAAAGTAGGGAAGTTCATCGGCAGACTTAGACTTTTTTTTTTTTTTTTTTTTTTTCCCCCAAGCCAAAGGAGAGCCCAGGTGAGATTAACCTCTGAAATCACATTCTAAACAGTGAGTCTTGAAAAAATTTTTGGAGATAATGTACTCCATCTTCCTGCTCAAAGTTAAATTTGGTCCCTCTGGACCATGGCCAGCCAAGCTTTGAAGATCTGCAGCACTGGATGCTTCACGGTCCTTCTGGATTTTTTCTTCTGAAACTAGGCAGAAATTCATATTGAGGCTCTCATCTGCAGGGGTTAAGGGTCTTTCATAACTGCTCAATTAACATCTGTTATGTAGACAAGCTTTAAATTTAAGAGGACAAACACCAATTTGTGGCTTTTAATATCTTGTAAACCTATATGTACTTGAGTATTAAGACTTTTTTTTTATTTATTTTTAATGGATTATAAAGTCAGAGCTATTTCTTTCATACAAATCTCTGGTTGTTCTCTTTCACTGAATTTTGTCTCACATGATTTACGGGATAAATATTGTTCAGATATAATTTTAAAATCTTTTTTCCTAAAATGTTTTTGTTTGTTTGTTTCCTGGTAATAATTCCTCAAATGCTTGGTTCCTGGCTTGGGTCAGAAGGTCAGCATTTTGTATACAAACATGAGATGTTACTCTTCTTGTAAGAGACACAACATCCTAGCAGTCTAGGTTTCTCAAATCTATATTTTAATAGCAGTGTATAGAGATGGCATAATATATTAGACCATCCTTCACTCTCTAAGAAATTGTTCCCATTAAGGAAGTTTTCTTCCAGCAGCTGAGAAGATCTAATACTTGAGTCTAGCTGGAATTACAAGGGTGCACAAATCATTAAGTGCACAATTTCTTTTCTGGATGATTCTGGCTGTTCACACTGGTAAATCAAAAGTAGTACTATGTCTTTAGGTTATAGAGATATACAGATCTGTCCATTGAGCTCTGAAGCAATAGGCACTGGGACAGCTGAGGAAAGAAAAATCTTGCAGCAGAAAGAAAGAGTTGCAACTAAGTGAGGAAATGTACAGAAGGGATATGTTCTCACAAATGAGGGCAGCAATGACTTGCTGACATTAGAGGACTAGGTTTCTGACAAAAGACAAGGAAATTATGATGCAAAAGATCTGCAACATACCAGAGGAGGTTCTAGTTATGAATTAAATGCATAATGAAAAGGATGTTGAGCAAGTCAGCCCTTCAAAAATATTTTAGATCAGTTTTGAGCAGAAAGCTTTTGCCTATTTTGCCTTTGCATTGGTGCTTTGACCAAATAACATGGTGCCAGGACTGAATACACTTCAAAGTGAACTTAGCTGCACATGGAACTACAAACTTACCGTAAATAATAAAAAAGGCCCTCATTTTTGCAGCTTTCTGCAATATTGATTTCTGACCAGTTAATCATTTCATTTCTAGTAACCTATTAAATTTTATTGTATGCTGCATATGTTTTATGTACATATATTTAAGCTTCATATTTAGTTCTTCCTTATCTACTTTAAAGAAAAATAATCCAAGTTGTACCTTCTCATTTCTCCAAATTCCCATTATTAAGCATGTGTATAAGGTTTAAAATGCCATTTCTATTTTAGCTTTCACTATCTGTACTGAATTCATGGACTAGGTCAAATAAAGGTATAATGCAATTTAATTGGAGAAAAGCTTCCCTTACACCTTCTGTGACCTCAGATTAAGTTGATCTTATTACACTCATTAAAACCTGAGTACAAATTCAGTTAAAATTATGAAGCTACTGAAAATTCTGAATGAATATGGATGGACCATGCTGTAGTCTGAAATACCTGGGAGGAAAAGAAAATTAGTTTTTCAGGTTTTCTTCCATTTTTTTCACCTTTGTTTTCCCTATGTATAGTGAACAAAACATGCAGTGATCCTAGGAACAGAGACATTATACATATTGAAATACAGCCCTTCTAAAAACCCAGGAGAGGATTTACAGATGGAAAACACCAAGAACCACTTTCTTCCCACCTTTAGTAACCTCAGCAGCCTTTTCCACATGCATTTTATCAAGCCTTCAAAGTTGTCTAGTTCTTACTGAGGGCATAAACTAGGTTCTGTATAAAAATCCATAATCTCATCCCAGTGACACTACTATAAACTGCTTTAGATGTTTTTTTCTGTCACACATTAATACATCTTCATCTCCTCTTTAATTACCTGTGACTTACCTGTGACATCTGCAGAGCAAGCCCTTGATATAGTATTTATCTGTCACTCTAAGAAAGAATAGGAATCCACTCTCCTTTCATGGAAAGCCTACCAAAGCAACAACCTGAAGGAAGTAGTTCCTTTCATCTCCTGCTTAAACAAGACAAAAATTAAATGTAAAATTACTTAAATACAGAAAATCTGACAACTGGAAAAGACATATAAGGAAAGCAAAGGGAACAAGAAGCAGAGGTCTATAAAAAGCTTCAAGCAGACCCTAGAAGACTGGCAAAGCTCCAATCCTCTGAAATAGAAAAATCAATTAGATACACCAAGCAGAGATATGATACACCAGGGGAAAAAGGAAAAATATCCTGTTCTGTAGAGATGGAGACAGAGGCAGAGACAGAGAGAAGTAAACAGGCACTCACATCTTTCTCATCAGGAGCAGTCTGAGGCAAATCCGTGCTAATCACTACAAAAAACATTCAGATCTTTGTGGACTTCTGTGTGAGTCTCAGTAAATTCACAGCTCAAGAGTTCAAACACTCAAATGAAGGCATTCCTTGCATCTATCAAATGCCTGCATTCTTGAATCCATAAAAAGATAAACTAAACTCTTTATTTGAGGAGAAGTCAGTAATAAAGGTAATTAGATCAGGCAGACAGAAAAATCACCCATCTGGATAGCTTGTATACCATGCAGAAATCTCTAATACCTTTCTCTACTCAGAAGATTTATAGACCCATGTTAGAGCCATTACCCCCTGAATTTTAGACAATACCAGAAACAGGAAGAAATTTAGACAGTAAAAAAACTGTTACTGACAATTGTTCAGTCAGATATTACAAGTAACCTAATTAAGCATTTGCTATTAATAATTGAGCAAGAGAATTTAGCCCCTTTCTACATATTTAGAACAGCTGCGAATGAATGTTTTAACACTTAATAATAACTAAAGGGGCTGGAAATAGAATGGAAATCTGTTACCTTAGAAGGATCTCATGGATAGAGTGGTGCCTCCTTATGTCTGTGGATAGTAATTTATTACAAGCTTGAGACATCTAATGCATCCTGAAAGTCCTTAGGGTATAGTGAGAATTCATCCTTCACCCAGTATGGAATTCTGCATAGAGATGCCACTACTGCTTTATTAGGACTCTCTATGGAAGAGACAAATGCAAGAATTAAGATGCAAACTCAGCAGCTAAGTTACCTTGTCAGAACACAGCTACCTACAGTCTCCCATGATGCTAAGCAGGTCAGATGTTTCTAAGAAGTATTCTTTTTAGATGCTCTGCATCAGCAGAAAATCTGCCACACACAAAAAAAAAATGATGTAACTGTCTTCTTCATGGGGTTGTTTGAAGTTCATGGTTTAGGCATTGTTATTCTACCTTTCCTCATGGGATCCATTGAGTAGGCATGCTCAGAGTGAAGCTAACATGTATTGACAACACTGATTTCAACAGAAAATGCCAGTCATAGTCCATTTTATTCAAAAGTAGGGACAGACATCCTTATGGTATAGGTCTTCATTCCATGTGAGCAAAAACAGTTCCTGAAATGGGTTTAACAGGAGAGAAAGCCACAGCAAACAACAGTCCAATTTTGTGGTATAAGGGAGTGCATCTCATGCCTGTGTTACAGGTTCTATCTGGTTTTATCTAATATCTGCCTAACTTAAAATATATAAAAAACATCTTTGGCATGCAGAAAAAAAAAAAAACAAATCCAAAATATTTTCTTCTTTTAATTAGATACACTAACTTTTAGTTTCTTTACCAAGCTTCCCCTGTGATGGCTTGACCTCGGCTGGCTGCAAGCTGCTGTGTCACTCCTCCTTAGCTGGAGAGGGAGAGAGACAATATGGTGGATTGAAATAAATATGAGGAGATCATCATCAAATCAAAATCAGCTTGAGGAAATTACTTAATTTATTGCAAATATAATTATTTATTTATTGCTAACCCTATTGTTATGAGTTCATTACATGTTCTTTGCTGCTCCTTCCTCCTCACATTTTCCCCCTCCTCCACACGCTCCCCAGTTCAGCACAAACATATTTCACTCATAAACTCCAATATGGGTCCTTCTTATGGACTGCTGCTCTTCACAAACTTCTCCAGTGTAGGTCCTTTCCACAAAGTGCAGTCCTTCAGGAATGGACTATTCCCACATGGGTGATCCTCCATGGTGTCACAATCCTGCTAAAAAGCCTGCTCCAGCAGGAGGCCACAGATCCTGCCATAACACTGCTCCAGCTTGGGCTTTCAGTGAGGTCACAGCCTCCTTCAGAGCACATACACCTGCTTCTCCATAGGCTGCAGCTGGATATCTCCTTCACCGTTAACCTCCATGGGCTGCAGGGGAACAACCTGCCTCACCATGGTCTCCAGGAGTACCAGGAGAATCACAGTTCCGCAGCCTGGAACACCTTCTCCCCCTCATTCTTCACTGACCTTGGCATCTGCAGAGTTGTTTCTCTCACATACTCTTACTCCTCTCTTATGTCTGCTGTTGTGTAGCAACTTTTTCTCCTTCTTAAATATGTTATCACATAGGTACCACTGTTATGTTAATGGTGGGACTGAGATATTTTCCTGCCAGAGCCCGAGGGTTTCTCTGAGCAGGTTTGCCAAGTTTAAAGTATGTTTGAGAATCCTGTCTCAAAGCACCAACTGAGGGGCTTGTCACTGACACATTCATGTCTATCTCAGAATCCAGCTATGGGCCTCCCGCTGAAATGCTAGTTACCTCTTCCAGAGTCCGGTTAAGGACTTAGGCTGAGACAGCTTAAAAGTTAAAACAGATAGGTTCAATTTATTAAAGAGACAGAGAGGTTCAGAACTGCCATTGATAAAGGCACTGACTGCAAAAGGATCACTGAACTCAAGTAAAGAATTCCTGGGTAGCATCCAACACAATTCGTGGCACAGGCCTCGGTCATAGTGTCAATAGTTAATAGAAATAAAGGTATACCAGATATGAAAGCACAGTTCTTACTAAGAAGACATTCCTGTCTTGGGTGGAGGGAGAGTAGTACAGCCTATCAACCATCTCTGCTAGACTTCCAGTCTTCTCTCCCCCACACCAAGAAGTGTATACCCTTTGAGATTTCTATATCCCAATTTTTTCTGTCCCTGACTTCTAGGCAACACTTAGCATGATTTGGGTGGAGAGTTGAGTAGCATAGTAATTTATGTTTAGCATGTACTCCTTTAGACTCATTATAATACTCATGAGAATAAACTTTAATATTAATTTTGCCATTAATTAAGCTAAGGCCTCTGCTCAGACACTCTGTCCTTCAAGATTTGTTTGTGCTGTTGGGTGTGCCCTCTTATCTTCACAAGACTCCCCTCTTCATCCATTTGCCTGCCAGCTTAGCAGATCTCCAGCTCCAGAGATAGCACAAGAATCTCATGGTCATAAACATCTCAACCTTTCTCACAAATGCATGAAATTAGCTTTATTTCTGTCTTACAGCAAGACAGGCTGTCAAGTTAGGAAATTATGCCACAGTAACCACCATCACTGATGGGTTCGGCCTAGGCCAGAGGGGTATCTGTCCTTGAGCTGGCTGGAATTGCTCTATCAGATATAGGGGAAGCTGCTTGTATCTTTTCATAGAAGCCACCCTTGTAGCTCCCCTGCTACCAAAATCTTGACACCTGAACCCAATACGCTGTCTCAACAGAAAATGTGTTCCTTCTTTAGGAGGACAGTGTCCCTTTGCAGTTCCAACACTAGTACTCAGAATGGTTTTACAGTGCTCTCCTGAAAATTGGAACTTGTTTTGTTTAAATTCCCCTGGAGTGGCAGTTAAGACCAATATTCAAGAAGTACTTATGTTATTAAACACACACATAAACATATGCATGTATACACCCACACATGTATGTTACTTTTCATACAAATGAAGGATATTGAAAAAATGCAGGACGGAACCCAATTTCACAGGCACCAAACTGTCCTTGCACCTGTGCAGGAGACACAATTTTAAATGCCTTCATCTTTTTAACTGTTTCTTTTTATTTATTTATTTATTTTCCAGTGTCCTAACACATGGCTTGAACTGTTATTGAGACCTGTATTCAGTCTAGACAAAAGTCAAGCATCCAGCTGAGAGCTGTGGGCTCTGTTACCAGTTCTAGAGACCTAATTACTAGATTAGGTGAAAACTATCATAGCAACATCTAAATCTCCTTTTATATTTGGCTCAAGGCATTGAGGCAAAGTGAGGTGTCTTACTCCACTTTTAACTTCTGAAATTCACTCCTTAATGTCTTAAAAGGAATTGGTAACAGGAATGCAATTTGTACTCAGTCGTGTATAGAAACACAAAACAGGAAACATTTCAAGGAGCACTACTCAGCCCAACAGGCTACCTAACACCCTCAGTTCTCCTCATTTTCCATTTGGATGTTAATATCATACACAAGATGTACAAAAGGTTTTTTTTTTTTGTTATAGCCTTGTGCATTTAACTGCTGTTTAAGTGGCCTCTAGTGTTAATGGATGTATGATTATTAACCATGGTGATAGCTTCTAGCATTTATTGCATGTATGGCATAATGTTTTACAGCACTTAATTACTTAAATTGTCTTCAGAGATGTAATACTGCATCAATTTCCTGTTTCTTTTTCTTTGTTATACCTGTACAGATTTCAAACTTGTTTACTATATTTATAGCTGAATATCTACACAACTGTATGTGCAGTATTTGAATTTGTTTAATTGGCATGTAAACTGTAAACCAAATATCAGTCAATTAACTCACCAAATACCTTTCTGGATAAGGCCTGACTGGGGCAATATGTACTAAACTTTTATCTTCCTACTTTTAATTTTCTGTCAGTGTTATATACTGCTTCTTTGTAGGTCTTTTTTCATTTTTTTTTCTACCCAAATAAATGACTGAAGTGCACTTTTTTTTTCAGGTAATTTGAGTTGACCTGCCATCTGTGAATAAATATTTACTGCCTGCTCTACAGAAATAGGCATATCTATACTTGCCCATCTGTAGTTTTGTAGAACGAGTCCTTGCTCATAAATGTGGCAGCTGGCTAGAGTAGCTAAGGTATGATTTTTTTATGACTTGATGAGCAAGACAGAACATAAAACCTCCACATAAATCACCAAGAGATTAGTTACTTCAGTTTCAGGATGCAGCAACTTTTGTGACAAACATTTGTCAGAATTTCTCTACCTGCCCCCTCTTTCCCACTTTAGGTGGGAAGGAAAGCTTCATCCATTTTTTGTATCTTTCAGTCTTGAGCATTAAATTTGTGTAGTAAATACATGCTTTGCATGAGTGTTGAAGACAATTATTTTGTGTTCTCTGATAAACGAGGGGATCAAAATATGGTTTTAATGAGTCATATTTAAGACCTTGTTCAAGGACGATTAACTAAAAGCTCATGGTTAAGCTAAATTTTACAAAGATACAGTGGCACTGTACATGAGAGATCCTACCTATTGGCCTGCCATAGCCTCTTGCTTCATTGAAGACACATTATATCTGTAGTCAAAATACATTAACTTTAAACTGCCATAAAATGAAAAACATAAAGTCACAATATCATTACCAGTGAAAACAAACCCTTTAATTAAGGATGCTCTTTGCCGTTTAATAACCAGTCTAAGGAAAAGTTTCAGGGAATAAATAGAAGGTGTTACCTTCCAGAAGGAATAGAAGGAATAGGTGGTGATTTGGAATTATACTGCTGAATTATTTTGAGAATATGTGAAATTTCTTTTCACAAAGTTTGCACTAGTAATTTATCCTTTTCTGCTTTAGATTGAATGATATGGAGAGTGGGAAATGACTGTTCTTTCACTGTTACCTGGTTCCCATTTGTCATACTCTCACACTAATTTTAATTGCTCCCTATACAAGTTTAAAAGTATGTTTCCAAGGAGGAATAAACATTCTAGAGAACTTTTTAGGAAGAAGTTTCATAGAAAAGGAACAAGCTAATCAGTTCACTTATGCTTCTTTTTATTATATTGGCAGGTAGAATACAATCTTTTACCAGCAAAAGCTTAGCAGTGGACTAATTTTAGCTAAGATGGAATCCATATTTTCCCTGCTTCTTACACCACCAGATAAATGGTATAGAAGTGCCTAACAATCTCTGTCTTTACTTTTTAGTAGAATATTACCTTAACTAAGATTTAGCACTCTTTTTTTTTTTTTTTACCCGCTGTATGATAAATCACATTATTACATGACAACATTTATATAAAGCCAGTAGAATTTATTCATAAGTTTATTTTCTACAAAATTGCAGGAGAAACTACTACAGATCTCTACAGCACTTCACTAATCATACATTAGGGCACTTATCTTACTCATTAGCACTGTTTTATTCCTCACCTTGTTCTCTTTTTACATCCTTTTACACCTTCCCTCCAATTTTATGATTTTTTCTCCTATTGCTTACAATACTTCTAACCAAACCCATGTATTTCTCAGACATTTTCTTTATCAGGTCTCCTAGTCAACTTAAAATGAATACAGAACAAAATAAATATTATACTTCATTATTTTTTTCATTAGTAAACTTCTGCTATTCTTGAGAGCACTTCACCTCCTCTGTACTGATAAGTATTTTAGTGAATTAGGTCAAATCCAGTTTTTCCTCTCTCTTCTCCCTCTTTGTTTCACAGTTTGTCTAAGATGTCACTCTTCCTTTTTCTCTGCCCTGATTAGATTTGTTTAGGCTCTTATCCGACTTTGTATCTAATGAAGATGAAGTTGTTTCCTCTCTGACTTTCTTCAAAACCACTGGATATTGTCCTTACGCACTGGGACAACTCTTCCTACAAAAATGTCTAAGTTAGCATACTTTTTGAATACATTCATTGACTTCTTTTTCACTACAATCCATACTTTAAAGATTCCTTTGTTTGATTTGCAATGTGTAACTTTACCTACTCCTATCCAAACCACTTTGCCCTTTTATCTTGCCTCTTACACATTATTTGTGATTTAGGGAACATAGCACTAATATTCTGGTAACCACATATGCCAAAATTGCATTCAATATGGAATGCAGATTTTTAATGCTAAACCTTAGATAGTTTGGTGATCATCTAGACCATGGTACAATGGTCTAATATTCAGCCCTAACACCCCTCCTGCTCAATCCAGAAGAGGGTTGGTTTTTCTTTTTATGTGTTTCAGTTCTCTATGTATAAAAGAAGGGTTAAATTTGTCCTCTATATCAACAGATATATACAGTATAAGTATACATATAGACATATGTACACAGTATAGATATAGTAATATGCCTAAATCAAAAAGAGGTCACATAGATGTATTAAAATTTAGATAAAATTTAGGGTGGTGTCATGGCAACAAAATGATTAAATTCTGTATTTCTGTATTTCAAAGTAGAAAATAGTAGCATGACATCTATTAATCTTCATTTCTACAGAGGAAGATGGGATACATTATGTAAAAAAAAAAACACTCCAGATTTCACCTCCTTTCCCCTTGTTCTCTATTTGGAAAAGATCAGTTTACTAACTTTTGTCCCTTTATGGAAATATAGAAATGAAATATTTATTGAGAATTTTAGAAAAAGAAACCGATCAGCAAACAAGAAAATGGATCTTCAGTGTTGATCATTTGGATCACCTTGGATTACCCAATAGTTTATTAAACCAGAAAGTGAATCTCAGCTGTGTTAAAGGGACAAATAAAGAGAGAGAGCTGTTAATTTTGGGGGAAGAATGCTTTCTTATGTCAGAATCCTACCACAAAGTCTGAAAGATCTCATGTTCATTTCAAAGTTTTCTGCTCTGTCTCTCTAGAGGAATTCCTGTGTTCTTACGCTTCCCAAGGAGCTTCTCAGAAATTGTGCATGGTCTAAACTTTTCCTGGTTCTTTTGTACTTAAAAAATAGTGTTTCTCCGAGGATATTTGAGAGAGATGCCTGAAGTTATTTCCTCCGGAATTTTCACCTCAATATTTTATATAATTATTCTGACATTTGACCTTTATAGTCTGGTTTCATAAAAGGACTGAGGTACAAATTTCCACTTCTGTTCATAATTATAAATTAATGAGTTTAGTCACTGTATTCAAAAATTTAAATAATTAGTTACAAGTATAAAAAGAAAACAATAAATTATATCCAGTATGTTATTAGATCAGGGAAAATATTCTTGGAGTTACCATCATATGATACAACTGTTACACTCTTACTACTTTCCATTTCTAGTACATACACATAAATCTCACTAGCACCAAGACCTTCAAGAACAAACCTGAAAAGGAATTTAAGGTTTGTTAGGAAGAGATAAGAAAAAAGAAGTCTTGAATTTCCTAGGGGTATAATTTTTCTTTTACTATATTACCTATTTTTATATATTAAAAAAAAAAAGGAAAGAAAATTGTCTATCTCTATGTCCCTCTGCAGTAACCAACTTCAGCGAATTAAAAATACCTACTTCATTTATTGCTAGATTAATCAGAAATTCTTACTTTTCTTGCTGCTCTGCAACAACATCTCTAAGTCTAACTTGTATCTTGCTCAAGGCTCTTTCAAATTTGGAAACCCTTATTTTCCAAGCAATGTTCAAAAAATAAGCAGAAACAAACCAAACAAACAAACAAGAGACAATTAGATTTATAATAGTCACTGAGACCAAATCCAGAGACTGGAACAATAATCATGTCCACCTGAGTGATTTCAGTTCAATGCAGAACTGGTGTAAATATGTTCTTACATTGATTTATTTAGAGAATTCTGGTGTATCATTAGATAGGTCTGTGGTTTGTTTAGTTCATATTTTTATTCTGTGGCTGTCTTTAATGAGTGTTTATGCATGTTTTTCAGTCACACAAAGCATAGAGCATGTTTTTGGTCCTCAATTAATAGAACTGAAATTGTATTTTAACCCTTCAATTCTGTCATCAAGTTATTTCGTCTATAATCTACTCCTGATAAGAATGTCTATATAAATGATAAATTTGCCTTAAGAAGTGAAAATAACCACTTCATTTTGATAAACTACCAGGAGTTATGGTATTGTAATAACTGGGTGAAATCTAGGGCATAAGTTTACTTTTGCAGTGATATATGATTGTGTAATATCTTCCCAGCTGAACTATAGTAGCTTAATGGCTTCAGAACACTTATCAAAAATCTATCTGTGAGTGTTTCTACAATGTGTGTTGAACATCAGGCTGTGAAGCTTTAAAAAAACATTTTTATTCCCTAGGTGGAGAAAAAGAAAGAGAAAAAAAGAATAACACTTCTCTTATGCCCAGAAAGATTTGTGCTTTTGTAACTGAAAGAAAGAAAGCACGCAAAAACCATCTTTTCCATAAAGGATAACATTTTAAAATGAATTTTTAAATTCACCTGAGTAAACCTGTGCCTGTTATTAAGTAACATGTTATTCCATCATACAGAATTAAAATGGATATGTTTTTCTTAATCCCTACGGGTATATGTCCAGGGTTTTTTGGGAGTGGGGTGAGGTTTTTTCCCACTATTCTGTTCTTAGTCTTCACTCTGGTCTGCCATAGGGTGTCAGAATCCATTCTGATGACCTGTTTCCAGATGGTCCTCTGCTTGGCAGATTTGATATGCCACGTCACATAAAAAGCTGATAAAGCTGAAGTGGCATCCACTCCATACAATGCTTTGATTATCAGCATACATACAGTGAATGGCACAGAATCTTAGTTCCAAGCACTTAGTGCCCACTGGTTCCATCATCTAAGATGAGCACAACACAGTTTAACATTTTAAGCCTTTTTGTCACACTTGTATATGTTTGGCTTTTTTTAAGTCTAAGAACAGATATGTGAAAACAAATGTTTGGCATAGAAAAAAATAAACAAAGAAAAAATATATTCAAGTGAAATACCAGCTTAAACAATGCTATTTAAAGCATAGAAGCTATGAAATTTCAAACATTGTCTCCATTTTGGTTTTGTTTTGATGTTTAGTGTAATGTTTGGTTAAATCTATATATTTCAGCTTGGGTAGAACTTTGATAGAGAACAGGACTACTGTATTGAAGAACTTTATTTTTACAGCTGAAGTTTGAATTAATATTTTAACAAATGGTATCAGTAAGACAGTTCTTTTTGTTGAATTTAGTTAATCACTATCAGCAGTAGACTGGCTACAACAGCCCAGAATTGTTTAAGTTTTATAATTCATTACAGATACTTTCTAAAAATGTAAGTCCATTCTCTATATGCAGAAGCTACATTCTGAATTACATTTTTCTGCTGGAACAACAGCAGGTTTACCTCTTTTGTAAATTTAACACAGTCAATGACATCTTTTCTGGCCTTGTGGAAGCAAACAAGAATTAAAACAGCAGTGAAGAGCTGGCTTTCCCAATAAGTACAATATATAAATAAGTTCTAATTTATCTGAGGGGATTTTGTGTTTTACAAGTCTGTCCTGGAAAGCAAGAAGTTTAAATGATGTAGGAGTGTCCCTTCCATGAAACACAAAAATTAGTAGTCCTAAAATCTTGGATACCTTCCTCCTTCTTTCTCTTTCCACCTATTTCCTAAGGCCATGAGCAATAGCTCTGAAAATAATGCCTCTATTTATTGCCTTTTTAGTGTTTTTGTCATTTTACCTGGAAAATACACACAGGTTCCTAATCTGAGAAAATGACCTACAGTTCCCCAGGAATCAACAGAGAAAGAAAAGTTCTCTTGACTATTATTGAGCTCCTAGAAAGTCAACAGTCACTCACATCTTTTTCTCTGTCTTGGCTATGTGCACAACAACCAGGCTTCTAAGTGAGGTATTTCAATAAAATGCCTAAAGTTAGAGTCAACAAATCCAAGTCTTGGAATGTGAAAATTTAAGCAAAATTCTATACTTAATCCTATTGTGTTATTAAACAGACAGAGAAGGGAGAGAAATAGACAGTGTCATTGAACTTACGCCAGTTTCATGCTTACGTAACTAAGACGTAGTATTTATTTATTTGTTTGTTTAACTATCTATTTTAAGAGGAACCTACAGGGGATGGCTTCTAAGGTCAAAACTGATCAGTTGAGAGGTAAGGAAAATATCAGAGAGAAACATTGACTCTCATATTCCTATCTATTATGAATATTCTTATACTCAATTTTCTAGTTCAATGTTCTTTTTTTTTTTTCTCATCTATGAAAATATGAAGGTTATTTACAGTAAGTGAACAAATATTTTAAAATATAGAAAAATAGTGACTTTATGCAAATACAGTCCTTTTTTATACAGGAGGATTCCAAAATATTAAGCATACATTTTAAATTTATATTTGTTGATTTCTGGTAGTAGTGCTGTTATGCTCACTCTTTCTTTCTCCTTCAGAACCCATGGCTGTAGCATTCAAAGTTCTGTCAATTAAGTTAAAACATATGACCTTTATAGGAACTGTTCCACCAATTATTACTTCTGTTTCCTAATTAACAGTTTTGTATATCAAGAAGGCTCTTCTTGGTCGACAGTGAAAGAGCTTAGAAATAAGCTCTAGATTTTACCAAAGGGTAAAATTTTTACCAAATGACTGGGACAATAAGAAAAAGAGAAAAGGCCTTAAAATGTGTCCTTTAAAAAAAGTCTTAAATGAAATTGAAAAATAATATGTGAGCAAAAAGCCAAATATAAAACTAAATATCTAAGTCCTCAGTTGAATGTACATTCTTTTGAAATCAGAGGAGAAATTTGTATTGGAGTTACTGCACAGAATGGAGTGAAAGAGCTTTGGTTGCTTAAAGTGGAAGGATTATGGGTTTTCATTAAAAAATTAAGAATTTGGAGCTACACAGGAGATGTCAGCAATATTAAGAGCTCTATGAGCAATGTAGTCTCGCTGTAAGTGATCAACACCTCATCCTAATACCTGTGTTGCTGTTACTACCATTTGAGTGAATCTTATTTCAAAGTTCTGAAATCTACGTTCAGGTAACAAATTAAATAACTGTCATTAAAAATGAGCTACCAATTTCTCCTCCTCTTTCTCTTACATAATTAGATGAACTGAAAAAGACCTGTATTTGTTACATAGCCAAAAAACCCAAAATAAAATAAAACAATGAACATCTATCAGTATCATCCATGTCTATCAATTTTAAGGCAATAGAGACTTTTCCCTAAAAGTCTCCAGTTGTGGGTAATAGAAGGCTATTGTAGTAACTCAGTTACAAGCAGAGTAAGATCTGTGGCCTTGGCTTGAGTGCTTGGGTTTGTATTAGGAAGAAATATTACAGCTACTACCTACAGATGTAACTTACTCTATTTCTGTCTGCAGCAGCTCACTTGAATATTTGACTGTGTAAAAAAAGCTTAAAATCAATCAGCTATATACCAGATAGGCACAACTACATGTGTGCCACTGCTTATCCATGTGTAGATTATTCCTTGTGCCAGCAGATTTTTCTAAGATGGGTCTTATTTTGTCCGTATATTCTTAATTTAACAATGGACGTTTAGGTTGACTGATTGCTTTAACTCCCTGTGCAATGATACAATTGAAGATTTAAGAAATACCTGTGACTATTAGTAAACCATTATGCATTGGGAATTTTCCTTTCACCCTATCCTTTTTTTCTAATTTCCCATAAGAACCATTTAACATAAATGGTGGTTGCTCCCAGAATTTTGGCAGAGAATACCCTACTTTATGAGATGTGTATATAAGAGGAATCTTATGTTCCTGCCAAAGATAACCATCAGCAAAATAAAAATCTTAAGAAGGTTTACAGTAGTGTTTGGCTGTTAGGAGGCAGGGACCTATGCTTTGATTCTGTCTCATTGTAGTTCCCATTCGACATTACCTGTCTTCAGTATATCCCTTATCTTGCATCAGTAATGACTATCTTCAGATGCCCCAGGCTTTTCTTAGACTGCTTTCAAATCCTTCTTTTTTTTTAATTTTTTTTCCACACTTTTTTTTTTTTTTTCTTTTCCTCTCTCCCCTCAATTTTTCATGACTTTCAAATTATCTGTTGAGCATAATTATATGGCTTCAGGCCTTTTTGCCTGTTTTACCTGGAAAAACTTTGTGAATGTGTATAACTACTTTACTTCTTTTGGTTTGTTATAAATTATAATGTAGCAGCAGTATACCTGTCAATACAACAGTAATTGTTAAATTCACAAACAGAAAAAAGAAATGTAGTAGGATCTAAGTCCCACTTTATAGCCAGTGACATTTAGATGCAGATTGAGAAATGTGCAAGTCAAATACCCAAAATTAGAAAGACGAGTTAAAAAAGCTGAGGGAAGGATTTCACAATACAATGGTTTTGTCTATAGGATATTTCACATATGAACGTGAAACACAAGGTAAACTACATAAAAACAGTTCGATGTTTGTCACACCTATCTAAGGAACAGTCTAAAAGAAATGCAATTGTGCCAGGAGGCAACTGGTAATACTTGAAAATTTCATTTATTAGTTCTTTCAGAAAGCAACTATACACGTATAAAAAGGTTGTGTATTTAATGAAAAGAATGCATACAAGCACAGTGAATGTATAGAGTCATATCTATAAAATCTACCAGTTTTAAAAAGCCCATTCTAGCAACAGCAATTTTTAACTCTTATAATTAGACTATTGTGATGCAAGCATCACTGTATGACGAAGTATTTTATTTATTGTCCCCAGATGACACTAACACAGATATACTTTTGCTCTTTTAAATCTGTGGAGATTTTCTTCTTTGTGTAGCTCACTACCTATGAAAAATGCTTCAGACTTCAAAGTGATGAAGTCTTTGATTATTAGTTCTATGAACTATTATTATGGAAAGACAAAGTATTTAGCAAGATAGCAAAGCCTGTTTGTGGTACACTCTATCATCACTCTATAATTGCCATTAAAATATATCACTAGCCCCAAAATGTTATGAACTAAAAGTAAAACTGTAAAACTGTGTGGATACAAGAAACAGATGAGGAGAGCACAAGATAACTGCACGACAATTATAAGAAGAGTAACAAGCAGAGGTCACAGAACTCCAACTGATAGACATAGTTATACATGTCTTCTTTCCCCATGTTTCTTCCTCTGTCTTTTAATTAAAAATAAGTGGCCTGATTTTCAAAGGTCTTAAACACCCAAAACCTTCACTGATTTCACAGGCAGCTGTGGGTGTCAGCACATTAGAAAATTAGGCCAAAGGTATTTTTATCTTTGGAAATTTCCTAAGATTTATTCTTTAAATGTGAGTGACTAAAGGAGATCTTGATAGCTGTAACTTAAAATAATGGAATAGTGCAGGCTTCTAAAAAGCGCAAGTAGTATGTAGTATGCTATATCTTTTCTCTCAGACCTCTCTTTTCTGGTGTTGCATCTTATGCTTGACACCTTTTTTATCCATTTTGATTAAGGAAAGGGTATAATAATCATGGGCAAAGTTCAAATTTTTCTCTCTCCATGTCAGTCCAGGGTGGTGCTAAGTTTGGAAATTTAGCTCCAGGTTGGGAATTTCAAGTAAATGTCAGGTAAACAACCTAGAAGTATCTATAGTATTGTCGCAAAGGTACCCAGAAAACAGCAGCAGCTACCCAAAAAGTGCCTTTATTGCAATAAAAATTACTTGGCACTCCTTCTGACAAAATTAAATTACAAGTTCAGATGTCAATCAGGAATATAATACTGCACAACAAATTCCTAACCTTAAAAATTATTTTTTCTAGAAATATGAACTAAAATGTGTCCACACTTACTCATAAAATGGAAAAATGCCCACACAAGGCTACCCAAAGCAGGTCTTACCCAGGAGGGGCGAGGGCTTATTCAAGGATATATTTAGAAGAAATTTTCACTCACCAAAGGCAAGGTGAGGCTCACTCAATCCACAGAAACATCCTTGGATGTCATCCCATATATGCAAGAGGAGGATTCCTTGACTCCAAGGTACACTTGCTCTGAGGGAACCCACTCAAAATTGTCTCTCCAGTGGCTCTCCATTTATACCCTAGTCAAGTGTGCACTGTAGTCATTCTAACTAGCTGGGGACAAGAATATGACAAAGTCAGGCTAAAGTCTTGGGCCCTGTGGCACTGGTCAATTGCCATGAGGCTCTGTTTAATGTCTGTGAGGCACCGAACCTATCTGTCAGCTTTTAGTCAGGGTGGCTGCACCCAATACAGCTATCCTTAGATTTCTTCTCCGTTTTTATAACACTTTAAAAAAAAAAAAAAAATATAGGGGATTCCAACCATTACAATGGTACTGACTTACTCTAATATGTTGTAATTAAGTGTAACAAGAATTTAGGATGCCAAAGTTTTTGATAAAAAGCTGTGTGAAATTTACATTCTTTTTAAAAATTTACTTTTAAGGAAATATATTTATAGGATGTTAAAAGTCCATTTTCATTTAAATACAGGAAAACTAATATACTAGTCGTAACAATGAATATTTAGAAAGATCTGTGAAGATGGGTAAAATACAGTGAACAGTAATGTCTATCTGTTCTCTCATTATCAAAACACAGTCAAAGCTGGCAAGCAATCTTTTTTACTTGAACTGAAATTATTTGTCTGTCATCGTAAAAAGATTAAGTCAATGGAACATGTCCTCACTTCCTAGAAGGTTCTTGAATACCTTCAGTATATACTTACTGTTCACACTTTCATTTCCAGTTTCTTCTAACATAAATCTTTAGAGATGTTTTACCAATTCCAACAAAAAATATTCCAAAAATTAGCAATACTGTGACTTTTCATATCAGACTCTTCATACTGTTGGACCAGCTGAGCTTCCTGTTATACTGTTGCATAGCCTGACATCAGTATGACTTTGTCAGGGATGGAGTAAGAGCCATCACAGATTACTTCATTTTACTCCCTTCTGTTTCCCAATGTTTTGTACTTAGGTGTGTATGATTTCTGGAGTATCCATTTCTTAACCAACTTTGGTACTGACACTAATAGTGATAATACCTTCCACTTACAGAATACTGTATTAGTTTAGTAATCTTCATAGATTTTTACTCTAGGATGTCTTGCAAGCTTCAAATTCCTATGGCCAACCTTGAAGCAATGCGTCTGATGGCCTGCATTACGAACAGAGGTCCCCAAGAGTCATCATATACATTTTCTAACTAGTAGAATTCACCAAGTACTGACAATCAATGTCTATGAATATTAATGCAAGTAAAACAAATAAATTCATTTCAGCTGCTGTTGACTGCCTTCTTGTTTTCCCTTTCTCTACACATAGTCACATAAAAGTGAGTAGTCATTGATTAATTCCTCGCTGAGAAGAGTTACTGATGACCTGTCTAAACCTAGAAAGAGATGCATATTTACATTTTAGTATTTTGCCATGTATTTTTTTTATGTTTTCATGTGCATTGATTATAAAATATCTATTATGACTTCTTCTTTCAGATACATAATAGTAAATTAAGCAATTTAAATAAATAATAATTGTTAATGTACTGGCCTAGGAAATGCAATTGGATAGTTTCTTTAATGTCTGTAATTAAGAAGGGATTAGGTGTTTCCCAGAACTGAACACGACAAACATAAAGCTCTATCTACAAAGTACAATTCTGTGATGTTATTCAAAGGTATAAATATGATTATTTTTAATATAAATTCCCTTGGTCTAATGGGCAATATGTTTTGCAAAAAGTTCTTAACATTGACTGAAAAATCTGTTGAACTGAGGCAAATGAACAAAACTTTAGCTTTAATTATCATCAAACTTTTTACATTGTTCTTCATTCAGTTATTAAATGTCATAATATGCCAGTTCTCATTACACATTTGAATTTTTCTTTTTTCATCTTAACTCCAAACAGAATATGTTGAAAGGTCATGGAAACCAGCTGATCAGCATTACCAAAGGCCAATTTAATTCCTTTTGCAGTCAAATGAACTTAGAAGAGGATGGTATTTAAAGCCTCTAAGCATTTGTGATATTCTCTGACCATCCAAAATGAGCATTGACTGCTTTCCAATCAAAAAATACTGAATTCTATACCACAATTTAAAAAAATCGTGATACAACAGGTTATATAGCACTTTGAATGAAATATCAGAAAATTAGACAAAGTTACAAACATACTGATGAAGTTTATAAGTTCTGTGTCACGACTTTTTTTTTTTGTAAATAAGAATAGATGGTTCACAAAGTTTGTTTTGATTCAGAAATAATGTAAAGTGGCTTAACATTGAAATGTGAAAGGCAGGTGGTGCATTCATGACATTAGTATAGAACTAATACTGTTTTCGCTGAATTAGAACTATTTAGATATTTTTGTTTTGTTTGTCTCTTAATCCTCACTCTGCCTGGAGAATGAAATGCAGATTTACAAACTGGAGCTAATGGTGAGTTTATTTTGGCATGTTCTTTGGCCATTTTCTCAGAGCAAAATATGAAATTACTTTAATTTAAAAAAAAAAAAAAAAGACAGAAAACAAAACCTTACCTCTAAAAAAAGCTCTTAGTCACAGATGCAATATCTCAAAACAATGGGTCTACTCACTTAACTAAATAATTTAGTTAAGATGTATATAATCAATTGTATATGTCCATAACAGTTGAGCTGGGTGAATACAATAGCAAACTTTATTGACAATGTCTTCTCTAAATATATAATTCTTCAGTGGATATTATTGTCAGGACCCATTCTAAATAGGTTCATGAAATTAAACATTAAATGTGTGTTCTAATAAACCATGTATTTTTCAAGAGTAGTTGAAATTCAGCTTGTATTACAGATGTTTACATTTACCCTAGAACAAAATTTAGTGAAAATACTTAAACTAACAGAAACCTGGACTTTATGATCCCACAGTAAAAACTATTCCCTGAAATAAAAAAATTATTTTTGAAGATCCAGACTGTAATAGTGGATCTCATGCATCCATTTAACATGCACTCAAGGTTCAACAGAACTGATTTTTTTCTTTACAATAGGTCAGAACCAAATTGCTCAGGTTTGCATCCAGATACTGAAAATATCAAAACATACATTTTTCCATTTTACAATAAAAACCTCTTTTCTCCTTTAAAACAAAACAGACACACACACAACCCAAAATCAAAACACGTTTTATGCTTTATAAAAAATATTGAGAATCAGAAAGAAAGTAAGCAATACAAAACTGAAACAAAGCACTGCTGGATCATGATATCAGAAATATCTAGGAAATATTTTTCTAGAATGTTCCTTCAGAGAGTAATTTGGCACATTCAAATATTACTCTTTAATGCAACATGAAATAATCATGGAGTTCTTGAGAACAGAATTTTGATTTTCCATGAAGATGTAAAGAATATTACAATAAAGGAAAGTAAAAAAGAAATTCTGCAAGCATCTTTTTTTCATTAACTGTTGTTCAGCTAGCATCTATTTCAGACAAATATTGAATTTAAATAGATTATAACATGTATTTTCAAATCCAAGTTCAGGAAGACATTTATTCCATTCTTAAAATAACACAGTATATTATAAGAATAAATGTGGTGATTTGTAATCTCCATAATCTCATAATCTCCAGTAGCTTTTATGCTACTGGTTTGAACAAATCATCATATACTCAAATAAATTTAGATGACACAGAAATGGTCTTTCTATTTTTATTGTACTAAGTGGACAGCAACAAAGCTACTAAGCAGCACCTATATGCTGGTGGGAGCCAGTAAACAGAAAATAACATCTTAAACTGTCTTAATTTGGATTAATATATGGATGAAAAAAAAGTCTGATACATAATCCAGAATAATCAGGAAACATACAAAGGGATCACTTCAATATGTCTTCTTTTGGCTTCATTTTTTTCCTGTCTTTTCTGTTTCATTGAACTGAATGGCACAGTTCTGAGATTTTGCCTCATTAGTGTCACCATCAATACCCAGATCACTTTCTCAAGAAGAACAATTCTCACTGTTGCTTTTTAAATTAATGCAGAACTTTCAGAATACACTTGAATGGTGTGTATGGCATCAGCAATAGATGCCTTTGGACTTCTGTCCTGGATCTTTAACTATGAGAATAAAACTAGTATTATAAATGACATGGTGATTTATCCATGTTACATGATTAAGTTTCTACCATCATATCTGTAACAACTACAAAATATTTCAGCTTTGATAAAGATCATGATGAATCATTATGAGGTGGCAAGTATCCAATAAATGTAATACTGTGAGATTCTATTGATTTTCTTATACTTACTGGCTTGTGTTGCTCTTCTTAATTTCTGTACTTTGGTCTGTGTCAATGTCTTCTACATTTTTATTTTTCCCCATGTTCCTATTCTCCACAGAAAATATTTTGCGAAATGCCATCCTTATATAACAGTAGAATCCTGGTTTCTAATGTAATTATGGTTCCTGGTTCTTTTGTAGGCACTTGTTACCTTTCTTATGACTTAAACCCTGTTTTAGTTTCTCTGTGAGGCCTACAGTTAGCAAGTGCGACATTTGGAAACAAATACCATAGCCTCATTTCACAGTAGACAACAATAGTAACCTGACCAGCACAATCAAGAAATCTACAGGTATTTTATTTTATATATTATATATATTATATACATATAATAGGTATTATTTATAAAAAAACTTTTTTTTTAGACAAAAGATAGGTACTAGTAATTGCTAAAAATCTTATGGATCTTCATGCTATGAATTTTCCTGTGTGTCCTGGTTTGAGTGAAAACAGAACTAATTCTGTTCAGTAATTTTACTTTTCAGTTTGGTTCTTCTAATTAACTGCACTTTCTGAAGTTAGCAGCCTGTTCTCACAGACAGTGCCTGCTTCTAGCAGTGATAACACCTCATGGTTAGAGTTACTACCAAGGATTGGTATGCAGACCAAGGCCACTGCTGGGTCTTGTGTACCACATTGGGGGGTGCAGAGAGTGAAAGGCTGCACCTTCAGGGAGGAGCGGACAAGACGGGTGACTCTAAACTGACCAATGAGGTATTCCATCCCATATACGCCATATTTGGTCTAGAGCTGAGGGACCCGAAGGGTCTCTGGGCTCTTCTCTACCCTTTTGGACTGCTTTGCCAGCTTTTGCTTGGCTTGGCTCAGGTCCTCTTTCGGTTCCTTCCTCAGAGCACCCAAGGAGGACTCTGTCCATTCTGCCTTCGATCCCGATCTGCATGTTCCTGAACCCGGTACCAGAATCCAGCTCCTGCACACAGCTCCCGTCTTCTGCGGGGTCCAGTCTGGGACTCCCCCGGTGCCTGCACAACATCAGTGGTGACAGTGATGTAATTACCATCAGGGGGGCTGGGTTCCATACTGGTTTTGTATATATTTGTATATATTCCATTTTTATAATTATTATTTTCCTTTTCATTAAAGCTGTTCTAGTTTCCTTTTCTAATTGCTAAGTCTCTCTCCCTTATTCCCTTTCTCTTCCCCTCTGGGGAGGAGGCGGGGGGGGGGGGGGGGGTTTAACAGAGGGCGTCTGTTATAGGTTTAAGAGGCTGCCCTGACCCTAAACCGTGACACTGTGAGGTGGTCAGACTTCTACTTCACTGACTTCTAGTCAGTGGGTCTCAATAGAGTTGCCTACATATAATTATTCAGTACCATTTTAGATGTCTTTCTTTATCAGACATACACAAGGGACAGTGTGATACAATAGAACGCCTGCACCATCCCAGGGTCATAGCTAGAGGTTAAACAGGGTATTCTGTGTCATCTTAAATGTCACTAGACCCCAAGGGATGTACAGCTGAAGACAGTACATGAGACTTATTCAGTACAATCAACAAGTCAAAAAGTCTGGAGATTTATTCAGCTGCATAGCCTCTAGGTGCTTGGTTCAGTTGCTCTCACAGTGATGTCTAATGCCATTTGACCCACCCTAGACTGCTTGAGATATCACATCATGCCCCTCTAAGGTTCTATCAAAGGCCTAAAGGATTTTAAATGATGCTAGACACCTACATATAGGTAACTGAATCCCTGTGTATTTGAGGGTCAACTGTAATACTGTCTGTACTCCACTAAGTTTATTGGCTAGAACTCTCTTGACTATGACAGGATGTTAGACTCCTATGCATCTGTAAACACCTACACAGCATTAAAACCTGCTTTATATGTGTTATCTGTATTTCAGACATTATCCTAGTGACAGTTTAATCTGCTTAGGTTGTTACAATAGTCTGGATAGCTATTCTTGAAAATTTAGAAAAAAATACATAGTTGGGTGAAAGACAGAGAGCAAGATCCTGTTACTTCACTACTGAAGAAAGTGCTTTTGTGTGCTTTTAAATCTTATTTGACATCAGAGAATCCTCAAACTAAAATACAAATCCAGAGGAAAATAAGCTTTGCTTGTTCTGCTTCCCATGGTCCTACTTACTTTCCACATAGTTCTGGAAGTACTATACTGCGACTTGTTTTGTGTTACTGCTGTATCTGCTTTGCTATCACTTCTTTAATGCCGTCTTCCTAACCACACAGCATAAGGAATGATCTCTCCAAGGCTTGCTGCCTTATTTGCAAAATGTTTGCAACCATTAAAACATCTTTGGATTTCTGTGGGTAACTGGTAAACAGTCTCACTTCAAGTAAGTAAAGAAAGAGGAAAAGTTATGCAGCATGAAGAATAACAACTGATTTTTCTGTTATAGAGACTGATGAATTAATACTCCTTCTTGGGTCTCTTGAAGAGTTTGTTCAATGTGATGAAATGATTTTTTGCACAACTTCTGAAGTATCAAGCTGTGTATATTATTGAATCCCAGAGCTAAAACACTTTGCACAGTTTTCCTGTATGAAAAACACTTGTACTCTTTTTCCATTATCTCTCTTTAATTCTTTTCAGAGTACAAGACGTCCACTAACTGGCCTTGTCATTTCACAGAGAATTAATATGAAGATCTTAAGAATCCTAATCAACCTACTAAAATGCTAAGGATTTTGAACAATGGCTAGCATAAATGCACACCATACAATGTGTCTAAATACTTAGAAACATACATTGTGTGTGAGCATTTGTTTTCATACAAGGTCAGTTTCCTATTTCCAACATGAAGCCAGTTTTTCATAAGTTTATGACCTGGCCTTTTTCCCCTGATTTCACACATAGTTCCTCTCCTTTCAAAACTAGGTGATAATCAGTGAAATAATTCAATAGGATAAGAATATTAAAATATCTTTTCTATTGGCTTAAAATGTCTATAACGAAAAAAAATAATGTTATTATATTGGATATATGGTTTTCAGATTTCAAGAATTTCTTAACAACCTCTTTTTTTTACAGGTGAAAAGAATTGCAATGATTGTTATTTCTTGGTGAAAAATAGCTCCTAGACATACCAAGCAGATAGCTTTATTATACATTATCTTCTGCTTTAATACTATAATAAATCAGAATGGAACTGAAATAATTCCATTGACATTTGATTATCCTAAAATAACCCACTTATTCTAAATCTTGATGGAAAAAGTATGTTTTAGTTTTAAATTGCCATAATACAACTAGATGTACAAGAAATAATTGAAATGACTAGACAATTATTCTTACAATAAAGGAATACCATATTGATTTCTTGGTTGAAGGGGGGTCATTACGTTAACACTAAGAAAAAGTATGTTTTGAATTGACATGTGTGCATTATCACTCCAAGAGCTTTATTTTGACACAGCCTTTTTACTTATTTGTGTTTCATACTTTGATATCATTAAGAAATAAGAAATCAAATATTAAAAGTTACTGTGTAAAGTAAGGTTGAGCATGATTCAGACTGAAAAAAAGAAAAACTCTCATCATAAAACTCTTCACTTACTGTGTATATGATGCTTTCTTGCCCCAAACATATCTGTGCTCATGGTGACTGGCTACTAAAAAAACCCCAGTACTGAGGTAGTTTAATGTATTATTAAAGGCAGGAGGTGCAATTGTGGAGGTGTCATTTTTTTTCAGTGTTTTCTCATCAGACTTTACTGTCAATTGAAAATAAAAATAAAATATTATGCCTTCATTCAGGATAGACTGTATACTAGTCTCAGCTCATTATAGTACTCATCTTCCTTATCTTTTGCAGCAGAGATGTTAAACTGTGCAGATATTTTTTCATCAGCAAATGCTTTTGGCTTCCTGGCAGAGTTCCTAGGCATCTAGGTTGGCAGCTTTGGTGTTATAACTTGAACTGTCATATAGATATGCTGCTGATTACTCCTTACTGCTGTATTCACATTGTCATTGTCAATTGTCTTGTTGATGTAATTTTTCTTTCACTATAACTTGTGCTCTTCCATTTTCTGATAGAGGCTTCTTTGCAACTACTCCCTTATAAGATCTGTATGTGAGATCATATTTATCTGAGTTTTTTAATACCCTCATACCAGCAAAACACAAGTAAGAGGATCATTTGATCACCCAGTTTTCTCAGAGAGCCAGGAATGTGGCTCTTCCATTATAGAGTGAAAAGCCTATGTAGTCGTGTAGTGTGCAAGAAAAACCCATTTTGCTGTGAGTAGAGGCTGAACTTCTAATAGTTGTATTAAAACTCACATTTGGGACTTGGTGAATAGTCTGATATTCTCCTTAACTACTTTGAATTTAAAAAACAAAACAACACAAACAAAACAACACAAAACAAAACCCCAAACAAACAACACAAAAGCAAAACCAAACAAACAAAAACCAAAACCAAAAGAAAACAAAACAAAAAAAAACCTCAAAAAAAAAAAAGAACAAACAAACAAAACAAAAAACCACCAACAATTTTTGAATGATCATTTGCAGGAAAAGACTTAGATAATATTGCAAGATGTAATCAATTTAAGTTTACTAGTATGGCTGCATCAGTTAAGTGAAACTGTATATATCTATGTCATATAGACATGACAGAAATGAAAACCCTAAGAGAACTATGGAAAACTGTAGTTGTTTTCTTACCATGACTTAGCTGGTTCAGTCATCTTCATAATCTTTAGATTTTATTCTTAAATGTGTAAATTCTGTTGTTTTCTGCTTTAATAAATATATTTAATTGCTACTTACATTAGATTGTTGTTGCATTAGATTACAGTTAAACTTGACATTAGGACATAAATCAATGTGTGAATCCAGGAGCAGAATAAGAAAAAAATATAAGTACATGGCTCAAAATCTTTTCCACATCTTCTTTCTTATACACAAGAAATCTCTTGTTAAATGTTCAAGCAATAGCATGGTCTGATGGCAGAATCTGATTCATATGATGGAAAACTGTGTTCAAGGGATAAAGATGTTTAAATCTGCTACACAAATTGTAATAATGACAGAGAGGTAAAATGGACTTTCATTCTTCTGCTAGAGTGTGTCCTTCCTGTTTTCTATATATAAATAAAATTTTACTGAGAATGGCAAACCAGTTAAAGTCAGTGAAAATCCTGTGGTAAATTCTGATGTTTTGATATAAATCAGTATTTGGCTGAAGGGAAATATCTGAGACTTTATTGGATGAGAAAGACAAATAATGGTAAGGTCTTCCTAGGAGAATCACTGAAGCATATTAGAGAGGCTTTTAGCCAGCTGGCCCACAGGATTAGAGCAAAAGAAGAATAACAGTTAAAAAAAAAAAGAAAATCATAACAGAAATGTATGGTCTCTTTGAGACAACATGAGGAGGTAAAACATGGATAGTAGATCTGAAAGACTATAGGGGAATTAATGTAAAGGGTAAGATGACTGTGACTATAAGTCACATTTGGCTTACTTGGAAAAAAAACACCAAAGTAGTACCATCTGACTGTGATGTCCTAATATAAGTTTAAAAATGTGTATTCCTGTCACAAAACAGAAGAACTGCTTAGTGCAAAGGAGAGATTTTAAAAAGGATTTGGAAATCTAAGAAGACAAAAGAAGACAAGGACCAGAGGGCATACTAAAAGACAACACTTGACAAAAAGTCCAAAACTAATGCTAATGAGGAAAAATATTAACTCTTTTATATGTGATGAGAAAACAGTGCTTCAAAAGTGGGTCTTCTTGCCCATGCACAGTACTTCTGTATTGAAATGAAAGCTCTTTAAAGATTGGTAGCAAAGAAATTGAAAAAAAACTGTGCTGTCACTAAGCAAGTCCATGAATAAAAAGAATTATTGGTACATTTCCAAGGTTGGAGGAAAATCCTTAAGGTTGAGAGAATCAAAAGAGCTTAATTAGTTTTGTTTCATGAGCATAAGATTTAGAAACATCATGATAACATTAAAAAAAAACCAAAACAAACTAAAATAATCCCCATCAAAATCTACAAAATATTTCAATATTATTTCTTACATTGTGAAATGCAAATTTATTTGGTTTTGGTTCACATTTCAGACTCTTTCATGAAATTTTCTCCTGTATTTTTGAAAATGACAAAGACTTTTGTGAGATAAGAAAACGATTTTCATGCCAGGTTTAATTATATTGCATAAGTACTTTCATAATTAGAAAACACTAAAGCTTTTATGAATGAAACAGAGAAAAGCATAAAAAGAATCAAGGGCTGGAAACTGAAACCAGACACATTCAAATATATGAGAAAACACAAATTTTTACTAGTGAGGATAATTAACTTCTGAGACAAACAACCATCACAAGCAAGAGATTTTCCACCACTGAACATTCTTTTAATAATTATAATTAGGGGCTCAATTCAGACCACCTCTTTCAGTTTCCAAGCCCGTAAAGACACCTTTTGCATCATTTCAGAACACCCAACACCTTTGGTTTTACTTTACAATTTGTTCACTGATGGCATCACACCTTGATGTCACTGAGGCCAAGTCAGCCTTCTGCATCCCTTTAACTACCTGAACATTGCACTCCAAATTTTTTTTAGGGAGGTCCACTGATGTGACTATGTATCAAAATGCCTGTGCTGCATCTTTGAGTTCTGAATTACTGTGACTTAAGGGTTAGAAAGTTAATAGTTTTAAAGAAAATATAGGAAACACCGGTGAAGAAAAGCTGCTTAAATATTGCTTTCTTTTTTTTGTTACAGTACTACTGTTAAAAAAAAAATAAAATGTGTTAAAAAATAGAGGTGTTCGTCTCACTGGAGTGAGCCCCTTCAACATCCAAAAGTTCAAAAACTATCCAAAATCTCTAAATTGAAAACTTGCTACCTTCAACAGAAAGGATATCTTAGAAGCCCAGGCCTGACCTGCACTGCACATTCCTTTAATTTTTCAAATACAGCTTGTCTTTATTGTTACTAATGAACATGATTACAGTAGAATGGTAGCACCTGAATTCCCCAGTGATGATAGTGATGTGTGCTGTACAAATACAGATAAATACAACCCTCTCCCGGCACATCTTATGATATGAAAGGCTTGAAGGTTGGGAATGGAGATATAACTTCCAAGCGAAGGAAAACAACGATGATTGTCAGAGCTTTGGTAGATGAATCCCTTCTTGTTAATTTTTCCTTTCTCATAGAAGTCAAACAGAGGGAATGGAAGGACTATGGAAGATACAAAAGAGAAAAAAATATGAAAAGGAAGGAATAATCACAGCTTGCTGACTGTCTGGTTCAGTTCTATCTGCAGGAGTAGGTAGGTATGATATTAGAGAGAGTTTTAAGAGATTTAAAGAATAATTTCTCAAGTTGTTTTTCAGATGACAGCATGTACTTTCTTTAAAATTATGGAGGAAAAGTGAAAACAGGTTATGCTGAGCCTCCAAGCCAAATATTTCCTTATTTATACAACTTAGTAAAACAATAGGTAAAAATACATGTCTAAATCAACTGTCAAACTCTAAATGTGAATTTGCCATATGACCAAATATTGCCTTTCTTTGATTCAAGTAGTCATATACTCCAACCCAGTCCATAACTAAAACTAAAAATAAAATAAAAATTAGAACAGATATAATTTTTAATATGTTTGGAAAGGCAGAAACTATCCAATTAAGAACACTAAACAAGGGGAAATTTTTCTAGAGTTAATTTAGAAACCTGTGGGTATGAGCAGAAATTGACATCTCTTCTGTCTTACCATATGTGCTCTATTATATTTCCTTTAAAGACTCCCCTTCTGCTAAATTGCAGATGTGGATTGAAATTTGTAAACTAAGTACATCAGAAATGGGAGGGCATGATGCACTACAACCCATCTGGCATTCAGAGAAATCTGGTTAGATCCAGCTAGCAGAAAAAGCTTGAAGACCATTTTCTTTCAGCACAAAGGTGCCTCAGTCTATTCAAGTGACAGTAATGATCTTGTCCTTAGTAAAGGTCTATAATGCCCTAAGTGGAGTTTATAATTTTTCAAAAGCTGTCTATGCCTATCATTTTAATGTGACAGTGGGCACAGTACCATGTTTTCCCAGCGCTTAGAGTACCTCTTTAGGATGCAGTGCACTAAAGCTCAAGCCCTCTTGTGTCTAAAGGGACTCAAATCCACCATCCCTTTTTCTGTAATGAAAATACTGTAAATTTTCATAAAATTGGTTAGAATTGGTGATGAAGAGATGATCTCAATACTTAGTGCTAAAGCTTCTTTACCACAAAGAAAATACAAAGATAAAGATGGTGCAAAATTTCAAGACTAATTTCAATAAGTATACTATAAAAAATTGGATAATATACGTTTTGAGATATTATCTATATCTTTCTTATACTTTAATACAAATGATAAGCACACTGATTTGTTATACTAAATAGCAATAATAGCATATAAACTATCTTGCCTAAGATTCTAACTTTAATTGTTAATTAAAAAAAAAAGGTAATATACTAAAATGTGTTAATGTTTGAAGTGTAAACAGTTGCTTGATCACTGTTATGGATATGGAGTATATGAATTCCTAACAACTTGCCAAAAAAGTTACTTTAAAAAGATCACTTTTAAACCTGAAATAACATGCATTTTTATATTTTTCAGCTTTGGTCTTGAATAACAGTAGCAAAGGAATGAATCAACAGTTCCACCTTGTATTAAAATTGTCTTTAAAAGGGATCTAGCTACAGAACAAATAAACAAAGGAAGAATTCTACCTTCTTTTGCACACATCCCTGTGAAAATGTATAGTATGTTCTGACACTTTTGAAGCCTTTGTTTTTGTAAGTGGATATTAAAGGTATTTCCTTATAATCTTCATAGATACCATAGGCAGCTAGCCAGAGGCAGAGCAACCATTTAAAGTTATGTTACAGATACAAGGAACAGGGGTTAGAGACAATAAGGAAGTTAAAGGACTTGGACGTATATCATCTTAAGTGCTGGAGAGTCTGAAAGTTAGACATCCAGCTTAGGAATTGAAATCCATAAACCTGAATTAACATACTAAGGGTGGTGTTCATTGATGCTTTCCTCTCTTGGCAAAAGCTGTAAGAACTTTCTGCTCCCTCCTGTCTCCATGTTATTTATTCTTAGTCTGCACAACAGTATGCTGTTTTCTCAATTCTTTTCTGGTGCAGCTGTGTGCAGAAAATATTCTAAATGGGTTCACTGGATTAAAACAAACAAAAATAAACAAATAAACCAACTAAATAAGTTAACAACAGTAGAGACGGTGGTGGGGTTTTCTAACCTAACCCAGACCACTTCAGTGATCCCATTTGTAATATAGCTCCTCAAACCCTAGCTCATCTAATAAGACAGTGAACTATGGTGTCAGGATGCATGGCATTTTACTTTCCGAGCTGCCAGAGAAAATATGTTCCTGAATCCACACCTGAGAATAAGATTTAAAAGAGGCAGATCTATGAAGTGTGGTCCTGTAATCATCTGTGTTACATTATTTCATAATGATTTCGTTACTACACCTATTGCTGGATCACAAAGCACTTGAAGCATAGGACTGTATTTCTGTCCAGGTAATCAGAGCAGATGATGTGAATTTTATGCTGACTTCATACTTTTAACCAAGGTTTATGTTTGCTGTAAGTTGGTAGATGACACCTGAAGCAACATAAAAACAGGGTGGTACATACAGGTGATGTTTTATCTAGCATAAGGCCAACAAAGAAAAAAGTTATTCCTTCAAAGGCTTATAAACCTACTTGGCAAAATGGTTGCTTGGCTGAAGTTGTCTGATCCAATAGTATGTACTGTAAAACCATATTTATTATCACATCAAATCACAGTGTGAAATACCTCAAGTCAGCACTTAGCTCAGCCAATCCAAAGTATTAAAAAAGGATCTGGTTGAGTTTTCAATAGACAGCAAACTAAGTCTGTCCCTTGACTATGCATAATTTTCTTATTGCTTTCTTTATAAAAACATCCATTGATGATATGGTGTTTCTCTGTTTTGCATATTAGCTTGGCTATTAAATTATTTTATTAGAAACTCGAAACTGTATGGTCCAGTTTATCTTGGTGATAAAGTGCTAAAGCTCCTCAGCTGAATGTTTGCCTATTTCCCTAACTGAAATGCTGCTAAAGATTGTGAGTGGACTGTTTTAGAGTGGGACAACTGGGTGACTAGAACTTATTCATTCAACCAGAGAGGAAAGACAGATGAGACAATGTGCATCCATAGCCTAAAGATTAAAGACCTCTCAGGTGCCACTTCTGAGTTCTTGTCCTTGCTCCTAGCAGATTTTGTGACTCTTAATCCTGTTATTTGTAGAAGCATAAGGCAGTGTCTGGATTCCCATCTTTTCTGCAGTGTGCTGTTAGTATACTAGTATTTCCTGTCCAGGAATAAGGAACTCATATTGTGCCTGTGCTCTCAAGAAAAAAAAAACAAAACCAAAACCCAAACAAATAGAACCCAAAAGCATCCAAGCAAACAAACAAACTGAAAGCACAAAACAAAACCAAAACCAAAACAGAACTAAACCAACAACCTAACACTTTTTTTTTTTTTTTTTTTAATTTATCATTTGGCTATCCCTGTGAATCAATGATTTACCACTAGGCAAACAGAAACAAAAAATTATCTATTCTTAGTACAGATAAAATTGCTTTCCCAAATTGTATTCAGCCCTCCTCTGGACATAGTAAGGGTGGATGCAACCCTACATGCTTCTTTTTCCTGGATAATCCCTTTCACAAATTTACAAACTAGAACAGTTATTTTAGCTAGAGCCAGATGTGACTCCCTTGCAGACCTCATTAGTGCCATTCATAGGTTGGACAGAGATGATCAGTAGCAATACATAGTGTTTATTTCTCATACAGAAAACACACACACAAAAAACCCCAAAATTAACCTTTTCTTCAAAAGGTCATATGTAACTGTTGGGAAAAGGCTTGGGAACAATGATCAGGACTCAATATGAGTTACAATCATGTTCAACTTTATTACTGTCTATGCTTCGCTTATATGTTTCTTGCTTATGACTGATTGGCTACATACAGTTCGCATGCTCTATTACATATTATGATTTGTCTACATACAGCAAGCACTTAAGCACCCTGGCCCACTCCCCCCCCAGTCCAGGGAAGCGGTGGTTCTGCCCGCTTCTCCCTGCAGGCGCAGCCTCCCCCTTTCTGCACCTCCCAGGTCTCCTGTTTTCGGTCATCTCGCCATGGGAAAGAGGCCTGTTAGTTGATTGTTTTATTGCTTTGTCTTCCTCTTATCACTTGCTCAAGGACGGTTCATTGCCCATCTGATGGCTTGTTCACACTTGCAGCCACGGACCCATGTCCAGCCTGCTCCTTGAGCTACTCCTCGACATGTAACTGCCTAGAGTCACTATCTTAGCCCACTAGGGCATTTGTAATATCATATGAAATTTCTTCATTGACAAGATAATATAAAATTTATTCTACTTAAAGTACTTACCTGGTCTCCACTACACAAGTACATAGGTCTGTCTCAACCTCACAAAATGTTTACTATACCCAGCTTTCTGGGGCAAGAAAATACAATTGACCAGGATTACAGCTAGGGAGTGAATATTCATCTCTGTTCCTACTAGAGTGAAATTCATAGCCTTGTGTCAAGTATCTAGGCTCCCTGCCATGATAGATACTTGAGAATAAATGTAAACATTAATTTTGCACCTTTCACTGTAAACACAGAGACATGCAGGAGGAATAGGTCAGAGAGGGCATGGATATTTGTCTTTAATATTAGCATGCATGCCAGTAACATGATATTCTTAATAAACTCATTTTATATTCAGAACATAACTGGATGAGTAATCATTTGTTTTAGAATAGAAGTGGTTGGTGTTCTTATCCATTAATTCAGTGATCTAAATACATAATTTAAAGTAAAACCTAAGTGCATTGGTATCCTCTAGCCAATATACAGCTTCCATTTCCCAGAAAAAAAATATATAGCTTCATAACTAGACATGCTTACCAAAAATGCATTTATATCTTCTCAGATTTTGATAAATCTATGGACAATGTCTTCTACTCACTAAAGGTTCTAAACAGTAGCTATTATAAATACCTGTATTTCATTGTCTTCACTTCAACCTAAGTGTTAAACTATCACAGTCATACTACCATGATTTGTGCTGTTCTCAGAGCAACCATTATACTGACTAGATGTACATAAAGGCAACAGAGGATAATAAAACCTCAGTTCCCTACTTTCTTGATCCCCTTCAGACATGGTCAAGAGCTAGGTGTCTAACTTCTTAGGTTGGGGTTATCTGGGATACACTTAGAATACAAAACTTCATAAAACAAATCATCTTCCAGACAGGATTCAGACAGGAACCAGTAAAAGGGAAACAGGCTGGGACAGGAAAACATATAAAGAGAAACACAAGTGGGCCCCAAGATAGCAGAGGAAAAAACTCCCACCATGAACATCATAAACCTGACAAACACCTCAAGCTGTTGACAACTCATAGTAAACATCCTACATCCATTCTTTTGCAGGAAATCTAAAGCATCAACCGTAGCACCTTAAAAGATAGTGTAGAGGTGAACACAACAGCAGAGAAAATGGTAGAAACTATGAAGGGATTTTGTTTGTTTGTTTGTTTGTATAATGACTTTAGGGATATTATTCAACATCTGAGAATGGTATTTGCAACAGACTACTGCAAAGGACTAGAAATAACTTTGGAAAACTGAGAAGAGAATCTAGGATTTAGGAATATTGTATAGTCCTAAACTGATCAGGTATCTTGCAAATCACAGCCCTCTCCATATTCTCTTTCCTAGTTAAGGTGATTAAGTGATTTAGCAAGTCACTTTAGAACAAGTATAGGGTACTTACTTGTGCAGTTACCATAGCTTAGCTTCTAGATGACATGTTACCCTAGCCAAGCTCAATTGTTTTTGATCCTGTGTCCACACTCATACCTTTTGAAACAAAATTCAATTTATTTTTTAAGGAGGAGTAGGTAATGCACTGTGTTGGGTTTGTGTTTGGGGGTTTTGCTAGACAAGGATGGGGACACTGGTGTGGCTTCCATAAGAAGCTTCTAGAAGCATCTCCAGCTCCCAATTGGATCTGTCTCTGGCCACGGCTGCGCCAATCAGCACCTCTGCAATAACATTAAGAGGGGAAAACCTTTGGGCAAATTTCTTTGTTTTGGGGAGATCTTGGTTTTTTGTTTTTTTTTTTTTGAGAGGAGTGGGACATGGTAGAGACAGGCATAAGAACACTGAGGTTGGTAAGGAAGGAGGGGAGGAGGCACGTCAGAACAGTCATTTCTATTTAGGCCGTGGTGTAATGGCAGGCTGAACTCTTGTTGTGCTTATGGATCAATAGTGGAGAAGAACCCCATCTGCAGTCCATGAAGGACCCCACACTGGAGCAGGGGACTGCTCTCAAAGAAAGCCTTGTCTCTGGGGGAAGCCAGTGATGGAGTGGTCCATTGCTGGGAACATTACAGTTGTTGGAAGTGACCCACACTGGTGGCAGAAGACCATGGAGGACTGTCTTTCTTAGAAGGGATACTATGTTGCCGCAGAGGAGGACTGTGAGGAGTTTTCCCCCCTGAGGAGGAAGGAGTTGCAGGAATAACATGGAATGGACTAGGACTGACCACAGCTACCATTCTGTATCCCCCTGTGCTGCTGATGGAGAGGAGGTAGCAGAGCTGGGCCTGGGAGAAAGGGAGGAATAGGGAGAAGGTGTATTTAAGATTCACTTGTATTTATTATGTTCTTATTCAGATTCAATTAGTGAATTGGTGGTGGTTTTGTTTAAATTAAATTAATTTTGGTTCCCCAAGTTGACTCTAGTTTTGCTCATGACAATAACTGGTGAATGTGCCCTCCCTGTCCTTTGACTCAACACTCAATCCTTTAGCTGTAATTTTCTCCTTCCCATCCCACCAGAGGGGGCTATGAGACAGTGGGTGGCTGCATGGTGCTTTGTTGACAGCTGAATGGGCTCAAACTATGACATGCTCTTTCAGTGAAACATTTATCAGATGGCTAGAAGACTGTCTCAGGGAGAAGCCAAAGGGAGATATTGCTGAGAAAGCCAAGTTGAGATTGAACTCCAGTTACTTAATTTCTGAACCAGGTCTTTACAAAAATTTGACTAAAGATATTCCCTTTCCCATAGAGCTCAAATGGACTTTGACGTTAGCTGCTCAAACAGGTTTATACCTGGTTTTCTATGTCTTCCTGCTTCCTTCAGCCACCCTCATTTCTTTGATTTTTTTCTCACATCACAAATCTTTGTAATGTCCCAACCTTATCTTAATGTAGATATGAAAAGGACATTCAATTTCTGCTTCTGTTGACTTTCCACATATTTATGTAGTCCTTTTGATGGCATTAAGCATGCTTTCCCAGCTCTCATACAGCTAAGTCACAAGATACAGGACACAAATTTTTCTCTCTGAAGAAAGGCCATTAGCAGCATGATAAATTTATATGTATATAGTTCCCTACTTATCTGCTTGCTTTACTTTAAAAACAAATTGGATATAAGAAATGGCAAAATCTTATCTAATGGTTTACTGACTAAATCATCTTGTAAGCAGCATGTTGTGACAAGGCTTCTTCTGACAGAGAAATATCCTTTTATGTTATGTTCACATGAAGGACTCTGTGTTCATGGCCAGTGCTCATTTTCACATATTGTAAAATTTATTGCAGAATTTTAGGTTTTGTAAATTAGTCAAGCACTCTGGGTAAAAGTGGGTTTTAATTTTCACTAATTCTATTGTTTTTTTGGGTTTTTTTTTTGGTTTTACAGTGTATAAATGGTAATTTAACCTGGTTGAAATAAAACCATCAGATTGTGGTTCTTGTGATGTTCATGCTCTAGATGTGCTTTCTTTAATGTTTCTTGGGAAACATTTAAAACAATTCCTAGAACACAGGTGATCTTCCCTTTATGAAAAAAATATTTGCTATTTAAGATGTAAAACTGTAACCATTTGGAGTGTACTGATTCATCTATAAAGGATAAGATCAGTACATTCCTTGTCGTAAGTACTTCTTTAGATTTGAGAATATTTGAATTCTAATACCCTATATACTTTAGTCCAGTGTTCTCCTGGGTTCAGCTAGGATAGGGGTAACTTTGAACAGAAGCTGGGAGGGGGTCATAACAAGGATGGACAACTAAAGCAGCCAATGGGATATTCAATACCATACTGATGTCATGCCTGATGTGTAAGATTGGAGGGCATGACATGCTGGGCGCACAGGTCTCTGTCACAGAACTGTCAGTGCAGCTCTAGGCAGTCTGTGTGTTTAGTATTACTCACTTTATATATTGTTCCATTACTATTATTATTACTGTTGTTCCTTCTCTTTTTGTGTTGTTCTATTAAATTCTCCTTTTCCCAACCCATGGAGCCTTTTTTTCTCCCTACTCTCCTTCCCATCCCACTAGGGAGAGAGGGGTGGGGTGAGCAAGAAGATATGTGGTGCTCAGCTTTTGGATGGTCTAAACCATGACAAGAGTTTAATCTATTTCTAAAGGAAGCTGTAATTGTACTTTCCAAACAGTTTTCTAATTCTAAAATGCGATAGTCCAAGATATTTTCATGGTCTGTTACCAAACTTAGAGTATCTGTATGACGCTGTGTTTATAAACTGGACAACAAGGCACATTTGTCTTTACATATATGCATGAAATATATAAACAAGTGCATTAATTTTAATTCTGTCCTAAATATATGCAATGAAGAAGAATCGTTAATGAGTAGAATTTAGTATTTCCTTTATGTCAATAATTAATATTTATTGTCATTAGTTTATTGATACTAATTTGATGGATATATATATTTATTGATGCAAATAAAAGGAAACCATGTATAATCTAAGGCATAAATTAAAATGACTAAGAGGACATCTCAAATGTAAATAACAAAATGCACAGAATGTGGAATTTTTCTGGGTAAAAGTAATTTCCTGTGTTGGATGTAGTCACCTTAGACTCTATTTGTAGCCAGTGGAGAGAAATTAGTACTTTCAAGTAAGTTTCATCTCATAAGATGAAACCACAGACATGTAAAATACGTCAGGTGATTCATCTGTTTACTGTGAGTGTAAGGTGATTGGATCAGATGTAGATGTCATCAATGTAAACATCTAAATTTAGCTGATATGAATCACACCCTAAAATTAGTTGAAAAAACACCGTAACTTCTAATATTTCTAGTATAAATGTCAATATGTTATGTTATCATAATAGTATGTGAAAACATTTGCTGTTCACTTAGGCTACAAGGGAAAAACACAATAAGGAAAACACAGGAGGACTACAGAGAAATGGCATTGGAAGTAAATAGTATCTGCAATTACTCTTCACAGGTGAAAAAATGTGGGCACTATTAAATACTGAATTGGAAAAAAAATATTTACTGTGAGACATTTTCGTTAATTTCTAATCTAATGACGTTGATGCAATTAATGAATTATCCTGCACTTCTGAGTTGATAAATCACCTCCTTGGGCAACAATCATCCTTTTAAGTGCCTATGGGCTGCTGACTGTGCTGGATTCCACTGCACAATGAGGCTTGCCAACATCTCTAGAAAAATTCCAAGGAAATTTAGGTACCTGAAGAATGTGGATGTCACAACCTGATTGCCAAGCTGCCCTGGGTAGAGCGGAGAGTTGTGCAAGATTCAAAATTCCCTTGCAGTAAATTAAGGTGGAATGACACCAAACATCTAATCAATTTGTTAATTTTATTTGAATGAAGTAGTGTTATATGTACTCTAGAAAAGCTTTGATTTCTAATGTCTTGAAGGTGAACTATTGTTCATAAGAAAAGAAAGGGAGAAGAGAAAAAAAGAGAGGGAGAGGGGGAGAGAGAGGGAAAGAAAGAAAGAAGAGTAAGGTATCACCACATCCAGCAACATTTTGTGGGACTGGTCCAGATCTTGAGTTTTTCAGTGGTGTGTGAACGCAGATCAATATATTACTGTCCTTTTATACACTTGGGATATGGGTGGCATCCCCCCATCTACACAGAAATCATACAGAGGTGGTGATAATTTGCATGAGAAGTGTAGAGAGGCTGCAACCACCATTCTTCAAATATGCAAGAGAGGAAAAGTTACCATTAACCCTTTCCACCCATTGAGTCAGGGGTTGTGGAGACCCCAAAATTTAATTACCACTGGATGCCCCTCTGGTAAAGCATGTAGCCAGCTCCTTGGTACAGTCTCAGTAGTTAGGTTGAGCAACAAAGAAATTTACACAGGAATGGGCACTGTCTGGCCTAAGCAGAACCTCTTTATTTCTGTAGTCAGCTCCTGTATCTGCAAGGAGCAGGCCTTCATCTGCTTGGGGGAGCAATGTTGCTGCTGCATTCCACACCTTCCCCTGCTTCAAGCAGGCCTTTTTCATTCTCCACTTTGATCATAATGTATCTTACCATCATACAGGATTTGAGACATTAGTCTTTTTAGGAGTTGTACTCCTAGATTGGACATAGAATCTGGCAGAAATTACTTCTGATACAGCCAAGTTCCTCTCTATTGTCAAGACAAGAATATTTTTATATTTTTATATATAGAACCAGTATTTCTGGGACCTACACAGCTTAAATGTAAAACTGAAAAACGTGTGCACCTACTGTAACTCTAGACATCTATGTGAAGGCTCCTAACATAGCTTGAAGTGCTTTGGTGTCTTGATACTAAGAAACTTAAACTTGAGTGATCATATGTAGCTGTCTATTTTGCACTGTATGTCTGAGATTTTGTTGATGCTCTTTTCCCAAAACCACCACCCTTATCTTCCCATAATTCCCACCCTTCTCCTGGGTCAGTTTTATTGGGCATCTTTAGCCAAGTATGAAGACACTCTGGAAGTAGGATATGTACAACCTAAAAGTATAAAACAATTATGCATTGGTTAACACACAAAACTACAAATAGGGTCTAATAAGATATGATGGCACACCTGGCATGATACACAATATGCTTTCACCAGATGGAAGGGCATCAGTGAGGAGGGTAGGATCAGTGACTGCAGCTCCTGGAAGCCATCCTCAAGGGCGTGGAGCTGTCACCTTCCTTCTGTTGATGGCTTCAACGTTTTGACCCCAACACAGTAATTCATGACTGCCTGGCCAAGTGACCCACACCAGACACTGCTAGTTGATGGCAAACAGAAACAGAGCTAGGGAATGGCAGACAAAGACTGCAAGTTGTAGTTGGTAGTTGCACATAACTCTTAAACAAAACACCACCTAACATGTATAAACACAGGACCATATTGGGAGTGGTAGTATGTTCAGAGCTCAGAAGTGGCTTGTTAATAAGGTATAGTTTGCACAGCAATCAAAATAAGATAATCAGATAGTAATTCCAGTACTAGATGTCCATGTCAAAAGGGAAACAGAAAAAGGAAATAACATGTTTGTGATAAGACACTACCACTGTGCCTCTCTGTTTGTAAATGTGTGACTGATGTAACTTCTTGCTCCACTGGGAATTTTGCTCATGAATTTTTCTTGGATACAAGTGCTACTGTGGCAGTGTCATTGCTCCAAAAGGTGAGAGCTCATCACCCTGAGTGTCTAGTAGAGTTTGTGAAGCCGTACGTCATATGTTGGGATACAATGAATCTCTCATGGCCTTGAAAGGTATTTGTTAATAGACTGCACCAGTTCCCAACCTGTGTTTGCTAAAATGGAGTGTGAAGAAATCCTAGTAGGTTCAATGAAGTAGTTCTCACCTTCATCCTCTGTTGTTTACATGAGTCTTTTTTCCTTACAGTGTTCACAGTCCAATTCAAAGTTAGACAGATGAACATACATAGACTGAGGATAGGAGTGCTCCTCAACCCCTCCTGCAAAGTACAGCTGCAGTCTACAAAACTTCGTGGTTTTCCCACCTAATTGGTGCGGTGGTCTATTAATTTTTCTACACCGACATACACTTCAGCAAGCCACTTAGTGTATTTCTATCCCCAAAACTGTTGTGTTTAATGGGAAATAATTAATTTAATTCCAGACAGCCACTCCAAATGAAAGTAAACTACGCAACATGCTTGCTGCTAAGCTTTTCATCTCAGTGTATTGATTTTAAAGCTTGTACCAATTTCTCCCAAATTAACCTTTTATTTTCTTGAATTATATAAATAAATAATGTGAAGGAAAGCAAGTGAAACTGAAGAGAGAAAAATCAACATCACTACTTTGAGATCCTGAACAAACCACTCTGAGCTTTCTTCAGGAAAAACACATCTATGTCTCTCATCTCATTTTGCTGTTAGATGCGTCAGTTTTACTGATTCTAGTAATATTAACCTGATCAAAATTTAACAAAGAAATAGAGAATTAACACACATAATACATAAAATAATAAAAATACATGTGCTACTCTGCTGGAAATGTTTTATTTTTTTATAATTCTCTGATATTCCTTAAGATGCTGATTTCAAATGCAAAACATAAAGAATTTATGATCAGAACTCTAAACCTTGCCTCCAGTGTCTTCTGAGATATCCTTAAAGAACTGATTAAAAATGTTTTATCTTGCAATAGTCACTGAAATGTAAACAATCTACTCAATATTGTGTCTAGCAAATCCTAGCTATTAAAGAAGGAGACATTACAATCAGAAATGGTTTATGGCACGCCTGCTAGAAAAAAAAAAAAAAAAAGTTCAGATACTCTGGCAAAACTAGTCTAACCTCTTACATTTAACTCAGTGGTGGATCCTAAGTTTCTGCCATTTCCTACAGAACTCCAAGGTCCCCTTTTCCCATAAAAGAGCCGCAGTGTCAGCTGTTAGCATCCTTTTTCTCTTTCTTTGAAGTGAGTTTTGTTACTGCAGGGCAGTATGGTGCCTGACCTGAGATGGCCTGTGTTGCCCTATGAAAACATGTCTTAGAGGAGAAGTGGGTAGGCAGTTTAATAGCAGTCAGTATATCGGCAGAAGATACTAGGCTGTTTGAAAGGCAAGCTCCCTCCCACACCATCCAACCTTATTTTTCTTCACAAAGATATGGAGAAAAGCTGCAACCTAGGAGGGCACAGTGAGAAGAACATTTGAAAACTTGAACTACTTAGTGATAATTTTCTGAGGGAGCAAGAGTTCAAGAAGAAAGTGCAGGTAGAAACATTTCAGATTTACTTGACTGACCAAGAATCTCTCACATTTTATTATTTTTGTTCTCCAAATTACCTAATTTTTTCCTCATTTTTTTGTATCATCTCTCAGTTTTGTCCCATTCTTATAATTATTCCAATGTAAACTTGCAGAACATTTCAGATTAGGTTTGGATGCGTATAATTTTACCCTTTGGCTAATGTTCTGAAAACTTTCTGTTTCTGGCTCCACTTCAGGGATTACAGTCTCCATTTACATTCTCATTTCTGGGGTCATTTCCAGACTTGAAACCACACTTCTGTTTATTCATTACTTTAAGTGGGATCATGACACTTTGTGTTTGAGAACCCCCGTTCTAGAAATTACTGTAATATAAAGGATAAGTAATAATGAGGTGAAAAAAAGGGAATGAGAAAAATATCATTGAGAAAAGAAAGGTCAGAACAGAGTGAAGAAAATGACGAAATGATCAGAAAATACGAAGAAGATGAATAAAAAAGAAAAATGAGAGATCATGTGGAATAAGCTATGTAACATTTTTAAGAGAGTGCTTAGAAAATGCATCTCTTAAAATCCTTTCTAACTTCCAAAACAAAGAATTACATATCAACATCTATTAATATAAAACTTGTTTCATTTTATTTACATAGAAATAAACTGTATTACCTGAAATAAGTTTGATTCTTACTCTGGAAATTGGTTTGTTCCATAAGTAAAATGCCTGTAATCCACCTTAATTCTGTATTTTATCAATTTTAAGAACAAATATTTTGAGTTTTATTCATCCTTTATTAACTGACACTTCATCAACATGTTTACAGTATGCTTCTGTACCTTAAAATACTTTTAAATGATAACGATAACTGAAAAATTATCATGTCTTCTTTCAGACCTTTTATTTGTTAGTTTGGAGAGTAAATTAAAGGACCATATTAATGCAAAACAAAAAAAAAAAAAACCCTTAAACCCTTCTAATGTAAAATATTACTTCAGGTATGTCAGGATTGAATTTGATAATAAGACATAACCCACTCAGCATCTTAATCTGCATCCTGCAAAAGTGTACACTGGTTCCTGTGTCATTCATATGAATTTCATGATAGACAATGTGTTAGTTCTAAAAACCAATGGTCATTATCTTAGACTGAGTTTCTCTCAGAATCTGAATGTTGAAGGACCAAGAAAAGAAGAAAAAGGATCCCATCAGTGGTGTATAGTAGAATTTCTAAACGAACCGTGGTGACTGTTCTCCTGTAATAAGTAATAAGTGACTGTCCAAAAATGTGTGCGGGTGAGATTTTAAACCTCTGCTTTTTGCAAAGGAAGAGCTAGCTAAGGCATTAGAAGGAAATGCTAACTGAAGGAAATCTTGCCACATCTTCCAAATTTAGTTGAGCCTGCGTGATCCCACTAAGTAGACCTATGCTTTATAAAGGAAAAGCACAAGCAAAACAGCATGGGAGCAAAAGCTGATACTATGAATAAATTTATCATTCCTAAAAGCATCTAGAAGAAAGTGATATTCCATCCTCTGATAATTCTATCAACAGTTACCAATCAGCTTGTGAGGCTGTCCCCATCCTTTGTTTAACAACATTGGAATGGAAGTCTGCCTGCCCCTGTTGTGCACTGACCTGCAGAGCTATCCAGCCTTGCATCCTAAATACTAAGCCTATTAAACAGGAAACAAAAGGCTGAGATAATGCATAAAGATAATACATTTTATTTATGCTGAGTGTCTTGGTTTGAGTGAGAACAGAACTAATTCTGTTCAGTGATTTTTCTTTTCATCTTAGTTCTTCTAACTGCTCTTTCTGAAGTTAGCAGCCTGTTTTCACAGGCAGTGTCTGCTTCTAGCAGTGATAAGACTCCATCTTTAGGGTTGTTATGAAACACTGGTATGCAGACCAAGGACACTGCTGGATCCTGTGCATCACACTTAGGGATGCAGAAAGTGAAAGGCCTCACCTGCAGGGAGGAGCGGACAGGACAGGTGACCCTAAACCAACACATGAGGTGTTGCATCCCACATATGTCAAATTCAGTATAAAGCTAAGTGTTCACAAGGGTCAAGCTCTCTTCTTCAATGGCCAATATCTGAGGAGGACTCTGTCCATTCTACCTTTGATCCCAATCTGTATGTTCCTGAATCCAGGTCCAGAATTTAGCTCCTCAGCCTGGTTCCGATCTGCTATTGAGTCCAGTCTGGGACTTGCCCAGTACCTGCTCCACAGCATCAGTGGCGACGGCGACATAATTGCCATGAAGGGGGTCTGGGTTTTGTATATAGTTGTATTTTACTCTAGAAGATAAGGGCACCCAACTGGTTGATATTCAAACATTACTTCCTCCAAGCTCAAGGCAGGTGCAGTAACTCCCCTGAGTAAAAAGTCAAGTAGAGGAGGCAGGAGACCAGCATGGATGAGCAAGGAGATGCTAAAAAAACTCAAGTGGAAAAATGAAGTTCATAGCACGTGGGAAAAAGGACTGGTCTCTTGGAAGAACTATAGGAATGCTGTCAGGGTTTGTAGCAACGCAACATGGAAGGCCAAGACCCTCTTGGAATTAACTCTGGTAAAGGAAGTAAAGGAGAACAAGAAGGGCTTCTTCAAACACATCAATTATATGGGGAAGACTAGGGAATATGTGGGCCCACTGCTGAATGACGTGGGAGACCTGGTGACAGAGGATGCAGAGAAGGTGGAGTTCTTTGCTTCAGCCTTCACTGCTAATACCAGCCTTCAGAAATCCCTGACCCTGGAAATAAGAGTGAAAGTCTGGATGGAGGACGTCTCTCCAGTGGTTGATGGGCATTGGGTTAGAAATCAATTCCATAAACTGAACACACACAAATCCATGGGCCCTGGGGCTGCACTCATAAGTGCTGAGGGAGCTGGCTGATGTTGCTCCACCACTTTCCAACATTTTTGAAAGATCATGGAGAACGGGTGCCTGAGAATTGGAGGAAAGCAAATATCACTCCAGTCTTCAAAAAAGGCAAGAAGGAAGACCCTGGTAATTACAGACCATTCAGTCTCACCTCCATCCCTGGAAAGGTAATGGAGCATCTCATTCTGGAGATCATATCTCAGCACATGGAAGAAAAGAAGGTTATCAACAGTAGCCAACATGGGTTTACTAAAAGGAAGTCATGTGTGACTAGTCTGATAGCCTTCTGCAATCGTGTGACTGAATGAGTAGATGAAGGGAGAGCGGTGGATGTTGTCTACCTTGAATTCAGCAAGGCTTTTGATACTGCCTCTCACAACATCCTTGTGGGTAAGCTCAGGAAGTGTTGGTTAGGAGAGGGGACAGTGAGATGGGTTGAGAACTGACTGAACAAATAGAGCTCAGAGGGTTGTGATCAGTGGTGCAGAGTCCAGCTGGTGACCTGTAAGTAGTGGTGTTCCCCAGAGGTCAGTTCTGGCTCCAGTCTTATTCAATATCTTCATCAATGACCTGGATGAAGGGATAAAGTGTACCCTCAGCAAGTTTGCTGATGATTCTAAACTGGGAGGAGTGGCCAATACACCAGAAGTCTGTGCTGCCATCCAGCAAGAACTGGACAGACTAGAGAGCTGGGCAAAGGCATGTCTGGGCAAACTGTAACCTAATGCAGTTCAGCATGGATATGTGTAGATTCCTACACCTGGAGAGGAACAACACCATATACCAGTACAGGTTAGGTATAGACCCACTGGAAAACAGCCACATGGAGAGGGACCTTGGTGTCCTGGTGAACAATGTTATCCATGGAACAGCAATGTGCCCTTGTGACCAGGAAGGCCAATGGTATCCTGGGGTGCATAAAGAAGAGTGTAGACAGTAGGTCAAGGGAGGTTCTCCTTCCCCTCTACTCTGCACTAGTGAGACCACATCTGCAGTATTGTGTTCAGTTCTGATCTCCCCTGTTCAAGAGGGACAGTGAAATACAGGAGAGAGTCCAATGGAGAGCTATAAAGATGATGAAAGGACTGGAACATGTCTCTTATGAAGAAAGGCTGAGAGCCCTGGGACTGTTTAGCCTGGAAAAGAGATGACTAAGAGGTGATGTTATTAATATTTACAAATAACTGAAGGGTGGGTGTCAAGTACAAGGGGTCAGTCTCTTTTCAGTGTTGCCCTGTCATAGGATGAGAGGTAATGGTAACAAGGTGAAACACAGGAAGTTCCACATCAACATGAGGAAAAACTTCACTGTGAGAGTGACAGAGCCCTGGAACAGGCTGCCCAGAGAGGATGTGGAGTCTCCTTCTCTAGAGACTTTCAAAACCCTCCTGCATCTGTTCCTGTGTGGCCTGCCCTCGGTGTTCTCCAGAGGTCCCTTCCAACCCATACCATTCTATGATTCTATGATATATTACATTTTATAATTTTCACTAAAGTTGTTCTAACTTTCTTTTTTAATCAATAATTCTCTCTCCCTTATTCCCTTTCTCTTTTCCTTCAGGGAGGGAAGGACCTTAACAGAGAGCATCTGTCATAGTTCTAAGGGGCTGCCCTGAGCCTATGCATTGACCCTGAGTAAAGCTGGTCCTTACATGCTGCTTCAGTTAGCAAAGCCATTGAGATCATTATAAAAGTCCAGTTCATCCTACAAATAGATTTTCTCAGATTGAAAGGTAAAAAATACCTTGTCCAAGCCAAGGGTGGGAATTAACAATCCTAGTCAATGTATTGCAATACGCAACATTATATGCAGCTCTCTCCTCAGATATTCAGATACTAATAATTAGTTCTCTTGGCAATCCTTGGAACTAGACAAGCATGCTACATAGAGGGAAATTAGCAGACACAGAAACAGGGTATGATCAGCTAGACACAACTGACTGAGGTTTTGTAGTTTAACAAGTTTCTTTCCCTCTCAGAGATATTTTTCTGTCTATCTCGAAGGACATAATTTTCATCAAGCACATTCCTTATCCATTACAAGTCATATATCTTAGCTCTTACTCTCACAAATTTAAGATGATAAACTGCTGAACATGGTGGATTATTCACAATGCTAATGAGCACATCTTAACTGCAGGGTAATAATTTCCATTTGAGGGACACTAACCTCCTGAAGTAGTTATAACCTTGTGTATTATTTGTGTATAATCTTTATCAAATCTTAGGGATAGAAATAATAATTAATTTCTGCTGTCTTTTATTATTAGACTATTTAAAACATAACTGTAGTTTAACAAATATAACTATGAATATACACACACACATAATCTGAATATAAAACAAATGCATTCTGATCTAAAAGCTGTTTGGTTGTATGCACATCAGACACTTGGAAAATTTCCAGAAAAGCCTGGAAGTAATGAGTTATGCAAGGGTATGGAGTATGCAGTATGAAATTAAAAATCACACATAATTTCTATCATACAGTGTGTTTCTCCATATTTACAGAAAAGGGCACTGTACCTTTCAGCCTCACTCATACAAAGACAATTATTTAACTGGGGTTAAGCACTGTTGATTGAAAAGTAAGAATGTGTTAAGTATTATCCTGTCCAGAGTTGAAATACATCTTTGCTATTTCAGCCTACAAGTGTAAAATATCAGAGGTTAGTAATCTTTTCTGTTATCTTGCTATACCTTTCAAAACAAGCTCTCAGACTGGTTCAGTGGCTAAACAGAGCAATAGCACTTCAGGTATTATTTTGGCAAGTGGTGTTAATGCGCAAAAAAATTATATATCTATTTTATGATTAGAATCAGTGTTGCCCTATATAACACCTCAGGATTGTGTTATTGGTGACTGTTCCCCTCTAGATAATTTAATTTGGAATAAGCACAAAGAGAAGCTTGGCATTCCTTGATGTTTTGCCTAAAAGAGAGTGTATTACTCATCTGTTCTAAGAATGTTCTCGTTCAGAATAACCCCAGATATGTTCTTGATAATATGTCCTCTGATTCAGCTAAAAAGAAGAAATCTGCCACATTTAACCTACATTTGGCTACACTTCAACTGCAAGTGAAGTGGAACCCGGGTATTCTTTAACAAACCCACAGGGGTAATTTAAGCCTCAATTAACAAATGCTAATATGTGACTTTGAGAACATTGGGAACTATTATTCTACAGTTGAAGAAATGACTAATTTTCAGTAACAGCTTTAAATACAAAGGAATATTATGTTAAACGTATAGTTTTGATTCATATATCAAGACTCTTGCAATTAATTTATTTGAAGATACAAGTTATATGTTACTATATGTGTTCAGCTACATTTTTAGTTACATATTTAAACCCAAACCCAACCAAAATAGCAAAACACAAAAAAACCTGCAGTTACTTGCACAAAGTACAAAGTCAAAATTGCATTATTAAGTGCAGAATATGCAATTTATTTTTATTTTGTTTTCTGCATACAGATATAAACATTGTCATATAATACTTTAGTGATTTATGCTAGTGAGTAAATACCTTCTAATATCTTCCCTTGAGGAAAGAGTGCTTCGTTCTCATTGTTGTAGACATTAGAGACTGTGCTTTGGAAGAAATTCAGGAATGTCTAAATCTAACCATGGAAAAAAATCATGTTGACTACACTTGACTATCCAGAAGTCAATGAATGGATGCTCAAGAATCTTGCTGAGTCAGAAGCTAAATGATCTAGTGACAGAAAAATTATCTGTCATAAAGCCCATTCAGTTTAGATACTTCTGTGATCCATCACCAATTTACCTGAGCACCTTACCTACAAAACTTAATCATTCAGATTTGAGATACCCAGCCACATTCATGAAATATGTGTTTAAAGAAATGCTACCATTTCTGGTTTTCATAATTTTCTGATATGAATAGGTGAAAGACTTATTAAATGAAAAAAATTGCCAAAAGACATCAAACACATTCCAGATACTGAAAAATATTAAAAGTTTTATGGAGTAATTATGGATTCTCCAACCTCTGGAACAGGAGGTCTTGATTCTCTTTACAGTAGTACTGATGTATTTAGGAAACAGTTTAAGGGAATTCAATTAAGCAATAATAAAAACAGAGAAGACTCTGATAGTTTTCCCATTCTTTCTCTAGCCTATACACTTTGTCCTTAAGAAAAATAATATATAGAGTACAATATAACCGTTCCTAAGACCTAAGGCTATGAAATAAACCTTTTATTTCTTGACTAATTTTGAAGTTTGTTTTCATTCCACCTCAGAATGAAGTTATTTTGTAATTTTCTAAAAAGATGGCACAGAGAGTATAAAATGGATATGCATACAGCAGCTCAGCAGATATGATAGCCTGGCATAATAAGCTTCTTACCGAAAATTCTTCTGAAGCAAGCAGTATGGATTAATATCATCAATTTGTCAAATAAGTCTTTGTCTCTCCATGAACACTTAAAGTCTGGATTTATAGCTGGTTTTGATTCATTGACATTTGTCAGCACATATCTGCGTGTCTCAGTAAGGTTTTAAAATCTTCAAACTTCCCTCCCAGTTAAAAGAATTTAATCACATTACAAAAGCCTTTAAGCAAGTATAATTCTTGCTCCTTAAATACATTGTTTCTATAGAATAATGAGAAGGTAACTGTTTATAGCTTTCCAGCCACTCTTCCTGATGCCTGTAGTGTTGCATCAGGTTGTTGTGACCCAAGTGCAGGACCCATCACTTGACTTGTTGAACTTCATACTGTTGGCCTTAGCCCATCGATTCAGCCTGTCCAGATGCCTCTGTAGAGCCTTTCTACCCTCAAGCAGATCAACATTCCCACTTAATTTGGTGTTGTCTGCAAACTTATACACCAACTACATATAAGTCCTTGGAGCTTTTGTTTCATTTCACTCTGGCTTCTTTTGCAAATACATTCACTGGTCATTTAAAAACATTTTTTCTGCGGCAAAATAATTTTTACTTCAATTCATGAATGAGATTCTATTAGTGATGTTAAAAACCTGGAAACTAATTTCATGGTGGAAATGCAAGCTATTCAGAAATATAAAGGCTCCTTTATAAAAGCTTTGTAATTAGGCACTTGTATAAGAGCTATTCTGTTTGCTGGGAGTCAGTGTAATGACAGCATGCAGTGTTTACATGTGCTGCTCTGGTTATTATAGGACAGCCTTGTTTATTGCAGACAATCAAATGATGATCCAGACCAAAAAGAAAAAAGTCAGACAACATGTAGCCACTGTCTACTAGTTTGGTCATTCCAGAATTGTAGCGATCAATCACAAAAAATATTTTTAAAATATCCCAAGTTCATTTTAGAATACCAATATTTAGACTTGAGCAGTTGAATTCAATGAAGTTCACACCTTAAGAAATTTTTTAAAGGATTCTTTTGTGGCTACAGAAGACAAGGTTTCTGTACAGAGATTAAGGTACAGTATATAACAGCTAACAGTCCCTCAGCACTACTTATTAAATGAAGTATTCACATGTAAAAATATAAGCTTATAAATGGCATTTAATAGATACAGAATACTATACAGTCCATTGATTCCCTCTGTTGCATGGACACCGTTCATTTGTGAAGTGGTTTGCTTTTTAGATAAGAAATGCAAAATAATTTTAAGGATTTCCTTGTGTTTATAAGCAATTAAGTTATAGGAATTATTTATTCATTTTTAGATTTGTTTTTGTCTGAATGACCACACCAGCTTTTGCTTATGACTGCCTTTGCATTTTAGTAAGTAGCAAAACATCTCCATTTAATGTACAGAGATTTCCCTTTTGGTTCTCATTTACCATGTGCTGCTGCAAGACCAGAAAAGTCAGAATACAGAGAAAACAGAAAAAGAAGTATTGTTTCAATGTTTTTCTTACACTTTTTAATTAATGCTTAAGTGAAAGTGCCAACGAGCTCCAATCAGATGCTACTGCTATCCATTCCACCACGTTCATTGCACTATATTCATACCATCTGGTCTAGTGGAAGGTGTCCTTGCACATGGCAGGGGCGTTGGAACTACATGATCTTTAGGGTTCCTTCCAACCCAAGCCATTCTGTGATACTATGATTTTGGTAGAAAAAGAAAACATTACGTTGTCATTTTAAAGATGGACGAATGCCTAAACTGGATCACTATGTCTGACCTTTTGTGTCAGTGAAAATGATGGCATAATGGTAGTTCCAGCCCCATCCCAAGTTATATAATCTGAGTACTACAAGTTGTGGCTCCTACAATCAGGCTACAGGTCTTTAAGTACTCTAATACATGTGTGGCTTTTAAAACTTGAATTTGAGAGTCATGGAAGGAAAAGAAAAAAGAATTTAAGCCAGCATGCACTGAGGTGTTTGATAGTGCTACAGTCCTGTTTATGGTAAATTCAAAGTCAGAGAAAAGCATCCAGAAATGTACCAGTAATTGCAATTATGAAATTGTAAGCATAGAGAGAAAAAGAATGGAAAGGCGAGTTAGGTACCTGCATTATGATATGAATCTAATTTTAAAAATCCCAGAAAAAAAAATCATTATTTTTTAATATGCTGCTTCTTATGCATCTTTATTCATGTTCATTGTTTGTAGATGACAACACATTGGGTGGGAATGTCGATCTTCTTGAGGGTAGGAAAGCTCTGCAGAGAGACTTGGACAGGTTGAATCAATGGTCTCAAGCCAATTTTATGAAGTTTAACAAGGCCAAGTGCTGGGTCCTGCACTTCAGTCACAACAATCCCAGGCAGCGCTACAGTTTTGGGGAAGAGTGGCTGAAATACTGCCCAGTCTAAAAGGACCTGGGGGTGCTGGTTGACACCCAGCTGAATATGAACCAACAGGGTGCCCAGGTGGCCAAGATGGCCACTGGCATGATGGCCTGTATCAGAAATAGTGTGTCCAGCAGGAGAAGGGAAATGATCATGCCCTTGTACTTGGCACTGGTGAGGCCACAGCTTGAATACTGTATTCAGTTCTGGGCTCCTCACCACAAGAACGACAATGAGTTGCTGGAGTAAGTTCAGAGAAGGGCAACCAAGCTGGTGAAGGTTCTGGAGAACAAGTTCTGTGAGGAGATCCTGAGGGAATTGAGATTGCTTAGTTTGGAGAAGAGGAGGCTGAGGGGAGACTTTATTGCTGTATACAGTTACCTGAAAGGAGATTGTAGTGAGGTGGGTGCAGCCTCTTGTCTCAAGTAAATAATGACAGGACTAGAGGAAATGGCCTGAAGTTGCACCAGAGGAGGTTTAGATTAAATATTAGGAAGAATTTCTTTACTGAAAGAGTAGTCAGGCTCTGGAATAGATTCCCCAAGGAGGTGGTGGAATCACCACCCCTGGAGGTATTAAAAAATTGTGTAGACAAGGCATATAGGAACATGGTTTAGTGGTGGACTTGGCAGTGCTGGTTAATGGTTGGACTTAATGATCTTAAAGGTCTTCCCCAGTCTAAATAAGTTTATGTTTCTGTATTTTCTATAGCACAGGCTCTAGTGGGATGGAGAGGTGTTGATAATTGGACACAATGATCTTTGAGGTCTTTTCCAGCCATGACAGTTCTGTGATTCTGTGAAATAGGTGATCTAACACTTAAAAATCTGGCTTCTATCTAAATAAATATATGGAAATAATCAAGCTATACTTTTCTGTACCAAATTTTATAGATCTATATCTTTATCTGCACACATATTAATATCTCTCTTGAATAATCTGGGAGATATATCACTTGTTTATTTAACTTCAGATGAAGAGACATTTACTGAAAGAGTGAGGGTTTAATACAACAGAAATCTCCTTTTCTTCATACTATGTTCTAGTAGATTATTTTATTCTTTGATTGTTTGGAATTTCACTGGAGGTCACTGGCATAAGTACCAGAAATTGCTACACCAGATCAAGAATTTTTAAAATTATAATTTTATAAATGCAAAACTCTCTAAAACAAATTTGCCAGGTATGGTCACTGGGAACACACAAAAAAAAAATAACAAAAAACATTATTTTCGTTTCATGCAACTTGTATAAACTATTTTTGCAGAAGTATAGCTTTGGCATTATAACTTCTGTCTTTATGAAGAACAAAGGCTCTTAACTTTCAAAAAAGCTTTCTTCTGATATAAACGTGTACTTAGAGCTCAGCCTGAAAAATACCTACACACACAAATAACTTTATTCTAGTGTTCATACTGCCGAACTCAGTATGACCGATCATGCTTATATGTATTTTTTTTCTGAATGAAAATGTGTTGGAATCAAACTTCAGTGCTTTTTTAATTATACCAGCATCTTAACTTGGGGACAAGATTGAAAAGTAAATTGAATTCTAATAAGTAATTTTCCTACTGGTACAAGTTATGTATTTCTGTGAAAATTCCCTTAGATACATATCAAACAAACAAAACAGAACTAAATTAAACAAACAGACACATGTTTTTCTAAGGCTAATACTTAGGTATTTTAAATAATTGACCTACTTATTATTCCTGAGCCTTTGAGGTTGTCTCAGGAAGTGTCTGCCCCCCAGAGTGATCACGTGGATGTCTCTGCCCTACAATATTTTTAAGCACTAGAATCTAGCAGTGCAGCTGTAACCAAGTAGGATTTCTAATATGCTCTAGCAATTCAGTGTGCTGGGAGGCTACTTGAAAGTAATGACTACAATGTGGAGTTAGACGTGACAATTACCATATTTCTAGAAGTAAACACTGATAATTATTATATAAGTGTTTTTACATTCTGATTGTGCCAATGTTCACAATTGTTACTGGGTGAAATGAGATCATAATTTTACCTTATTGAGAACGCATCTTTCATGTATGGTAGGTGGACTTCTTTTACTTTTTACTTTGTATAAAATCCTATTTCTTTATGAATAATTTTACTATCTTCTCATAGTTGATCTGTGTTTTCATTTTCTTTTAATGTAGACCTTAACAATGTAGATCCTAATTTGTATTGCATCATATATAATTAATTTTTCAAATCTGTTAATTGCATTATCTGTAATAGTGTATTACTTATTAAATGACATTTTTTGAATATTCTTAGAACAACTATGACAAGGAAAACATACTTCGCAATGTCACTATGTCCAATATAAACACAAAAAATAGTCCAGTGAAAGCTGGAATTACTACTCTCCTTTGCTCATCCTCTTTGTCCTTTAACAATGCAGAAGCTTCCTGATTCTTTAAAAAAATCTTCATGCCATCTATATTACCTTATGTAAATAGAACAGGAAAAAAAAAAGGAGAAGAAAAATAGTTAATGTGGATGGATGTGTAAGAGGAGGGAAGGATAATACCAAAACTATGTGAATTTAAATTGATTGCATGCTTGCATCAAGTGACATGGAGAAAAGGCCAGAAAGCCTAACCTCTTAACCTCTGGTGATTGGAAAATAATGTGAAACAAGCACTACACCACTATAGATCTGTGGACATCTGCTCTCTGCATACCCTATTTGTCTCCTTCTCTCTCTGAAAGGATGTTTGGCTCTGTGGCTACAGTGCTGTGGTTTCCAGTCCGTATGATAATAAACATTAGGTAAGAGTTCAAAATCACCTCTTTTGATTCTGGTGTTCTGACTGCACTGAATTGCTATGGCACAGGAAGCATGGCACAACAGAAATGTTTGAAACCCTTCATACATGCAGTGGGACAGAGAGAGTCCTTAGTGTTATGACAGCTGAGATATTCCCGAGAGAGAGAAAACATCAACAACAAAAAATTATCATCTTACCTTGTTAAAATCATCCATAAACAGTGAATGCTGCAAGAAAAGAACAAACAACAATATATTGCATTTTATTATTCAGGAAAAAGTCAGTGTATGTAGAACTGAGACCAAACTTTAAATCAGTTCATCAGTGTTATCCAGTGTTAATAGGTTAGATTTAGCACGTATGTAATGTGTTCTATACTTTAAGCAGTAACAGTACCACAGATGTTAGCATTTCAGTTAGGTATGCATTTAGATGGTTTATTGGATCAAACCCTCATGGTCTATGTCTCAGTCAAGAAATTTCACCAGCTTCCTTAGCAGCACATTCAACAATGTTGTTCAGTGACCAACTTTTTTGCTGTAAGACCTATCAAAACAAACCTTTCTATTTTAATTACCATGAAGATGAATTATTTTCTGTTTGTCTAAATGTTCAGTTGCTCACTGCATAGTTATGCTTCACAGGCAGAGCAAACAGGGTAGATTTATCATCCTGACCTTTACATAAAGAACCCTTTAAGAATGCAGAGTTTTAAATTGATTACAGTTTTGTTTATATAGGGTCTCTGCTCCAAGTGCTAGATTTGTGTACTGGAATCCTTCAAACCCCCATCTCTGAGGGTTATTCACAGAAGCAAATGCTGGTCTCTTAAGGCTATTTTTGCTGGATTTCATCTTTAAACAAGGGGGGGAAAAAATTGTTTTCACATATTCACCATTCACAGTGGTTGATTTAGACACTTCCTCTGATTCACTCTTCCAGGGACTTATCCTTGTCCATGGATTACTGAGGAAGCCAAGGGAAATTAGCCTCATAGGGCTAGCTAGTCTTTATGATTACTGCATGTAGCATTGTATTTTATCTATATATCATGAATCACAGATGAGCTGTTGTTGCAAGGTGATAAGACTTGGACCATTAGTTCAGAAGACAATAAAATACTTCTATTGCATATCACTGTCTTTGTATCATTTTATGAATGACTGTTAAATAAACAAATGCACACTTCCTTTATTAAAATAAATATATATTGTGTTACAGTTTATTCAGATATTACAGTGATATACATTCTGTGCCATGTATTTGCAGTCTGCATACCCACGCAGAGTTTGCTAATAATCTACTGAAAGCATACAATTTTGAATTAATGCCACAAGCATGAAGGCAGTAGTCTTTGCTATTATTTAAAAGGCATGAAGATTTGGAGCAGAGTCAAAGGCTCCAAGGCTTAACATCTTCAGAATAGGAGAAGAAAAAGTTTGCAATAATGACAAAAAAAATTGTGTCTCTGGAATTAGCAGTACTGCAGTAGGATCATATCAATTCTTCTGTTGTTTTAAACCTATACTATATATCAAAATTACACATATATTATAAATGTAGTATTTTCTCTAAGCTTCAAAAAAGAACAAATTACAGCAAAACAAACCACAATAAACACAGCTCTTTCTTCCTCAGTCTGTGTACACCTACATTGCAGTTAACAGTGTGAATGCACTGCCCAAAGACATACTGAGCTTTATCTACCTAGTTTAAGCACCATTAGCAGCTTGGTCACAGGATCATACATTCCAGCATGGACCAGAGAAGCAGTCAGGAATCTCCAGCCCTTCACTTGCATTAAACTTCATATTACTATGGGTATGTTACAGGTTTACAAAGAAGGTAGTTTTACATGAAACCAAAAACCAGCCTGTTCTTAAAAGTACATGTTCTGTGAACATCAGAGCAGTTGGTGAATCTAAAAAATCTACATTCAACTAAAATATTTATTTTACATTGCATTTAATATATAAACATTATTAAAAAAAAAAAAATGTTCCTTTGCTATTTGTCACCTACAAAAATAAACTAATGTCCCTACTTGAACCCTGCAAACCTACAGAACAAATGGAAAGAAAACTAAAAAGGAAAGCCAAACAAGCAAACAACTCCTGGTCTAGTTTTTACAGACTCTTGGAAAATAGTTTTTCATGCCATGACACTGATAGAATATCTTTATTTTTATATGTTGTGTTGTAGCAACAAGCCACAAATGTAAAAAGTATTTCACATCTTTGGACACTTGCAGGTTTGATTTTGATAGCTACTGACACGGGTCAGGCAATGTTGTCAACCAGGGTCATAATGCCCAGTCAGCTGATCTCTTTTTTTACCCTTGTAAACTCAAGAGATAAGAACTAGTACAGACCATACTGTATGGTGAGAGAAATAATTTCTAATGGACTCTAGTTACATAAACTTGAAGACAGAAGTTCCATCTAAACATGTGGAGGAATTTCTTTACTTTCAGGGTGGCAGAGCACTGGAATGCGCTGCAAGGAGAGATGGTGGAATATCCATGTCTGGAGACATTCAGTACCTGCTGGGATGTGATACTGTGCAACCTGCTTTATGTGAACCTGCTCTGGCAAGGAGGGGTTAAACTGCATAATCTCCTGAGGTCCCTTCCATCGCCTATCATTCTGTGAATCTGTGATATTCCAGAAATATGTACATCATTCACCACTAGATATATATATATATATTTTTTTTTTTTTTTTCCACAGAGCAGTGTCCTTCAATGAAATGGCCACATTCACATTGATATCCCTGTACTCCATACTGCAATATTAATTTTGTAGCAGAATGTATCAGCACATTGAAAAATGGTGTCTGAAAATGACAAAAAAAATCATATTCTTACCTTCAGAAAAGATCAACTGGCATAGCTCATTGTTTGCATATGAGATGTTTATGAAAAGGAAGACTGTTGTTTCTTATTTCTTATTTTTATACAAGTACAAAAAAAAAAAAATCACGTGATACACAAATTGAAATAATATGATCAAACTGGCTAGAATTACATTTGCAAAGCATCCAGCTGAAGTGTTTGCATTGTCACTTTAATTAATTTCCAATATTGGTGCCAAGCAGGCTGTAAAACTGTCTTTTGTTCAAGGCCTGATGGAAAGCAGCTCCACGGAGAAGGACTTTGGCATCATGGTGGACAATAAGTTATCCATGGAACAGCAATGTGCCCTTGTGGTCAGAAAGGCCAACGGTATCCTGAGGTGCATTAAGAAAAGTGTGTCCAGAAGGTCAAGAGAGGTTCTCCTTTCCCTCTACTCTGCACTACTGAGACTGCATTTGGAATACTGCATCCAGTTTTGGCCTCCCCAGTTCAAGAGAAACAGGGATCTACTGGAGAGAGTCCAATGGAGAGCTACAAGGATGACTAAGGGACTTGAATGCCTCTCCTATGAAGAAAGGCTGAGAGAACTGGGGCTGTTTAGTCTTGAGAAGAGAAGCCTGAGAGGGGATCTTTTTAGTGTCTATAAATATCTAAGGGTGGGTGTCAAGTAGAAGGGATCAGTCTCTTTTCCATGGTGCCCTGTAATAGAATGAGAGGTGATGGTAGCAAGGTGAAACACAGGAAGTTCCACCTCAACATGAGGAAAAACTTCTTCACTGTGAGGGTGACAAAGCCTTGGAACAGGCTACACAGAGAGGTTGTGGAGTCTCCTTCTCTAGAGACGTTCAAGACCCTCCTGGATGTGTTCGTAGGTGATCCTGCTCTGGCAGGGGGTTGGACTCGATGATCTCCAGAGGTTCCTTCCAACCCCTATCATTCTATGATTCTGTGATTCTAAATCCAGTTGATACGCTGATGTTGAGGTTAAGAAAATAGGTGCTATCTTATTCTATGAAAACCAGCTTTATCTATGGTCACTTAAATTGGAGTTCATTTCTCCACAGGCTCTAGAAGCTGATGTTAATTTTCAGTATTACAGCTCTACATGGAACTTCACAACTGGAAGTGGTATAAACACTTCTACATGATTTGATAGCTTGACCTTTATTTAAGATGAAATTTACGTGAATGACCTTAGTGTTTTGGGATTTTACTTTATCCCTATATATTCTGTGAATATTTTAAAATCTAATAAAATCATTCTCTGTTTAAAGTCATATTGTTGAATCTCTACAGGAAAATTGTTATGCTTAAACTTAAGCAAAGGCTAAACAAATTATCTGAAGTAATTACAAGAGTTTTAAATCATAAACTATAGAGATTGTTGGTTAAATTTAATGGTCATCTCTGTAGGTTGTGATTCAGTAAGATAAACAACTGTGTTTTAAATTCAAGAAGTTAGTAAATTGTTTAAAAAAAAACTAAATAGAGTTAATAATAACAACTAAAATTGACACTTCCATCTAAATGCTAATATCCTCTACGATTAATATAAGTGTAATATTATCCTAGCTTTTAAATTGTCAGATGTACTATTTAGTAAATGATTAACCATTTCATGTTAAATTACAGGTACTTCAGAAATATGGAAATTACACCTGTGCATACAAATAAAAGATTTGACTGTAATAGAAAATTTAATTAAAATAAGAGAATAATTAAAATAAGGCTGTGCTTTTAAGTCCTCTCTTGAAACTTAAGACTGCTTTTTCCTAGAATCTGCCAAGTACTTGTAGATCTAGTTTATCTGCATATTAATCTTTGTTAATAGCAATGAGAGAAACCTGCTGAGTCATAACCTCTTCTGTTTGCATTTGGATTTTTGCAGAATTGAATCGTGACCCTGCAAAAATAAGTTAAACAAAAGTGGTCATACTGATGACAGTGGGACTATTCACTCAGAAAGACAAGCATGTACATAAACATCTGTAGATTTAAAGTTGTAAAAGGTCAAAATCAATCCCTCTCTAATTTGTCAGCATTTTGCCTAGCAGGCCATCAAACACCCAGACAAAACAACATATAAAATGTGATACTGAAAAAACCCCAAAAACAAAAGAAATGAGTGATTGCAGAATGTTTTAAAACTTGTACTAAAATAAATTTATATTCAGAGCAATAGAGAATTATTTGAGAATAAAGAATCTATGGAGTAATATGCTTGAAGAGTCAAAAAGCAATGCTTTATTTAGACACCATCATGAATTTTACAGAAGTGTTGAAATTGGTTTTCTTGATTATATTAATTTCTTCCATGCTGGCTGATATGGGTTCATCTGTTAGGTGCTAAAAACTGCATCAAATAAAATATCTCTGAAGAGCATGCTTCTTTTCCTTTGTGATAGATTGCACAGGATTGAGACAATCCTAAAAACATAGTGCACTCTGAGTTATGAAACTTCAGTATCATGATATATTACCAGTGTATACAGAATAGCTTTGAGCACTACAATTTAAAAATTATCTGCAAATAGTCTTCATAGCACTTTATTTAGCAAGTCATTCCATTTCTCATCCTGAAAAAAAAAAGAAATAGTCTTGTAATTTTGCTTGTAAAAGGACAACATTCATTTCAGCATATTACTCTTGTTTGCCCAAATTTACATCAGTACTATCCAAAAGCATTATCAGATACTTAATTTTATTTATTTGTGATTTTTAAGACCTTGTGTTGCATTTAAAATGCAGTCAAACCTCAAAGGTGAAATGTTAAGCTGAACACAATTGTTTCTCTTTAATTGTAATTGAATACCTAACATTGCAGGATACTGGGGTTATTAATTTCATATAACCAGGAGCAGTTAGACATGTATAATTAATTGTTGTTGCTGTCTTATATATTTCCAACTAGTATCAACTATGGGCAGATTCATTAGGTTGTTATGCCATTCTGACCAATTGTATATACAATCCTGAGACCTGTGGCACCATCCTGTTCCTGGGTACTTACAATGCCTCTGAAATTTTGCATGTTAGCTCCTCTACTACAGTCTTGAGATGGTTCAGTGTCACAAGAATTCTTTTTCTGGAGTCATTGACTCCAGTTCCATTCTACACACTAGGGGTTTCTAAATGCATACTCTGTACATCTGTATCCCTTTCTCAACTACTTGTTATTGAAATCTAATTACAGTAATATTAACGTCTATCATCAAAATTGTTCACTTGAATTCTTTTGATTCTTTTCAAGTTACAGCATTCTTTATTAAGACACTGATTTCACAGTAGCAATGAAAAAAACTATAATAATCCTACAGGAGTGAGCATTAAACAATTAATACTGAAGCAGATAACATTTGTAATGTTATACAACTAATGTCCAAAAGCTGCTGGTTTTCCATTCTCAAATGATTATACTCATGCTCATTTCCTGCTGATGAAACAAGAATTACATGGCAAGCTAATGACATTTAAAGCTTCATCTTTTAAAATTATAAAAAGGAGAAATATATGTAACAAAACAAAACTAAACAAAAACACAAACACACAGACACCAAAATTAAAACAAACAATCAAGGAGAGGACAAACATTAAGTACTTTTTATTTCATTTTTGATACAGACCTACTCCAAAGCATCCAGGATAAGCTTTTGTGTTGCTTGACCAGTCTAAGATATATTTAAAGATATATGTGCAATATAATCACTCGACTAAATCCACAGATTTTGTTTCTTTTCATCATGTCCACATCACTTTTTTTGTGAAATATGTGACCTTAAACTGTATGAGCTGTTGATTGTATTTAAAAATGTGATCTAGTTCCTCCAAGGTTAGGAAGACCTATAGGTATTTCCTGCACAATTCTTGTTTTTTACAGGATGAAGAAACCTGAAGGCCAGTTAGTTTCTGAATCTCACTTTATAAGACCAATACATCCTGTATATTAGAAAATAAAACCTGCTTGTCATAGGTCTAGTACTACTCCCACTGAAACAGATAGGCATTTACCCATGGACTCCAGTGGGAGGTCAATGAGACTCTTAAAATAATTTCTATTCTTAATTTTTCTGTCCTCCTCTTTGGTCAGATCACTCTCTCTGTATAATGAGAAACTCAAATAGTTACAAAAGTGTAGGAGAGGCACTATTGATATTGCATAATTTATATACCACAGACATCTAATTTTACATTAAAACATAAGACAATGTCAAGTACTTCTTGAAAAGAAGTAATTTTAACTCATTTTTTTGAAGACATTAAGTTTACCAAGGAAGGATTTTTTCTTTTCTTTTCTTTTCTTTTCTTTTCTTTTCTTTTCTTTTCTTTTCTTTTCTTTTCTTTTCTTTTCT
>JANVCC010000018.1:29344330-29392209 GCA_025345505.1 Todiramphus chloris collaris
TTTTGCTTTTCTGATTTGTAAATATTTGTACTTTTTATGAGTTTCAAATGAGTTTAAAATTAAGGCATTTGCAGTGCTTTCTGTTCACATGAATCACTGTTAATTACATTACTGACATAGAGAATACATTGGTTGTCATAACCCTTAGTTCATTTACATTGATTCTGATCTGATCATGACAACCTCGTGAAGTTTAACAAGGCCAAGTGCAACGTCCTGCGCCTGGGTCAGTGCAATTCTGAGTACAAATACAGGCTGGGTGGTGTATGGATTAAGAGCAGTCCTGAGGAGAAAGACTTGGGAATACTGTTTGACTCTGCTGCTCAACATGAACCAACAACGTGCAAGTGCAGCTCAGAAAGCCAGGCATATCCTGGGCTGAATCAAAAGAAATGTGGCTAGCAGGTTGAGGGAGGTGGTTCTTATGCTCTACTCTACTCTCATGAGACCCCACCTGGAGTATTGCATCCACCTCTTAAGTCACCAACACAAGAAGGACATTGACCTGTTGGAATGGGTCCAGAGCAGGGCCATGAAGATAATGAGAGGGCTGGAACACCTATCGTATGAAGACAGGCTGAGGGAGATGAGGTTGTTCAGCCTGGAGAAGAGAAGGCTCTGGGGAAATTGTATTGGGTCTGACTGAGATGGAGTTAATTTTCCCCACAGAAGCAGTCACAGTGCTGTGCTTTGCATGGAGAGCTGGAAAGGTGATGATAACTTTCCTGTGTTGTGTCTGTTGACAAGCAGGGCTCACACAGTATCAAGACTGGTTTTTTTCAACATTCCCCATGCAATGGGATTGGGGAGCAAGATCTTGGGAAGGGACACAATTGGAACAGCTGATCCAAACCGACCAAAGGGATATTCCATACCATATGACGTCAGTTGAACTATAAAAGCTAGGAAAAGTGGAGCAGGGCTTGGGCATTGGCTTATCCTCCAGAGCAACTGCTAATCATTTGGAACCCTGTTTCTCGGAAAATGGGTGACATATCGCGTGCTGATGAGAAGTAGAGAATGAAACTCTGCTTTGTTTTGCTTCTGTGTGTGGCCTTGCTTTGCTTTTCCATTAAACTTCTTTTGTCTTAACTCACAAGTTTCATCTCAATTTCTTCCCTCTGGTCCAGGTGAGCGGGGGAGGGGAAGTAATAGAGTGGCTTGGTGGACACCTGGCATCCAGCCAAGATCAAACCACCACAGAAACCTTATTGTGACCTTCCAGTATCTGAAGGGGGCCTACAAGAAAGCTGGGGAGGGATGTTTTGCATGGGTTCTGGGGTCTATTTATAATAAAAAAAAAGAGACATGGTATGGCATGAACCATCCAATGTCTAGGTTTGGATGTGTTGATTACTAATTACACTAGAAATTCTGCTTCTGCTTCACTGGTTATAAATAGAACTTAAGTTATTGGCTCAGGTATCATTATCTACATCAATTGCAACTTAAGCTTTTGAAGCTAAGAACCTGCATTTTATATTTTAGGTGCATTTTTTAACTTGTTGATTTTGTTTCCCAAATCTGCCAAGAACCAACAAGGTCATGCACAGATTTTGACTAACATTATGTCCATGTACATGTGAAAATGTGGAAAAAATAGTACATTCCTAGAACTTACAAGAACATGCCATTTAAATTGAAATAATGTGCTTAGGAATAGAACTGGAATATTGGAACTTAATTGAAAATGAGAACACACAATTTATATCTTTCATATGCTGTCAAAACGGAGTTGCTTCAAAAAAACCAAAGAGATTTTGACAGAAGTGTTAAATTACATTAAAATTTTTTACCAAAACAGGAAGAGAAGGACAGATACACATCTTGGGAATATGAACTTTATAAATAAACTCTCCTGTTAAAAGTATAACCTGGTTTTAGTCAGAGAAGCAAGATTTAATTTTGGTGCCTGTATGACAATTTAGTTAAAGCAGTGCCAACAAATTTTACACTCCTGATGTTTGAATTATGAGTGCTCTGTATCAATCATATTGTAACTCAATGGTTTAAATTGTTTGAAGCAGCATTTTAGTTTTTCAGATAATTGCATTTGATATTTTTGTATATTTTATTTCATTTTTGAAAGGTCTGTTTCTTAGAATTAAAGCTGTTCATAAAGTCAAAATCCATAAAGCACTGGTGCCAGCTCTTCCATTTTCTTGCAGAAGTCTAAAATCTTTACACAGCATAAGAAAAAGAGGAAACTTTCTTTTGCGTTACTTTTTTCTTAGCAATCTATGGAATATCTCTTCAAAAGAATTATGTGACCAGGCCCCAGGCAGTTTGTGGAGAGTCATTGCCTCTTTCCTTTTGTGTCTCAGTTTTCACAGATAGCACAATTCACTGCTTTGGAGCCTACATTATTGCCTTTGTTTCTTTTTAATGAGATTAACATCAATGGGTTCATGCATGACTTGTCAGTGTCCTGTCTCTTGCCCATCAGCTGAATGGAAGCTGAATCTCTGCATACATTTTATATTTTAGTTGATGTAGCAACATTATTAAGAATCCTGATTTTTACCTTTAATCCTCAGGAAGTTACTGTTCTTTTTGGAAGACAAAAGAGTCTGCTAATCACCCTACAAAGTCTCATTAGACCACTTCACAGTTTCCAGAAGACTGGAGATTCACTGTTGCTTTCACTAATGAGCATCTTTGAAGTATACAAATGCATGCACCAGTGTTCAGTTATGAGGAAAACAATAAAGTAAAAAGAACCCTTTTGCTCATTCAAGAAATCCCCAGACAAGCTGGAGCCATGTTTTAAAAGTATGTTGAATGAGCCACAACTGGGAAAGTCTAACAGAGCATCACATCTTTGCAAGAAGAATAAAAAAAGGAAGTTTCACAACTTCAATTTGTAAATAGTAATGCTTTGGATGTGGTTCCAAAATGTGATCATTCAACCTTCTGTCATCCTGTGGCATGGCTATAATCGCAAGAGAGGCAATACTCATTTCACATCATTGTAATTTTCATTGCTTTACCTATGCATGTTGGGCTGATTAGCAAACAACTAATTTAGTTCTTCACAGTCTCAAATCTTGTTTAAATACTCTCAGAATATTTACACAACACTTGAAAATCCAGAGGAAAAGAATGTATTTATGTAAGGAGAAAGCCAATACAGTAGAACTAGCAATGACAATACAGTTAATGCTGCTATTAAGAATAACACATTAAAGCCAGTTGTTAGCTTTGCTTATTAATTCCTTCATTTAACTCACTTTTCAGGGGGAATATATTTCTCCAACAGTATACTATGTAAGAGCTTTTGTCATATTGTGGCCTGGCATTTAATAGTTCTAATGCCATGCTTGTTACGTTAGTTCGATTGCTGACATCATAAAATTCAGAGATAAGTGTAAAAATATCTTTCTCCAAAGCTCAATGTCTTTTTGGAGAGTATAGCTTCTTCTTGATGCATACATATATTTCCTAATAATGTTCAAGGTATTTTATGCATTCATTCATAGAGAACATAATTTGGGGAAAATAAATATACTGTAAAGATAACAACCATATCTGAAAGTGCTTAATTCCAACTTTATTTACAAGGCATCTCTGGACTTCGTGTAGTTTGATAGTAAGATTCTTCATTCAGCTGCAGAGGGGAAAAATACCAGCTCACATGCTAGGCTATCTACAGAAAATATCAGCCAGCTTGATTTTCACCACCTCCGTCACAACAATCTTTCAGACATAGTCTTAATTTCATAAAGCTGAGACAGATCTTTAGCTTAGATAAATCAAAGTATTTTCCAATGTAACACATCTCTCATGAGAATATAAAGGAGAGAAAAGGGAATCCAAAATATGGTAGTCTCATATTGTTTTCAATCCTTCCTAAACTGTTTCTAAGCCCAAAACTTTGTTTTAGGTGCATGGATATTACTTTTGTTGAAGCCTATGAGTTATATACCTTTGCTGATGTTGTTCTATTGAAATCAAAGGAATTAAACCGGAAACAAAAAAAACCCCAGAACAAAACAAAACAAAAAACAATCAAACACACAAACAAACAAACAAACAAAAAACCCCCAAAAAAAACACCCAAAAAAAAAAAAAAAAAAAAAAAAAAAAAAAAAAAAACAAAAAACCCAAAACAAAACAGCCCAATAGAAGCTTCAACATGTATCTTGGAGGAGAATACCCATCTTTTAGTGATCCTATCACTGTTGTATTTGTATGCCAATATGACCCAAAAGGTTATTTCATAAATTTATGTGTGCATGTGAGTGAGAAATTTGGAATTGCAATGATAATTCACTTGTATTGAAACAAGTAATTCAACAGATGCTGTCCACTTATTTTGTGAGGTAGAAATACATGTATATCAGTAAGGAACATAAAAATCTGATAAAATGCTTACAATCAAGGGCTTCATGTGAAGGTCAAGGTGAAATCCTCTATGGTATACTTCATCTCCACATGCCCTAAGGAACTCCCTTTGCTTGCTGTCCTATCTTGACTTCAGTTATTTCTATTTGTATTACTGGGCCTTTCTTGTGCTTTCTACAATATTTCTTCTCCTATCCCTGAAAAAGAAAATCCATTTCAATGTTATTTAAAATAACACAACTTAAATAGTGCAGGTAGCTTAGAAGAATTCCTTTGGAGGACAATAATCTATATGTGCATGACTGTGTGTGTCTGTGTCTGTGTCTGTGGTTGAGAGGAGTCTGCAACTTGGGTGGAACTGTGGGTTTTGTGGACTCATAATGTGATAAACTGTGAATTGTTTGTTCATCAAACTTTGTACCAATTGCTTAAGCTGGTTTGCTCTAATAAAAGCACCAAGTCAGGTATGGAAAGGTATCAAATGTATTCTGCTATACTGGGGACTCGGTCCTCCAGGACATCATCCCTGCTCCCACCACATACAGGCCTGGTTGAGGCCTGAGTTGTAGATGTCATCATAAATTTTAGTTTAGTAGCCTTGTAATTGCAGCTTGTTTTACACAGCCGTAAACTGTGCCTTGTCTTACATAGTTGTAAGTTGTGTTTTGTCTCACATAGCCTTGAAAGTTATCAAGGTTCTCCTAAATCCTATAGCCTGTCTTGTGTAGTTTTGGTCTTTGTAGATAAGGGAACTAACTCCCAGACAGGAAGATAGGAGACAGGAGACAGGAGAGCCTCACTGCAGATCAGCCAGATCACACCAACCCTCTGATTCCTGACTCATCATTTTGAGACAAAAGGTGAAAAGTACATTGCGAGGAAGACTGGGGGCCTTCCTCCTGAAGACCCCGGCCCACGACCACCAGAGAGCAGTGCGCAAGTGCCAAAGGGAGGAGACCTATGATAATGAGTTCCTGGACCTGATTATAATAATCCAACCCCACAGAATGAATATGTAGTTAACGCTGGTGGATATGCATGATTTAGTGTAATAAATGCCTGCTTGCTTGACATCTTGTGTGCGTGTTGGTGGAGCGCAGACTCCCTGCGCACCCAGCGCTGCTTGCTCATTCCCCATCACTACTAAATTTTTATTTTTCTATTTAAAGACGATTTTGGTCTCATTTATAACAATAATACATGAATCAGGAACTGGTGAGTCCTGTCATCCAGAGCCCGATTTCTGGGTGGACTGGAGGAATCTACCTTGTAGATGTGGGTATGTGTTTCCTACAAAGGGACTTTCATCCTGATCAGCTAGAGAGGGGATGAGAATGAGGCCATTGGTGCTGGTTTTGTCTGTGTGAATGCTGAGTGTGTCATCTATTTTACTCCGTGTGTGCAGCCATGCATACAGTCATTGCATGTATGTGTAGGCCTGGGTGCCTATTTGGAGCATGCTCAGTCTCCCTACTGGCTGGACCTGAGGACGTGGAGCTATGGCAGCCTCAGCTCTGTCAGCAGCTCCTGACACTTTGTTACTGACATTGCACTATGTCTGTGTAAGAACCTGTAGCTCCCATAATCCAAACCTAAAGAATTAAGGTTATCCATTAATCTTTGTAAGAACTGCTGCAACTTTTTCCTTTGAATACCAAACACACTTCAGTTACCATGAGTTATTTATTCTTCAAAAATATCCATGAAGTATATAAAGAAAATTGCTTTTCATTAAATTATTTTTACCTTAAGAAACAGTTTTCAGTTTTTCTCATAAGTCTGAACCTCCTGTAGTTATTTGCATCAATACAATCTGAATGTGATGTGGATTTTACATGACGCTAGTCATAAATAGCAGCAGTCTACACTTACTTTGCATAGCAGATACAGAAAAATGGAAAATAGTATCTATGTATTAATATTTTGTTCTATAATTATGAATCAAATTTACCATTTATTTTAATAATATCAGACAGTTTATTTAGCTGTTGTCACCTAATAGTTGTTACAAAAGAGACCTCTAGCAGCACCTGTAAATATTTATGCATCTAGCAAACACTTGGGTTTGATGTAAATAGGTTTATCTCAAGACAGCCATGGATATTTGCTTCTGAAATACCGTATTTTCACTAGTGTTTATAGCACTCTTTCAAAGAAATTAGGAGTTCTTCTTAAGATATATTAAATCAACATTAAATTGTAAGGTTTTTTTTCAGTAATAAAGCATATAGCATGTAGGAAATTGTGAAAACAGCATTCTAACTTCTCACAGTGCTCCAGAAACATGGGAGAGGATAGATTGTCTCCTCATCAATGAAAGCATACTAAGCCAGGAGACTGGTCTCAGAAACCTTAATGACACAAACTGTAGTTTCTTATGGCTGGCTAGTGTGTGCTGCTTGGAAGAACAAACAAATAGCTCAGACTCATACCGCTCCTTGGTAAGAAGAATAATAGGAAGATACATTCAGCTAATTGAGACAGTTCAGAAAAATTCTGATTTCTTCACAGTCCTTGATGTATTTGATTAAAAGACTATATAGCTGGACAAATTTACTTATTGTGAAAAAGTCTACCTTAGAAAAGTTAGTTTCCATTGGTTCCTGTAAAGTATCAAACCTTTAAGAAGATCCATTTATTTTATGCAAAAGCCTTAAGCTAAATATGGATATCTCCTCAATTACCTATTTGTTTATTTTTTCCATTTGCAACTTCTGTTTTTTTGGGAGACTGGCAAAACTATTATCTCACAGGTCTGTCTGGTGCCCTCTTACATCTTGTTAAAGTGTCTAGAAATCTCTGTCTGCCTGTACTACAGTTGCAGAACTACAGAACTGCAGCTTTTATGGACAGACCCTAGCTCATATTCCTTTGTGCTGTTTGGGGAGGTGGAAGGAGGCAGAAGAGAAAATTAACAACCAAGTTGAGCTGGGAAAAAGCAAGACTGACAGCAAGTAAGAGGAGGTGCTTCATGGCTCATCAGGCACAGCCCTTTCCCCTTAAAGGCACTGCAGTCCATGGAGGACCCACACTGGTGAAAGAACAGAGCATGAAGGAGAGAGCAGCAGAGAGAAACCGCTATGTCCTGGACACAACCACCCATATGTGGCCTCACTGAAAGCACTGAGCATAACTTGCAGCAATAACAAGCAGGGAGGAGAGGTGTCTGAACTGAAGCTGAGCCTGGGAAAGGAGGAGGAAAAGATGTTTTCCTTAAGTGTGTAAATGTTTGTTTCTGAGGGTGCTTTTGGCTTTGTTTCCTGCTGTCTGAATCAATAATTAAATATTTCTTTAAACTGGCAATAAGTTAAGTAAATTCTTCCAAGACAAATCTATTTTCCTGCAGCAGTGAGTTTATCACAACTCACAAACTTTCCTGCTCCTATTCTTCCTATTTTCTCCCCCTGTCCAGCTGAGAGGGAAGTGAGCAAGCAGTTGAATGGGCCCTTGGCTCTCATCCAATGATAACCCACTACAGAGTAAAATTTTGTTTTGTAGGCAGTATTATTTAAAGAAGATGTTGAAAACTCCTTTCTGTTTCAATCCTCTGCTGAAAAAATATTTAGCCACAAAACACAAAACAAATGGGTAGCAAGTATTTTCCCTTGGCAACTTATCAAAGTATTCTTACTAATTATAAGGAATAGATGAAAATAAATCAAACTGATAAAAATACCTTTAGACAACGGAGAACCAATACAAAACACAAATGAAACTTATATATAGCAGTGACCCAATGACTACAGAACCACTTTCTGTAGCAGGATTTCCTATTGTCATTGCTTCCTAGTTTATGCTTTCTGTCAGCCTTCAGTGCTTCAAATGAAAGAAATATGGGTTAAACCGTAAGGAATATTACTATTGTCCACATATCTTTTATGAACAATTTTTCCAACAAATACATCTTCCATTCTGTATTACTTTCTGAGGACCTGGCTGATTCAAGCTACAAAAGATTGTGAGCAGACAGACCATAAGAATAGCTCACAAGATCTCTGATCCCTTAGGATGTTGTTGTTTTGCATTTTCCCTTAGTATTCAGAGCTGAGCTTTTTGATTCTTGTTATTACACTGGAATAGCTGAGTTTTGAAGCTAAACACATGGTTTTCTATTATCATTCACTGTATATCTTCACTGGATAATCTGCCACTTTCTCTTTTTCCTTTTTATTTATAACTGATTGACAGCAACCCTCCAAAAGACTAATACGTTCCATAAGAGTGCTCCATGATTCATATGTGTACATCATAACTCTATTTTATATATAAATTTAAAAAAGAATGCTGTGAAAACCTTAAAATATAGCTTATTAAATAATTGTATCAATGGGACCAAGTCCTCAAATCTATTCAAAGACACTTTTCCCCAAGATTTTGCTTGAGAAGTACTCTGCCTTTCTTTTTCCAAAACACTCATTAGAACAGTGGGTATTTTTTCATTCTTTGCTAACGAAGCAGCAAACAAGGGAAGAGCTATACATGTCATATATATGGACTTGTGCAATATCTTTGACAGGGACTACCACAACATCCTTCTCTCAAAATTAAGAAAAAAATGATCAGAGGGCTGGAACACCTCTGCTGAGAGGACAGGTTGAGAGAGTTGGGGTTGTTAGATGAGGAGAGGAGAGGAGAGGAGAGGAGAGGAGAGGAGAGGAGAGGAGAGGAGAGGAGAGGAGAGGAGAGGAGAGGAGAGGAGAGGAGTGATGGGTACAGGTTATTCCTGGGGAAATTCTGATTGGACATTGGAATAATCTGCCAATGGAAGTGGTGGATTCCCCTGCACTGGACAGTTTTAAGACTCAGCTTGTGCTGGGCCATCTCATTTAAACTATAAATATATATAGTTTACCTTAAAAGGTTGAACTAGATGATCCTTGAGGTCCCTTCCAACCCAGTATTCTACGATTCTGTGTTTCTATGATTACTAGGAAAATATGAAACATATGCTTAGACCCTGATCCTGCCAACAGTTCTGCATAAACCTAGTGCTAAAATTATGGATAGTCCCATGTATTCCTGAATACACTTTTTTACAGAACTGAGACCTTGTATTCCACTGCCTATATCATTTGCACACAGTGCTTCCCTCCAATAATTATTCTATATTTAAATATTTACCATCTATCGTTTCTCCAAATGATGAATTAGTCCGATTGCATTTTTACATTACATCCATTCATAACAATAGACATATTGCCAGCAGCTAAAGTGATCTTTAAAGATAAGGTTTGTGGAAGAGTAGATCTCTACGGTTACTTTTTCCTCAGAACAGAAATCAAATTGTCCTCCCACTTACTATTCTTTTTAATACCCTAATGAGAGAACTACTATTAATTATGGGATGGAGTGATAGAAATAATATAAAATGTAAATGTGTAATGCAAATCACTATTATCCATAGATCAAACTGTTAGTCAGGATTTATGTTAATCAATAGCTGTGCTTTATATAGTACTTTTCAATGTAAAGTTGAGCATATTGCAATACATCATGCCCTTTGTTAATTACAGGATTTTAAAGTTTTCTTCTGAGGCATTTATTTCCACAGAATGCTATCTTTATCATTTTGGTATCCATTAGTGCCGCCATTTCCCATGTATTATGATGCTGTTGTAAGCTGACATTCTTCGCAGTGCTTATGAGTCAACTGGAAAAATTCAGTTCAAGTGAAAACCTATCACCAGAGTCATTTACCTGCTAGGTTGTCTATTGTCCTTGTTGGCTTTTGCTCAAATTGGCTTAAAATGTAAAATTCAGGAGCCAGTCCTGACTGAATTTATGTTAAACAATATTCTTTTCATATGTCAACAGTCCATCTGATTTCATCAGTTTAAAACATTAGAAGAAATTATGGTTTTTTCCCTAGCTTTTCTTTTAATGCTTCTCAAATCTGAAAATGGCAGATATGAAACATAGTATATTGTTAGACATTTTTATAACACCACCATGAACAGGTTGTTATTTGGGGATTTTACTGTTTTGTCTTCTGTAATACTGATTTTTGATGGCAAACAGATAATACCTCTCATTAGTTTGTGAAACAGACTGAACAGACTTTATAAGATCTGAAAGTACATCATTTAGAAGTGAATGTCTACAAATCTGAGTGGCATAGTGGTCATGGAGGAACTGTTCAGCTGTTCAGTCTGTTCCATTACTCAAGCTTGTGACCTTCATTTGAAACTACTAGAAGCCAGATTCAGAATAATCAAAAGCAGATGATTGTCCAGATAATAGCAAGCAAAGCTGTAGTACACCCTGGCAAAGAATGCTGTGGATAAAAAAAAAATGTTTACAAGTTTAATGGGGAGACTGAACACATATTTCAAAAACACTGAAGGTAAATATAGGCTGACAAACAGCTGTCCCAGTACAGCTGTATGTTTTCAAATTTATGCATCAAAACCAATACAAAGTCAATTGTCTTGGTTTAAGTCTGTTTCAAATAAATATTATTACATCAGAGCTGTCTGCTGTTTCACTAACAATACATGTCATATAATTTAAACATGTTATTTATTAGTTCTTTTTACTCTGAAATATAGTAAGTAGATACATATTACCTCCCAAGATATTAATGCTATTAGGGTGTGACAACTGGTTTACCTTATAAATAATTATAATTTCCATGTATAGCATATTGACACTACTATCATAAATTGCAGTTGACTACTTTTTTCCCTTTGAAATCTGTGAATGATTTACAATCAAAAAGTTTTGAAGGGAATTCTATCAAATGTTAAAAAGTGTAGCCTTTCAAATCTGAAATTTTAAGGTTTTATTTCCAAAGTTGAGTCACAAATTTCTGCATCATCATCCTTTGAATCACTTCCAAATGTACCAGTTTTCCTGTGGTCACATATATATTCCTAACTAATGTGGAGGTTAAATTTGCTTTCCCTTTCCATGTTCAATTTTTCTACTATCCATTAATATTATTAACTGGAAAATATTTATTTTTTTAACACGGTGTCTTCTGAAATGCATAAATAGAACAGTCAGAATTTTAAATTTGATATTCTGTACTTATTCTCTATGTTAATTTTTAAGCATATGTATGTTAATTAATTCTGACTCATTGCTCAGGTTCTTTAAATTGATCATAGATGATTGTTAAATTCCCTTTGATCTACTTCCTTGTCACCAGTTCTGATCCTGCTTTCTTCCATCGGTAGTATGCTGTAGAATGGCCAGATAAAGACTTCTTACTATTGAGCCAAGAACCCTATTTAAAAAAATCTAAGCATTTTTGACTCAGAATAGGGCTAATCCAGTGTAATCATATACCCAGCATGAAATAAGACAACTTTACAGCCTCACTCCAAATCAGTTTTACTTTTCTCTTTATATACCTGTGACCTAGTTCCTACCTTTCCTGTTGCCTTTCTGCTATAATATTGATTATTCTTTGTCCTGTATTCATATTCACACACTACTGATTTCCTTCTGTTTGTTAAAATGTAAAATAGCTGTCTCCTGGGTTTCATTTTTCCTTGGATTCAATAAACTCTTTGTCATTGTAAAATTCTTAACAAAATCATGAAAAGAGCAGACATGTCTAATGTTATCATAATTACTTCCCTGACACTTTTTATTCCTGTTTAGTGAGCAATAATTAACAATGTTTAAATTATCAAGATAACTATGATCAGAATGAGTTGGATAATTAATACACCTTAAATATATTCTTCAGGTACTTGAAACAGCAAGAACTAGGGCTTTTGCTAACCATGCCCATCAGCCAAAGAACAGATTTCCTGCTATTGTCTACATATCCTGTATTAGAGTATGAAAGGGAACTAAATGATTATATGTTTGCTATTCTACTTAAGTATACATGATCACAAGCAATTTATACTACACTGTTCTCCAAAGCATTTTATGAGTGTCACTTTCTGAGCTCAAAGTTGTTGTTATGGTATTTCATGACCAGACTGTGAATTGCAGAAAAATTTAGCCCATCAAACAATGTCAGATGTGTCAAAAAAATTGATCTCCTGCAAAATTAGAAAGGCAGAGAGGACTACCTGAGTTCTGGTAAATTCTGAAACTTCCGGATGGCAGGCTGGAAAGGATGAGAAGTATACAGGTTATAGCAAGAGCTACTAATTGCAGGCAGCAGGCACTTCAAGTGGAGATTGTGTACTAAAGGGGGAAAAGTTGTAGGATATTCCATTACTGACATCAGATTAAGGAAAAAATAAAAGGGAGGTACAATTCAGAAGGAAAAAAATCAATGAAGGTGCAGATGTAAATCTTAGGGTTTGGTGTGCTAAAGGAACAGAACCAAAATTAAGAATCATTGACAAAAAAAAAAAAAAAAAAACAAAATATTTTGATACAGCCTACAAAATTATATTTGATATTGTAGCAAGAAAGCATTGGAAATATATTTTTTCAGATAAAAAATAAATTGATGACATTTTATTAGTACCGGCTAGCTATGTATGAAAACAAAGCATAAACACAAAATCAATACTTATTTAATAAGCAGAAAACTCTTTTCTACCAAGAGAGAAAAAAAAAAAAAAAATTATTTGGCATTTTATTTATTCACTTCCACAATTTCTTCTGACACTGATAGAGAATATCTGTCTTTACCGATTACTTATGAGTGATCATAGAAATCACACAGGGTTTTTCCCTATATGAAATACCACCTTTAATGGTATTTCAATCTTCTTGCTAATAAGCACCTTTCAAATCCCTAGTAAAATGTCAGTCCGCAGTCTACGTCCAAAAACACACAGGCACTGTGTCCTGCCCCCAGCATAGATCCACATTTGTCTTGTGTCAGTCCCTTCTGTCTACTTTGTTCTTTTATTTTAGTGTTGAGAATAGGTCATCTTCTGACTGATCCATTCCCTGTGGATACTTCCATACAGCTTTAAATATCTTCTGAGAACATTTTGCAGCTACTTTCAATTGCTGTGTTTGTGCTGAGATGCTAAGTCCTGTATTCCATACAAGCACTAAGGTAAAACTTACATGTTTCCTCCTGTCCTTTGAGTTCCTTTTAGAAGACCAAAGTGAAATGGTGATAGATACAGATTTCAATGCATTATAATCAATCTACTGATGTATCAAATCAGTATAGTATCATATTTCATACATAGATAACCTCATATGTTCTTGAATGTCTTTATAATAACAATTTAAATTTGTGCATATATATCATCTACTATTTATTGCAAAAAAAAAAAAAAGTCATAAATTATCATTTTTAACTGCCAAGATTTTCTGAGCAATGGGATTACACTTGCACACGTTGACAAAGAATATCCCTTTCATTGGCTGCACTTTATAAACAAATCTATTTGCTTCATGGGTGTTAGAGGTAAATATTGAAAGATAATAACTAAAATAATTTACATACCATGCATTGCTGCATGATACATCACTGTGTCTCTTTCTTTCTTTATGTACTCAGTAGACTTTCTATAGAAAACTTAAGGATGTTTTTCTAATTAAGCAGTTTTAAAAGAATGATAATTAGTTTAGATATTCTGGCCACAGTTCTTACAATGAGAAAAAAAAATAAATCCTGACATAAATAGTGTTAACCTATCTACAGGCAACATGAAGAAAACTGTTTACTACCTTTCTCTTTGCAGGTATCTTCTATATTTAAAGGTTGATATATGATCTCCTGTTTTTCTCCTTTTTGTCTAGATACAGTAACTCAAGTTCTTCAAGAACTTAGCTAGTTATTCTCCATCCTCATTTCATGTAGCTTATTATTTCCACCTTGCAAATGTCCTTGTAGAATTGCTTCTTGTTTTTTTTCTAACTGTTTCTCCATTTTTCTCAAAATTATCCTGAATTCAACTTCAACATGCTTACAGACTCCAGAAGGCTGATGTCATCTGTAAATTTACCAGTGTACTTGCCATTCTATCAGCCAGGTTGTTAATAAAATTGCAGAACATTACTAGAGCCATCACAGACTCCACGGAATGATCAAAAAGTTCAATTATTTTGTGAAGATTTTTTCCGTCATAAGCACAACAAAATGAACCAATGTATGCTTATATTAAATATATTATTATAACGTAACATTATAATGTATAACATTCTTGTAATTAAATATAGAGCTTCCAAGTATATATTTCAATAACATACTACTTACGGTAATACAACACTCCCATAATTTTTTTTTTTTTTAATAATTCCTTTTAATGGTATACATCAGTTTCTGCAACCTTGTTAATCTTCCAGATCCCAATAGGTAAACATTATCATCTTATAAAGTAGCCTGTCAACACAAAATGTCATATTTGACCCTTAAAAATATGTTGCTATAATTCTATAATTAGAATTTATACCGCCAGAATTACAGATGCAACAAATTCACTTAGCTTACATATTGTATCATTATATGTCATTATCTTCTCTTTGATGATCTGTGTATAAGCCAGACAAAAAATAAATCCACTCAATTAGATAATTAATATGACATATATTTCACATAGACAGAATATTCAATTGCTCTTTGCAAAATGTACTCTAGCAAAGTTTAAATCTCCTTTGGAAAATCCAAAGTTTTTTCAAGTGCATGTTAACAAAGGCAACATTAAGGTGGTTTTTAGTCTTTTAAAAATGTTTATATTTTAAACAGATAAGTTGATAATCTATTTCTGTATAATTTCTGGAGAATCAGTGTAAAAAAAACCATTAAAATATGCTATAATGTAATTATTACACAAAAGCATTTAAACAAAGATAACTGTTGAAAGGTCTTGATGCACTGTTGATGTATTGTTTGCAACACTAAGAGTAGGTGCTTTTCTTTAGGAATTGCTTATGTGATTTAACAGTTTTTCACCTTATTACTGTAGCTTCTCCAGACTGAACTGAAGTCACTAAATCAATTTGATTATGTCTTTCATTTGAGGTGTGAATAAATCTTTTATTTGAGATGAGGAAGGGATAGGAAGGGTGAAGATAATACAGGAATTCTTTGTAATATAGTTTAATAAAATTACTTTGTACAATAAATGACTAAGCAAGCAGAGAGTAGAGTATTTTACATAAATGGCAATTCATTTAAGGTACTTTCCAAATAAGGAGTTAATTGAAATATTAGCTTCAAATTTATACCAAACAGTCATGCTGTATAAAACAATAAATCTCAGTCTTTGATAAGAAAAATGTCATTAATCAAGTCCGTTAAAGGTATTCTAGTAGATATTGCCATTGAAGTGAGAAAATCTTTGCAGCCAAAGCTTGATTAGAGTTCAATCTGGCCAGCACTGTGAAAGACAACAAAAAAGATCAGAGATAACATTGGTCTGTTATTTTATGAATCATAGAATCATAGAATGGTTTCTGTTGGAAAGGACCTTTAAAGGTCATCTAGTCCAAGTACCCTGCAGTGAACAGGAACATAACTAGATCACCATTGTAGTTTAGCCTCAGCTGGCAACTACCTTGCAGCCACTCACTCACTGCTCACCTACCCCCACCTCCTCCATGCATAGTGGGATGGGAAGAAGAATGGGAACAAAAAGGTGAAACCCCATTGATTGAGATAAGAACAGTTTAATAGCACAATACAAAGAAAAAACAAAAATCAATAATAATGATAATATTAAGGAAATAATATATAAAACCAGTCATAGAAATTGCAAAGCTCTACCAGCACCCTGGATGAAGCTTTCCCTTCTCTAACCACATGTTGAAATCACATGCCCTTTCCCCATGCCAGCCCTCTTCTTATATACTGGGCATGACATCAGTATAGTATCAAACATGCTATAGGCTGGTTTGGTTGTTTATCCTGTCTGTGGCCTCTCAAAACTGCCTGTGAACATCAACTCTATCCTAGCCAAACCCAGGAGTATTGGGTTGCTCAGACACCCATCCAACCTGACCTTGAATGTTTCAGGGATGGGGCATCTACCACCTCTCTGGACAACCTGTGCTTCACCACACTCATTGTAAGGTTGGTTGCCCCACAAGTAGGGACATAGACAAAGCAGAGACATTTAATATCTTCTTCATACCTGTCTTCAGAATTGATAATGGGCCCTGCAATCCCTCAGACTCTGTGTTGGAAGACCATGACTAGGAGCATGATTAACTCCCAGACAATTAACTTGTTTGATACTTGCTGCTTCATCTGCATGTATATAAATGTATGAACCCTGGTGGGATTCATCTCAGTGTACTGAAAGAGATGGCCAATATCATCATGGGACCTCTCACTATTATTTTTCAATGGTCTTGGGAGTTTGGAGAGGTCCCAGTTGACAAGAAACCGACAGAAGTTGTCCCTGTTTTCAAGAAGGGTAAGAAGGAAGACCTTGATAATTACAGACCTCTCAGTCTCACTTCAGTGCCTGGTAATGTTATGGAGGAAGTTATTCTGGGAGTTCTTGAAAAATACTTGAGAAATAACACAGTCCATTGGTCATAGCTAGCATGGGTTCAAAAGTTCAAAGTCTCACTTTCCCATTTTCTTGAATAATACTAATGCAGTCTTGTTAAATTAAAATCATGCCCACTGAATAATTCTTCAAGATTTTCTTCCTTCTTCCTAATTTTTTTTTTCCTCACTGGTCCCTTTTACCAACATATTTCTTTATACACCAATAAAAGAAAATCATAAAAAAAACCCCAAAAAACCTAAAATCAGTGTAAGTCTCACACTAAGTGCTAAACTCTGTACAAACAGGAAACATTAATAAGAGTATTAAATCTACTGAAGCTCTTCAGGCATGCAGACATGTGCTAAAATTAAAGATATGGAGAAGATAAAGGAAGTCTGAGAACTGTAAGTACTGGAATAGACTGTAATGAAAGGCATTTTGCAAATGAGCTGGCTCCAGTCAGACAACTCTCATTATACAGGATTATTCATTGTGAGCCAAAGCATCATAATGTGTTCAAAAGACAATGCACTGGACTTAAAAAGGAACATTTTAAGCACTTCATTGCTAAATATAGAGAACAACTTGTTGATACTAAGTCATACAGGACTAATTTGGTACTGTCTCGCAAGGCATCTGTATGAGGCACTAAATACACTCTTTACATGCTCTTCAGAAGCCAGTGGAAAAAAAAAAGGCTGGAGTCACAAGAGATCCTATTCACTCCCTTTGTACTGGTCAAAATATGTTATTGTCTGAGCATCACTTCAATTCTGCTATTCCTGTGCACTTGGCAGAATAGCTATAACCAAAATTAAAGCGTGTACAGATACACAGGTCTGTTGAAATAGAATCTCTTCAACGGGAAAGAGACAACAATTGCTTATTGTATGGTTAGGAATCTCATAAGAGGTGGTGACTACACACAGAATCATAGAATAGCTTGAGTTGGAAAGGACCTTTAAGGCTTATCTAATCCAATACCTCTGCAGTGAGCAGGGACATCTTCCACTAGATCAGGTTGCTCAGACACCCATCCAACCTGGCCTTGAGTATTTCCAGGGATGGAGCATCTACCGGTTCTCTGGGAAACCTATGCAACTGTTTCACCACTCTCACTGTAAAATATTTCTTCCTTATGTCTAATCTAAATCTACCTTCTTTTAATCTAAAGCCATCACCCTTTGTCCTGTCACAACAAACCCTGCAAAAAGATATCCCTCATCTTTCTTACAGGTCCCTGTCCTGGTTTGAGTTAGAACAGAACAATTCTGTTCAGTGATTTTACTTATTAGCTCAGGTCTTCTAACTTACTTCATTTTCCAAAGTTAACAGCATGTTATAGTAGGCATTGCCTGCTTCTAGTGGTGATAATGCCTGATGGTTAGAGTTACTACCATGGATTGGTGTGCAGCCCAAGGTCACTGCTAGATCTTGTGTACCATGTTGGAGGGTGCTGAAAGTAAAAGGCTGCACCTGCATGGAGGACAGACAGGACAGGTGACCCTAAACCAACCAACGAGGTATTGCATCCCTTATACATCATATTTGGTATCAAGCTGAGGGACCACGAGGATCAAGCTTCTCTTCATCTCTTCTTCAATGGCTGGAATTCAAGGAGTACTCTGTTCCACCTTTGATACCAATTCCTGATTCCAGTACAAGAATCCAGCTGCTGAACCTGGTTCCTGTCTGCTGCTGAGTCCATTTGAATCAGAGGGGGATCACATTTGTGTATCACATTCTGGGACCCCAATTCCGGCTCCACAACATCAGTGGTGACAGTGACATAGCTGCTATCAGGAAGGGGTTTGGGTTCAATACTGGGTTTGTATATAGTTGCATATATTCCATTTTATTATTAATTTCATTAAAGCTGTTTTAGCATTCTTCTCTAATCAAGAAGTCTCTCTCCTTTTTTTGATTTATCTTCCCCTTTGGGGAGGGAGAGGTGTTAACAGAGAGCATCTGTTTTAGGTCTATTGGACTGCCCTGACCCTAAACCGTGACAGCCCCCTTGATGTACTGAAAGGCAGCAATATGGTTTCCCCAGAGCCTTCTCTTCTCTAGGCTGAACAATGCCAACTCTTTCAGCCTGTCCTCCCAGCAGAAGAGTTCCATCCCTCTGATCATTTTTATGTCCCTCCTCTGAACTTGCTCCAACAAGTTCATGTCTTTCCTCTGCTGAGGACTTTAGAACTGGACACAGCACTCCAAGTGGGGCCTCACAAGAGTGGAGTAGAGCAGCAGAATCACCTCCCTCAGCCTGCTGGGCACACTTCTTTTGATGCAGCCTAGGATATTGTTGGTTTTCTAGGCTGTGAGCACACATTGCTGGCCCACATCCAGCTTTTCACACACCAATACCTCCAAGTCCTTCCCTGCAGGACTGCTGTCAATCCAATCATCCTTCAGCCTGGAGTGATACTGGGCATTGCTCTGACCTAGGTGCAGAAGCTTGCACTTGGCCTTGTTGAACCTCATGAGGTACACACAGGTCCACTTCTTAAGCTTGTCTAGGTCCCTCTGAATGGCATCCTGTCTCCTAGATCATCTAGATCTCAGGAAATACTCATCTATGTTTTCAATAAAAAATGATATATCACAAGAATTCCTTGGTTTATTGTAGTTTATTTCATCTGAAACTATACATGAATAAGGACTCATTTTTATACAGTTCTCATCCTTAACTCTTTAATAAGTTGTTTCAAAAAGACATGCTACTTCAGTATTTTCAGAACTGAGTATTCCTTTTTCTGTTCCATACTTCCCAACTTAAAAAATTAAACAAAACAAACAAAAAAGCCAACAACAACAAAGAAAGAAATTCAAATAATAAATAATTACATAGTAAAAGCCAAAAGTATAATTTTCCTGTTGTAATTTTTCCAAGCTCAGTTTTTGGGTCCAGTCTTGTTTAATAACTTTATCAGTGATCTGGATGAGGGGATCAAGGGCACTGTCATTAAGTCCACAGATGACACCAAATTGAGTGGTAGTGTTGAGCTACTCAAAGGTAGGATGGCTCTGAAGAGGGGTCTGGACAGGCTGGATTGATGGGCTGATGTCAATGGGATGAATTTTAACAAGACCAAGTGCTGGGTCCTGCACTTGGGTCACAATAATCCTCTGCAATGCTACAGGCTTGGCGAAGAGTGGTTGGAAAGATGCCTGGCAGAAAAGGATCTAAGGGTGCTGGTGGACAGATGGCTGAACATGAGCCAGCAGGGTGCCCAGGTGGCCAAGAAGGCCAATGGCATCCTGGCCTGTATCAGAAATCATGTGGCCAGCAAGAATAAGAAAGTTATCATCCTCCTTTACTCAGCACTGGTGAGGCCACAGTTTCAGTATTATGTTCATTTTTGGTTGCTGCAGCATAAGAAAGACATTGAGGTGATGGAGCAAGTCTAGAGAAGGGAAACAAAGCTGGTGCGACGTCTGGAGAACATGTCTTACAAGGAGTGTCTCAGGAAACTGGGATTGTTTAGTTTGGAAGAGGCCAAGGGGAGACCTTAAAGATCATCTAGTTTCAACTCCCCTGCCATAGGGAGCGACATCTTCCACTAGACCAGGTTGCTCAAAGCCTCATCCAGCCTTGTCTTAAATACTTCCAGGGATGAGACATCCACAACTTCTCTGGGCAACCCATTCCTTTGTCTCATCACCCTCATAATAAAAACTTCCTTCTAATGTCTAATCTAAATCTTTTGGTGAAAAAGTTTTTCCTAATGTCCAACCTATGTCTCAACTGACACAACTTCAGTCCATTTCCTCTTGTCTTATCACTTTTTTTCCTGGGAGAACCCCCACCTTGCTAAAACCTCATTTCAGATATTTGCACAGAGCTATAACGTCTCCTCTGAGCCTCCTTTTCTCCAGGCATAACAACACGAGTTCCCTCATGCATTCTTCATATGACTTGTACTCCACACCTTTCACCAGCTTTGTTGCCCTTCTTTGGACATTCTCCAGTGCCTCAATGTCTTCCTTGTAGTGAATGGCCCAAAACTGAACACAGTACTCAAGGTGCAGCCTCATCAGTGCTGAGTACAGGGGCGTGATCACTTCCTTACTCCTGCTGGACATAGTATTTCTGATACAAGAGAGGATAATGCAACTAATCATAACCCCTTGGACCCAACTTTTCTGCCTTTTTTCAGTCCACTTCACTGTGCCCTTATCTAACCCTATTTAATTGGATACAGTGTCAAAAGTCTTGCTAAACTCCAGGTTAACAACACACACTATTCTTACCTCATCCCCACGACAGTCATCAAGACTATCAGGCTGATTAAGCATGATTTCCTTTTGTAAATGCATTCCAGGTCTTATCCTCTTGTCCTTCATAGGTTTGGAAATTATTTCCAGGTCTAGCTGATCCATAACCTTACCAGGGATTAAGGTGAGGCTGACAAACCTTTATTTCTGTAGATTCCCCTTGTCTTTCTTGAAAAGTGACAGGAGTGAAGTTTTCTTTCTTTAAATTTTCAGGAACCTCTCCCAGCTATCAAGACTTTTCAAAGATATTCAGGAGTGGTTTCAGTGACATCAGCCAACTTCCTCAGCAGTTGTGAGTACATCCCATCAGGCCCCGTGGACTTGAGTATGTCTAGTTTTTTTAAGTGCTCCCTAACCTAGTCCTCTTCTGCCAAATATAAGTCTTCCTAACATGTGTCATCCATATATAAAAGAAATCAGTTTTTTCTATAAATAAAAAGCTGTAATTTAATTACTCAAACATAAATATTAACCACTGAATTATAAAAAACAGTTTAACTGTTCTACAGAAAAAGTACATAGTTTTGACAGTAACAGATCATTTTAATTCAAAAATATGTTTGCAAATAAAAAAAAAAGCATATATTTGTTGTTGCTTGGGTTTTTTTTTCTCTCTTTGTGAGATAAACAAAATTAGATTATACTGTAGTTCTTGGATATGTGAAAAACTGTAAGTATAAATGTGATAGGCTATCATGTCATCTGAAGTCATCCTGAGGAGAAAAAAAGAAACACCACCAAGATATGCTTAAACTAGCTTTAAATAGCTTCTTTGACAAACACTTTAAAAGCAATCATATAAAAGATTATATCTAACTAAATTATGTCACATTTACATTTTACTATGAATTAGAAGTGACTGATAAGCACTAGTACTCACTAGACAGTGGTAATCACTCATCTGAGCTTATCTTAAAACCCTTATGATAAAGCCTTCTAATATCTAAACTAAAACAAAAATGTGCAATAATATATTCCGTTTAAAAATAAAAATGTTAGATTTAAAGCATTTATAACATATCTAGAAATATAATGTATGTAATATAATATAAAGTAATTTAATATATGTATTATATGTAAAGTAATAAAATACATAATGTATTATAATATAATATGCATCTAGAAAAATATTTGCACCCAATATTTTATATTTTAAGCAAATATCATTTTATTATAGATTTTTTTAAACTCTGAAAAGATATACTATCATTTTAGTGTGTCAGAAGTCTAAAAATGCATTGAAATGAATCTTTGGAGCATGTTTATTTTTTAGACACCATCTATCAGTGAAGCTATTGGTTGAGCATGAAATTTTCTTCAGACTTATATTACTTTAAGTTACAGTACACTTCAAGTGTACATATTTATGGATAAAAATTCAATTCTAATTACCTCAATTACTAACTCCTTTTATATAATTACAATATTTATTTTTCTTCCTATGTTTTCATTTGACATTTAGAGTTCTGTAACACATACTGAGTTTACTTGTTTTGTGTTTGCTGCTAATTTTTTTTTTTTTTAATGGGGTTTTGTATTTTTTGGGGAGTTGTTTTGTTTTGCTATTATTGATGCTCCAGTATGCCTTGAATTCAATTGTTCCTTTTAAAGTAAAGTTTGGCTCATATTTTACATACCATATCTCTAGTTGGAATACCCAGATTTTTAAACTCTACATTATTTCTTTTAACAATCTTTGTTTACATGGGATTATACTTTCAGTAGTCATTATAAAACAATGATTTACAAAGTTTTTGAGCAGGAATTCATTGAAACTGATGATATATTGGTAAATAATAAAGTTTTGGTTAAAAGTTAGGGTGAAAAATTAAGTAGAATACAAACATGAGCCAAAGAGAAATTCAGACACAATCTATTTAACTTCTGATGACTTCAATAGATAATCTTATGCAATAGTCATTAGAAACAGGCAGATTTCATATATATACATATATATTAATATACTGTGTATGTGTTAATTGGATTTGGTACCTGTTGTGGCATAGCCACAGTTGGCAGCTAAGCACCACACAGATACTCATTCAGTCTCACACAGAGGGATGGGGGAGGGAATCAGAAGGGTAAAAAAAACCTCATGGTTTGAGATAAAGACAGTTCAGTAGGGAATGCAAAAGCTGTATGCTCAAGACATCGAGGTGCTGGAGTGTGGCCAGAGAATGTCAACAAAGCTGGTGAAGGGTCTTTAGAGTAAGTCTTATGAGGAGCAGCTGAAGGAGCTGGGGTTGTTTAGTCTGAAGAAAAGGAGGCTGAGGGGAGACCTTATCACTCCCTACAACTATCTGAAAGGAGGTTGTAGAGAGGTGGGTGTCGGTATCTTCTTACATGTCACAGCTGATAGGACAAGAGAAAATGGCATCAATGTACACCAGGGGAGGTTGAGGTTGAACATTAAGAAAAACCTCTATACTGAAAGAGCTCTCAAAGACTGGAACAGGATGCCCAGGGAAGTGGTTGAATTGCCATCCCTGGATTTATTTAAAAGCCATCGAGATATGGTGCTCAAGGATGTGGTGCAGTAGTGGTCCTTGTAAGAGTTAGATAACAGTTGCACTAGATGATCTTAAAGGTCTTTTCCAAGCATAGGAATTCTGTGTGATTCTGTGTGTGAAAGCAAAACAGGGAGTTCATTCACTACTTTCCATTGCCAGGCGGGTCTTTATCTATTTCCAGGAAAGCAGGGCTTCATCACGCATAGTGATTGCTTGGGAAGACAACATCATAACTCTGAATATCCCCACTTCCTTCTCCCCCACCCCCCCCCCCCCAACCCCCCCCAGGTTTTATTGCAGAGTATGACATTATATGGCATGGGATATTCCTTTGGTCATTTGAGGTCACCTGTACTAGACATGTCGCCTCCCACTTTCCTGTGCAACCTCCACATGCTTGCTTGTGGTTTTGTGCAAGAAACAGAAGAGGCCTTGATGCTATGCAGTCTTCAGCAACAGCCAAGACATCCATGCGTTATCAACACTGTTTTAGTCACAGATTGAAAACATAACATCATAAAACTACTATGAAGAAAATTAACTCTATTTGAGACAAAATCAGTAGAATATCCTAAATTATGTTTGATTTGTAGCTCATTATTCATTATCTATATTACTATTTCATAATCACGGGAGATCAATATAGCAATAGCAGCATGGGAGCATACATCATCTAATCCTTCTAAAAGCAGAAATATTTGCTATTATTCCACATATATTATAATAATATTATATTTATCTGATAATTCCAATCCTTATTAATAATTGCAAGGCAATCTGCTGCAGCAAATATTACTGAGACAAAAATCTTCCCCTTCAAGTAGAAGAATTAAAAACCACTCAAAAATACCAACACAACCTTCTTCAAAGACAGCTTACCTAACATATTATTTCTGTCTCTGAAGTTCATGCAGAGAAGTTCATGCAGGAGCAGCTATTCCTGTCAGTAACTGTGCCCCATTGGGGCACCAATGCTGGAGCAATTCTTGAAGAACTGCAGCCCATGGTAAGGATCCACATAGAAGCAGCTCTTGAAGGACAATATCCTGTAGGAGGAGCCCCACGCTGGAGAAGGGGAAGAGTGTGAAGAGGATGGAGTGTCAGGGACAAAGTGTTATGAACTGACAGAAACCCCATTGCCATCCCCCTGAGCTGGTTGAGGCAGAAGGGGAGATAGAAGAGTCACTAATGAAGTTAAGCCTAGGAAGAAGAGTGGTAGGGAGGGGTGGAAAGTGCTTTTCATTTTATTTTTATTTCTTACTGTCCAACTCTGTTACAAATGGTTATTAATAAATTAGATTAATTACCCTAAGTAGAGTCTGTTTTTCCCATAATGGTAAATGATCTCTCTGTCTTTACCTCAGTCCACAAGCTATTCCATCACACGAATGGGCTTAAATCCAGATAGTGGCTGATCACAAGTGGTGTTCCTCACGGCTCAGTACTGGGGCCTGTTCTCTTTAACATCTTTATCAATGATCTGGACAAGAGGATCAAGAGCACCTTCAGTAATTTTGCAGATGGCACCAAGTTGGGCGGGACTGTTTATCTGCTTGACAGTAGTGAGGGCCTAGAGAGGTATCTGGATGGGTTAGATCAATATGCTAAGACAAAAGGTATGAGGTTCAAGGAGGTCAAATGCAGGATCCTGCACTTGGGTCAAAACAACCCCATGCAATATTACAGACTTGGGCACAAATGACTGGAAAGCTGACTGTCAGAAAAGGACTTAGGGGTGCTGGTCGACAGCCAGCTGAATATGAGCCTGCAGTGTGCCCACGTGGACAAGAAGACCAATGGTATCCTGGCTAGTATCAGAAATAGTGAGTCCAGCAGGAGTAGGGAAGTCATAGTCCCCCTGTACTTAGCACTGATGAGGTCACACCTCTAATACTGCATTCAGTTTGGGGCCCTGCACTACAAGAAAGACACTGAGGTGCTAGAGCATGTCCAGAGAAAAGCAGTGCAGCTGGTGAAAGGTCTAAAGAGCAAGTCCTATGAGGACTGGCTCAGTGGATTGAGGGAATACCAGAGGGAAAAGGGACATCTAGGAGAGACTATATTGCTCTCTACAGCTACCTGAAAGGAGGCTGCATCAAGGTAGAGGTCAGTCACTTTTCCCAACTAGAAAGTGATAAGACAAGAGGAAATAGGCTGAAGTTATGCCAGTGGAGGTTTAGGTTGGAGATTAGGGAAAATTTCTTCAAAGAAAGAGTTGTCAAACACTGGAACAGGCTGCCCAGGGAAGTGGTGGAGTCACTGTCCCTGGAAGAATTTAAATGATGTGTAGATGTGGCACTTAGGTATATGGTTTTATGGTGGGCTTGGCAGTGCTGGTTAATGGTTGGACTCAATGATCTTAAAGGTCTTTTCCAATCTAACTGATTCTATGTTTCTGTATTTTCTCCCTGTATCCTGTTGAGGGGGTGGGACTGAGAAAGCAGCTTGGTAGCCACCTGGCAGTCAGCCAAAGTCATCCATCCAACTCTTAGTTTTAATGAGAAACTTAGACATTTCCTGATTATGTACATATAGATAAACCCACAATATTGTTAATCTATACTAAAGAAAATGCCTTTACAACTGGCAGGATGAGAAGCAAGGATGCCTGTAAAGCAGGATGTCATAAGTCAATTTATACAGATGTTCTGACTGAATTATTGGTTGTGACTGTATAATCACCCCCAAATAGCCAGATTTTCTTCTAACTGTATATTTTTATTTTTAATCATAAAGGCAATCAAAGCCTACTTTCATCTTTGAAGAAAGACCCTTTCACCTTTGAAGAAAGGTCCTTTCATCTTTGAAGAAAGGTCCCCTGTCTTCATCTCTGATCATCTACAGATAAGGATGCAGCATTCTGGAAAATGTGATTAATGGTAAGAATATAATTTCTTTTTATTGTGTCTCATTTGTAAACTAAACCTACCCAAAGAGCACTGCAATTGAGCTAAAGCAGAGATAAGTCAGCTGATGAACCTCAGTAGTAAAACCAGCAATAAAACAAAAGCAAAATGCACGCTTGCTGCAGGGTTCAACAAATGGTCACCCTTTGCCGAATTTCTATTTTCACTTGAAGAAGTAGGACATATTGGACAAATGTTTGCCATTATTGGTTTTGTCAGCATCTCATATGGTACCTCACTCAGATTTTAAAGCTCTGTTCTTGTCACTGCTCCACTAAATATCCAGTATAGCACACTGGAGTCACTTCCTACAATTAGCAGATAGATGAGTAACCAGCAGATGCTCTCTCTGCTCAAATGACTATCTGACTTCTTTTCCAGACTCCAGAAAACACTTGATGTGGTATTTTCCTATGAGAAACAGAAACAGTGGAATTAGGAAGTCATGGGAGCTGTATTTCTCAAGAAGAATATGTTATGGAGAAACAGAAAGACATATACAATACAAGAGGAGGAAAAATTATAAAAGACAAAATGACTATTCAAAAGGAATGGGTCCCAAGATGTCATGGGAAAAGCAACATGTTTCTTTACATATTGATTTATTCTCTGTTACAGAACAATTATAACAAAGATATCAGTCAGGATTTCATATATAAAAGTTCTTAAAATTTTTGATATAATACATGTAAAACATTTGAAAGACAACAATGCCCACAGGCAGAACAAGCATCAGAAATTATGAAGATTAAAAAAAACCTAACAAACCAAAATCACACACATTTTGCTGTGCAGCATTGGGCTCTTTGTTTCTGTATGAACTACATTGATTCACTGCTATCTCTGGCCAATTTCATGGTTCATTGTCCTTGCTAAAAGAAGACTGGTTCCAACTTCATTGTTCTATATAGAACAGTCCATCCTTCCAAAAATAACAAATGGCCATTAGCCCTTACTGTGAGTACAAACACTAAAGACACTGGCAGGTGCACTGTTGTGGAGCAGTTAAAATCTGTTACAGTCATCCTCTGACAGGGTGGTCAGTAGTTGCTAAATGTATATTTATTATCACTGTCAATCCTAGCTCTCTTAAGCAGATGATGAGCAGACTTAGGCTGAAAGCAAGCCATCGTTATTTTATCATTTCTCCTCTGTCTGTTTCTATTCAACTATTGCATCTTCATCTACACAGTACATATTTTGGGATATAGGTAATGGTTGGTGTAGGGATAGTGTAACATTTGATTGTCTGAGACAGGGTGACCAAAATATAACCATTATTATCATAGAACAAAACAGTGTCAGGAACAGGGTATCTGAAAGAGGTTCGGATATACCAGGCAGAATTGAGGACCTTGGACTGTTTTAAGAAATGCAAGAAGATGGAGACACTACTGTTGCCTGGGAAATTCTTTTTCCTTTCTCACTCTTTAAAGAAACATATAGACAGCATTACAGAATTTAAGCAAGATTGAAAAGAAGAAATGAGAATAGTACCACCACATTGTGGATAAGAGAGGTACAGGAACCTATCTCCATATACACATGTTCTTTCAGTGAATAATCTGTTCCTTTCTATGCAGTTTGCATAGGAATTTACAATGTGACCAGTTCCCTTTTGGAAGATATTCTGGTAGTTTACTGCACCCTAGAACAACTGTCAGGCAGTAGAGGATAGATAGTATCATGTCTCCCACCCTCCCATCTGTCATCTAACATTAAATAATTCAATTCATGTCCAAGGGACAAAACAAGTAACATATTACCTCAAAGAAGATGGCAGGAGAGAAATACCAGATTACTTTTCTGTGGAGAAAGAAAAAAAATCTTATTGGTAAAAATGGAAGAATATTTCAATAATATCATATTCTTACACATATATTGTCTTCAAATCTTTAGTGTGTTAAGATTCTACAAAATTAGTCCACCCAAAAGAATATATATAGAAAATATAGAATAACAAGGAGACTGCATCTTCTTGGCTTCAAAATAACAATGTTTTTAAACTTAGTGATGCTAGACATTGTCACTTGGCACCAATTTCTACACATAAAATGTATTCAGTTTGGTAGAACCTTGACTTAAAAAAGATTCATGATCCTTGGGTCTGGATAGGTGTTTCTCTGAAAAAGAAAGGGGATTTGTGTCTACAGTATATAAAAACTGAATCTTTGGTTTCAAGAAATAATTTTTTTTTTTTTTTTTTTTTTTTTTTAGTAAACAGGGAGAAGAAAGGGAATGGTGCTATAGCACATTTTTAAAACACTAGTCTCCAGGGAGATAGTCTTCATTTCACTACCTAATCCACTGACTACTTGATCATATTTGTAAAGACAGAAGACATTAATTCTTTTTCTGGGGAGAGCTAATAACCAGCTAGTGGGAAATAAGGTAAAATTCCTTGGACATAAGAATTTGTCTGCTTAGGAAATTGAATGATTTTATATGCGAGTTACACAGTTCAGGCAAATGTTCTCATGATAGTTAAGTTAGTGAAAGGACTTGATTAGGTAGATTTTGATGAGGCTTCAGAGATAAAATAGGAGAAGGAAGTGTACATACCTTTGAGAGAAATTTAGGTGTTCCTGGGATACTAGGGCCCCATTTTTCCAAAGAACTTTGAGATTCGTGTGTAAGAGCCTGGCTGTTGTTTGCCTCAAACCTTGTGTGGTGATAAGGTCTGGAAAGACCCGTCTGGAAGGGAGAGGTGTTGATTGCTTTTAATGTCTCTGTGCCCCCCTTTGGCTCCTTGCAGACATGATTTAACAAAAGGAAGAGATAGGTTCTGCATAGGTGGGACTCTGTCTTTTCTTTAGTTAAGTGCTCCAGCTGACTGCATCATGGGGAAGGTAGATGGCAGGCGCCACACTACTTCTAGCTCATGGAGCTTATGCAAATCAACACCACTTCCTGTGGAAGTTGGGAATGCCACCCAGATACCTCAAGGGTATAAAAGGGACAGAAAAATATTGATTGGCGTGCACCCACCACCGAAGAACTGAAGACTTGGACTGATCCAGTGAGACGTCGCTGGATCCACGGGTGGTGATAATCTTTTCTCTTTATCTTACTCTCTATCTTTCTTATTCACTCCCTCACCTCTCCTCTCTTTTCCTCTTCTCTAATAACTTTCTTCCCCTTCCTCAAAATTCGGTTGCGCCGTAAAATAATCATCTACAAAGATTGACTCTTTTATCCATACTGTTTGTTGATTGTTCTATTAGGGAGAGCTAATAAACTGTTTTGTTATTGTTCCTTGGAGTCAGTGTTGTGACTCTGCTGCCCCGGCTGCCCTGCCGTGCAGGGACAGCCTCTTTCAGGGGATCGCAAAGATCCACCTCCCTCGTTGTCCACTGAGTGGGACCAGACATGCGTGCTGTAGTATGAGTGAGGTAATAAATAAAATTTAAAAAAAAAGTAAATCTACATTCATAAACAGTGCCAGGTCTATATTCTGACCCACAAGTCTAGAAACAATGTACTATTGTACTGTTAAACTTTAAGCTACAGATCAGGATGGCCATGTGCAAACTACATTTTTTGAATGATCTGTAGACCGAGCTAACTCCAAAATCATACTCGGATTTCTTTGGAAGAGTGCAAGTCAACCTAGGCTGAAACTGCATCAGGAATCAGCCTGAAAAATGATTGATTAGATGATTAAGATATAGCCCTGTCCCAAATCCTCACACTGCTTAACTAATACCTAATAAAGATGAAGACTTTCCCTTCATCAATATAACACCAACTTTTTTAAAATCTGTACATGTGACATCAGCAACAGATGAGCTGAATCAGGAAAAAACAATGCAACACTGAGATTGCTTTTTAGAATTTTATTTTAAGCAAGGCAAAGAATGTAAACAGGAAGATATGAATAAGAAAGAAGATGAAAAGATTGATGAACCACAGCACAGATGAAAAGTTTCAGACTTAACATTTTCATTAACATAAAAAAGCCCAACTGAGTAGTTCAGAAAATAAAATATTTTTGTTTTTTCTCATCTGTAAGGATATATAAGAGAAATTATCCTAAACAGTGAAGTGTATAATTTATTTGCTCCCTACTGAATAGAATTAAAACTTAATTTATTCCCTCTGAAACAACATTTAGAATTTGAACTGTTTTCAGCTTTGGTTTCCATTTTGTGGTCTTAAAAAACAAAGAAGCATTCCAATCCATAAGCTGGAATGTCCAAATATTGAAAGTAAAAGTTGCTGTTATTTTCATAATGTAATGCACATGTCCATACTGAAATAATTAAATCATTAAAAGATGTGAGTTGCAGGTATTTCTTCAGTCTGTTAGCATTTTGGCTTGGTATGTCAAGTAGAGGGACCATTGTTCAAAATGAGAGACAAGTAATAAATAAAAACATCTCTAAGTTAAAAATTCTATATTGCTTAGTAGTGCATGTTAAGTGCTGAACTGTCTGGGTAGTGACCCCTTCTTGGAGGCAGGTATACATCACAATCATCTGGACAAGGGGAAGAAATGGTTCACTAGGTTCCCGGTGGGTAAGATAAAGGATAATTTAATCTGCTTTACAGAAGTTTTCGTTAGAACTGACAGTCACTGACTGGAAGGACTGGTAACGTGTGGAGAAGGCTGGATGAGGAATCACTAGGATGGGATGCTTTTTAAGAACAGATTAGACAAATATCAGGCAGGAATTTATAGCCAATGCTTTTGAATAAAGACAAGGAACTATTAAATCACTCTAAGATCAAATGATCAATCAGCCCTCACCTGAAATATTTTGCACAGGTTTGATAATCTAGGTTCATGGACCTTGCATGAAGCTCTACTAGGAAGATATACTGAATAGACCACTTCTTTTAAGAAGAGACAATAAAATATCTATGCTTGTTTAACACAACAAACAGATGCTGACATGAGAAATTATCTCTACAAAGACACACCAGATATATATCTTTCTAACTAGAGAAGGCTTAGTGGGAATCTTTTCAATGCATATAAATGTGTAAAAGAAGGGACTAAAAAACTCTTTTTAGTGGTGTTTAGTGACAGGACAAGAGAGACAATGAGCATAAAGTGAAACACAGGAGGTGCAACCTGAACATAAGGAAACATTTTCTTGCTCTGAGGATGACTGAGTACTGGAACAGGTTGTCCGGAGAAGTTGAGGAGCTGCCATCCTTGGAGATATTCAAAAGCCCTCTATACATGGACCTGGGTAACCAGCTCTATATGGCCTTGCTTGAGCAGAGGGCTTGGACAAGATGACCTCTGGAAGTCTTTTCTGTGATTCTGTAATTCTATCTAGGATGAAAAGTAAATATTTAAATTAAAGAATTAAATATTAATACTATTGTAAGTTCAAGCAGATGACTATAAGAAACTGCAGACAAAATAGTTGTCTAACCCCCCCCCCCAAAAAAAAATTTAAAAAATCTAATTAAAAAAAAAAAATCTGTAATGATCTTCCAGACTAGTCAGTACAAGCAAACAATCTATATTAATTTAAAATAGAGTGTAAACAGCTTAGGAATAAAACTATTGAAAATGTATTATTTGGATAAGAAGTTAAGATATCCAATACATCAGTATCATGAAAGGAATCTGTTGAGTTTAGCCTTTTATACTGTGTTAAGCTGTGATTTGGTATTTTTATTAATTATATATAGAGGTCAGAAAAGACTTTATTTCCCCTTTACAGTTTTTCCTGCATCTTTCACCATTCTTTCACACCCTCAAAGAAGTGTTCACAGGTAAAGGAAGAATGTGTGGACAGGTGTATAAGTATTTTACACTGCTTCCCAGAGCAACATCCTGGAGAAACATGGCTTGGACAGGTGTACTTTTCATTGGGAAAAAACTGCCTGGATGACCAGACCCAAAGAATGATGGTGAATGGAGTTAAATCCAGTTGGTGGCAATAACAAGGGATGTTCCCCGGTGCTCAGTGTTGGGTGGACTTGGCAGTGTTAGAATAACAGATGGACAAAATGATCTTAAAGGTCTTTTCCAACCTAAATGATTCTATAATTCTATGATTTGCAATAGCATTTAACTTTCTAAAGTTTTTCTTTCTCTCCCATTAATATACTCACATTATATATAATGTATCATTCACATGGAGTAAAGTTTTGGCTCCTGGACAAGATTGACCAGGTACAACAAACTGTTTTTATTCATTGTGTATTGCTGGATGTGATTTGCTTTAGGACCAAGAATGCTCAGGATTCTTTCACATCATTCTGGCATTTTACAGTTTCATCTTGTACTCTAGTTCTTAATCACAGAATCATAGAATAGTTTCGGCTAGAAGAGACCTGCAAGATCATCAAGTGCAACCTTACTCCTAGCCCTATCAAAACCCACTAAACCATTTCCCTAAGCACAACATCTACCCGCCTCTTAAACACTTCCAGGGATGGTAACTCCACCACCTCCCTGGACAGGACATTCTAATGCCTGACAACCCTTTCTGTAAAGAAATGCTTCCTAATACCAAGCCTGAACCTCCCCAGTTCAAGTTCGCGTCATTTCCTCTTGTTTTATCACTTCTTACCAGGGAGAACAGAGCAGCTCCCACCAGCTTCCCTTCAGGCAGTAGTAGAGGGCAATAAGGTCTCCCCTCAGCCTTCTTTTCTCAAGGGTAAACATCCCCAGATACTTCAGCCTTTCCTCATAAGACACATGGTCCAAATGCTTTACTAGCTTTGCAGCACACCTCTGTACCCTCTACAGCACCTCAATGTCCTTCTTGTAGAGAGGGGCCCAAAATCAGACACAGTATTTGAGGTGCAGTCTTACCAAAGCTGAGTACAGAGGAATGATCACCTCCCTGCTCCTGCTGACCACAATGTTGCTAAAGGAATGGGCAGCTTTTTATGGTCTGTAATGCATAGAATAGCTATGAACACCTTCATATGATAATGTACTTTATGTTGGATCAAATAGTAAAATTCACTGACAGTCCTGTTATTCCCTCCCAGTCTTATGTTCCAAGAAATAGTTGCCATTTCCCTAAATTATAAGGTCTGGTGTAGATGGCCTCTGTTAGTCATCCCTGGCCTTATTTTCTATGACTTCCAAGGACAGAAATGGATTTCAACAAAACCAGATTTTGGACGGAGTGCTTCTTTGTGCTATATTCTTACACTTCATTGACCATTATGGACTCAGGACAGTTCTTCATTATTTTTTAATAGCATATAGTATACTAAGGGTTACACTAAACAAGATGTGTTCATTAAAATAGAAGCATTAGTGTCCAGTCCTGAAACTCATATACAAGTTTTTGTTGAATGGAATCCTACTGACACTACACAGTCCACACATGTTTTTATTTCTTCCTGATCTAGATTACATAGGCACTGTACCCATCTGTCTAATGGAAAAAAAAGGAAAAAAACCCACAAAATAATTATGTCTGGATAGGTGAATTATTGAGCAATCAACATTAAAACGTTGCAATATAGTCTTCCCACTCAACTCTATTACTATACAAAATAATTCTGATGCATCTGTAAGTGTTATTCAGTTAATGAATTTCAAATGATTACTTACTGCCAGATTTAGCTGTATTTGACAGCAGAACAATTTATAATCAGATTATAGCCTTTATACTGACTTTCATGGCTGTATTAATCTTACTGTTTTTCAGCGACACAAAACTTACTTTTGTCTATGAAGTACCAAAGTAAAACCAGGATATATTTTTTACAGGAGCTATGTTGTATAATCTTTAACTATAAACTATTAATGATATTCAGGAAGTATCACAGTTTAGTGCTCAACAAAATGTCTGTAAAATGCTATCATCTAATGAATATAAAGTCAATACTGGCTTACAGCTCACTGAGCTCATTCGTATTTGTCCATAGGTCATTGATGATAAAACAACTTACACATAATAAGATTGTGTTTGTATACATATCAATATCCAAGAGTTTATTGTTACAATTATATAGGAGATTTAAAATTATACTGACTTTAAAGTAACCTGTTTTAAGGAAATTAATTTTAAAAGTAAAGGGATATCCTCATCAGAATCTTACAGCAGGAACCTGTTATTATCTACTACTGCATTACTCCACCAAAAAAAGAAAAAAAATCCACCTTTAAATCAATACAAGTCAATTATTTCTGGACTAGACTGTAAGACCCTTGCACAAGTAAATATTTTCTCTTGACTATATTCATACTACCTGAATCTTTCACAACTTACCAAGGTGATGAAAGCTTTCACGGTCTAACACTATTGGAGGTTTTTAAAGTTTGCTCATTTTCATGGTTCCAGGAATCATCTCATTCTATTTGATTCTGTCTGTTCCTTAGAAAAAGGGTTAAAAAAAAGTTATTTAATACTCGAACACAAAGAATGAGTTAAGTGGAATTATTGCAGCACTAACTCTACTAGGCACACAAGTATCAACAAAAAAGATATGATAAACCGTAATCATACTTTATTTAGCAGTGAAAGCTTTGGAAACCCATAGCTGTTAATATAATTTGCATATTTAAATATATTAATGTATCATAATTTGTATTTTTCTCAAGAACAGTGGAATTTCCTCAAATAAAAAAAATCTATCTTTATTAACATTAGGGTCTTAAACTTTTGATCATAACGATTTGCATAACTGGTACCTTATTTACTGTAATCCTTCTTTGCTTTCTCTCATTTTAAAATACAGTTGTATTTGCTTTGAAAGAAAATTATGGATGCAATTAAACTTTTCAATGAAAGTTGAAGCTGTATAAAATATTATTTAGAATTCAACAAACTTTTACCATTTCCTCCTAAAAAAGTATTAACGTGTACTATTATATATTTCAATGTCTTTCTATTTGCAATATATAATGATCTATATATTTCTATTCTAAAAGGGTTTTTAATTTGAATCTGTAAATCTTTTTATATTGATTTCCTTTAAGAACTATATAGTTAGAAAAATTGTTAACTAGATGATACACACAAAGAAAACTGTGCTTGTTGTACACATCTAACTTCTAAATTGGGTGATATTATCCTGGTTTTGGTCACAGATTTCAAAATCCAGCACTAGATTACACAATCCTAAGTAACAAAAGGCTGAGTTCTGCAAGGAAGATTTTGTGCCTAATAAGTAATTTAAAACATGGGATTTGGATGTTCTCCAAATTACAGCCATATTCACCATTTCTCCTAAGTGAAATAACTGATGGTTGCCTTACTAAACTGACAAGTGCCATAATTTGCTTATTACTTGTCATTTTGACTTAGATCTGGTTTGTAATAGGTGAACCAATTCAAGGATTTTTTAATTATTAAAATAGTCTGAAGACTTGGCTGGGATTTCCCATTTTCTTTTATTCAGGTGAAAGAAAATATGAATTTTGTCATATTGTCTAAAAAAGTTGAATACACTTTAAGTAACTTATGGAGCATAATTTGGACTTCTTATCTTCTGACCCCCTCAAAAATATGTAAAATTTATTAATACTATTTTATACATGTAGAAATTGTAGCACAAAATGAAATGGCTTATATAGAAAATGTACATTAAAAATATAATTCACACTCCCACTCCTACCCACTGTATTACAGTCAGACTTGTACTAAATAATGTAGGTATATCCATTCAGGAGGATTATTTTAACATTATTTAATTAATAATGTTAAATATATTTAAATGATGATGGGCAGCTGACTTTTAAATCAAAAATCAGACCACTGACATCAACAGAAAAGTAGTGCAGGCACGTTTTGCTTTTCACACGTCACAGAAAGGACTTCAGGCCCACTAAAACTAACCTCACTAGCTTCACTGCAAATAAAATTATGGAATGTGCTAAAATATGGAATTACTGTGGAACAACCCAGATCAAGACTTCTGAGTTTTTCTTATGACATAAACTTATATCTTTAGAGTGCCTATTGACATAAGAACCTAACAGATGAGGTTACTCTCCTGTATATAATTTTTATTGTACTCTCTCATTATGGTTTCCATTTCGGCTGTAGCAGGATTGGCACTAACCAAGTACAGTTTTCTGGTGTCTAATTATCTTTCACCTTTCTACTGTTACTGGTTTATTTTTTTAGGTGTATATTAGAAGTGTTTTGCTCAACTTAGCTTCTAAAGCTCAAATATAAGATGTGTGCCTCCTCTTCGGATAGGCTATTTTACAGTCTGAAAGGATGTCCTGTCTTCTGGAATGTTTCCTTGTAATCAGTCTCTTTTGTTCAAGATTATCCAGCTTAGTTCAAAACAATCTCTTACTGTCATGTTTATATCCTTAAATTACAAGTCAGCCTTGTTTCATTAATTATACTGAGGTTTCACAGTGCAGGTGTTTTGGTATAATAAAATTGCCCTTTATTTTGAAAATCCTCTGAAAAATAAGTAATTCTAAGACATGATAAAAATAGTAATGGATTATTTCTTACAACACTCCTGGAGGTTAGTCAATAAATATTATTTTATCACAAGAAAAGCTAAAACACAGAGGATCACATATTTGTTGTGTTCATAACTTTAGATGGGGATGAACAAGACCAGAATCTGGCCCTGGTATATTCAGTTATTGACTCAAAGCAGTCAGTGACATAGAAAAGTTGAGAATACTTATTCTGCAGCTAATGCCCAGTCCATTTTACCATGCTCCCTCCAAAATGACTCACCAGCAATAAAGCAATTTTTCAAATGTAGAAAGAACTGGGGGTGGGAAAGACACCTTGAACCAGTGTTGCTTTATCTTATTCTAAAGTTCAATATTGGGGGTGGGGTGGGGGGTGGTGTTTGTTTCTTTTCAGATTTTGTTCTTATATATTCTCATTGCATTATGGAAAGTATAGCAAGTGCAATTGCAGTCATCTTTGATTAGTCTGAAATATTGTATGGACTGACTCAAAGCAATTAAAGAGTTTAAGTAGCAAGCTGCCATGGTTTAGGGTCAGGGCTGCCCCTTAGACTTATAACAGATGCTCTCTGTAAACCCCCCTCCCTCCCCAAAGTGGAAGAGAAAGTGAACAAGGGAGAGAGACTTAGTGATTAGAAAAGGAAACTAAAACAGCTTTAATGAAAATTAAAATAGTTATAATAAAAATAGAGTATATACAAAACCAGTATTGAACCCAACACCCATGAAGGTAATTACATCACCGTCACCACTGATGATGTGGAGCAGACACCAGAAGAGTCCCAGACAGGGCCCTGCAGCAGATGGGAGCTGTGTTCAGGAGATGGATTGTGGTACCAGATTCAGGAACACACAGATCAGGATCAAAGGCAGAAGGAACAGAGTCCTCCTTGGATGTTCCAAGGAAGAAACCAAAAGAGGACCTGAGCCAAGTCAAGTCAAGCTGGCAAAGAGGTCCAAGAGGCTGAAGAGAGAGAGCCCTGAGAAAAACACCCTCCAGATCCCTCAGCTTCACACTGAATATTATGTATATGGGATGGAATACATCTTTGGTCCGTTTAGGGTCACCTGTCCTGTCCACTCCTCCCTACAGGTGTGGTGTTTCACTTTCTGCACCCCCCAATGTGTTACACAAGATCCAGCAGTGGTTCTGGTCTGCACACCAATCCTTGGTAGTAATTCTAAACATGGAGTGTTATCACTGCTAGAAGCAGACACTGCCTGGGAAAACAGACAGCTAACTTCAGACAGTGCAGATAGTTAGAAGAACTGAGCTGAAAAGTAAAATCACTGAAAAGAATTAGTTCTGTTCTCACTCAAACTGGGACGCATACTTAGAGCTACACAATCTGTGTATTTGCTTATATTTCTGATCAAGTTTTTGAGGACAAGCACTTGTATCCTGAAGAACAACTGGTAGCTAGATGTGATAATTCAACATAGACTAAAATTATGCATATAGACAATGTCAGGAAAGGGCATTAAATTCAAGAATGTCCAGATTACTCTTTTCAAAACAGAATGGAATTATTTGCTTGCAAACTAAGGAGTTTCTGTACAATACTGTGGCACTATAGAAATTCATAAAAGTATTTTGTTGGTTTGTTGTTCCTAAAAATGAAAGTTTATGTGTAGAGAGGTATTGAGGTAAAGCAGAAGAGAAAATGAAATGAGTGATCTTTAAATATTACTAGTATTTACATTTAAGTTACAATTTGATCATTTGTTAGAATAAATTTTAACAGGCAGGTCTCAAAGGCAATGGTATCAGCCCAAACATACAAGAAATTTGCACAGACCAAGTAAACTTGACTCATATAAAAATCCAAGCACTTAGGTTTAGTCTAATTGATGTATTAGCAGGCCAATCAAAGATTTATGAGACCAAGTGCAATTATATCAGCACTTATATTCCAAATTCCCTAATTTTTCTAGCTCATCCTAGGTAATGATATACTTCAAACTTATGTACAGAAGCAGGTCACCTTGAGATAGGAGATCAGGCTAATCCATCAGGATCTGCCACTCATAAGCTCATGCAAACTGGGTTGTCCTATACATGCTCTGTGATCACACTCAAGATGATCTGTTCCATAACCTTCCCTGGCACCAAAGTCAGACTGACTGTAGTTCCTCAGTTCCTCCTTCTGTCCCTTCCTGTAGACGTGCATCACATTTGCTAACCTCCAGTCAACCAGGAACTCCCCAGTTAACCAGGACTGCTGCTAAATGAAGGAAAGTGGCTTGGTGAGCACTTTTAACAGCTCCTTCAGTATTTGTGGTCACTAACCATTTCCCTTTTGTTTATGGAGTCTTCATTCTGCTCCCCATCCCTGTTTTTCAGCTCTGAGGGATGGGCATCCTGAGAACAACTGGTGTTACTATAAAAGACTGAGGCAAAGAAGGCATTCAGAACCTCAGTCTTCTCCTCAGTCCTGGTCATTTTGTTTCGCCTCACATCCAATAGAGGATGGAGATTCTCCTTAGATCTCTTTTTGTTGCTGTCTATTTACAGAAACATTTTTTATTAACTTCAATGGCAATAATCAGATTGTTCTAGCTGGGCATAGGCGCTTATAATTTTCTCCCTTCATAACTTCACAACATCCTTGTAGACCTTCTGAGTTGACTGCCTCTTCTTCCAAAGGTCATAAACTCTGTTTTTTACTGAGTTCCAGCTAAAGCTCTCTGTTCAGACAGTCTGGTTGTTCCCACCAATTTGTCTTTCAACATATGGGGACAGCCTGCTGTGCACCTTTAAGATTTCCTTCTAGAAGAATGTCCAGCCTTCCTGGTCTCCTTTGCCCTTCAGTACCACATCCCAAGGGACTCTCTCAACTGGTCTCCTAAACAACCCAGTCTGCCCTCCAGAACTCCAAGGCAGCTGTTCTGCTAACCCCTGTCCTTTCTTCTATGAGAACTGAAAATTGTATCATTTTGTGATTGATATGCCCAAGATGGTCTCCAACTCTCCAAGCTCCCCAGTTAGAACTAGTAACTGCATGATGTTATAGGCAGAACTCTATGTGTTACTATGCTTCTCTGTTTTGTGATGGGGTCATCAACAGCACCTGGTTGACTGAGTGCTTGGGACTTTGAAGGCCAGTAAGGAAGGGAATAATTGCCCTGGAACCCAATAGTCTTGATGCCAATATAAAGTGAAATAAGGACTAAGTTTGATTTGTCTACTCCATTCACAGGGCCTTCTAGTCAGAGGAAAGGGAATGATTATGAGACCTGATCAGCCGCAGAAAATTACTACTTGCCTTATAAAATAGCATTAGTTATGCTAACCACATTATTAGAAGTCAGGAGCAGGGGGTACTGGTCGCTCTTCTTATACTCCTTGGGTCCTAGGCTTCATGAAACTGGTTTTCTTCAGGAAGAAGATGCCTATCATATCCAAATCTTCCCAAGCAATTTGAGTCTGATGCTAATCTTAATGCTTTCTTCTTCCTTGTTTGGATCACATTGATGTTATTTTTATACTTTTTGATATCATAATCTGCTTACTCATTTTCTTCATTGTTTGCAATTTTGATATCATATCTGAATTTACTATATATGTTCTGTTTTGCATATGTTATATATTTGTTTTTTGTACTCTTTCTTATCTCTATAACAGATTTTATATAATTCCTCAAATCCTAATATTAAAAGATAACACTATCTTGTCTTAGACCATTGCATGTTGTGGACTAGTAGCTGCTGCTTACTTCTTAAAATCAATTAGTCAGAGCCATACCTAATATAAATGAACATTTCTCCAGTAAATTTGTTACTGGTTAATAACAGTTGGAGATCTTTCCCAGTTACTGTACACTAAAACACATTCATTAGAGTATGTAGTGTTTGTAACTAATTCATAGAATCATAGAATCATTGAATGGCTAGGGCTGGAGGGGACCTCCAAAGGTCATCTAGTCCAGTCCCACTTCAGTAGCAGGGATATCCTCAACTAGAGCAGGCTGCTCAGAACCTTGTAATTGATAGCAAAGTAATTGATGGCATATGGTAAAATGGTTTGTTTGGTTTTTCTTTATGTAAAAATAAGCATGTGATCATCTTCATCAGAATCTGAAATTCATTTGGAAAACAACTTACTGAGAAAACTCCTGTAATGATCTGGATTAGCTGCTAGTTCTTAAACAAAAACAAAACCCAAAAACAAACTAACAAACAAATGAAAAAAACAAAACAAAAAAAAAAAACTTTGAAGATTGCATGGACAAAGTGGTAAAAAGAAAAACAAAACAAATATCAGTGGGCATTATTTTTTGTCTTATTCACTTACCTTTAAAATGAACCAAATATCAGATTAGGTTTTGTTGGACTCATAAATGAGTCATTATTGTGACTGAGAGTCTATGATTTTTTTTTTTTACTGTCTTTGCTGAATGAGGAAATCTGACAAAATTTCTCATATAGATCACATTTAAGTAATAAAACATAAAATTTGTTCCTTCAAAATTTATGTTAAAAAGACTGGAAAGAAAGGATTCTGTCTGAAGGAGGTCTGCAGACTCCTGTGGTTTTAGCATGTAGTGTACTTTATCCTGTCTCTGACTCCTGCTACGAAGATGTGCATTTGATTTGTTCCTATTAGACTTATGAAGAGTATAGGAAAAATGTCAAATTTACAAAGATAAAATTAATTTAGTTTGGTACACAATCATTCATCTTAATTATGTGTGACAACTTCACCATTATATAATCAGTTTCCCAGAAGAAGAGAAGCTCACATTCTGTCTCCTTTAGGAATCCTTCATTGAAGGAGACTTGTTATTTCAATCCTCTGAGGAAGCCAATAGTGTAGTTGAAGCATCATGAAAAATAAATAATGGCTCATATTCATCAAGAACAGGGAAATACCACACTGTCATGCCTGATAAAAATAACTCCTAACACTGTTTCTCGCAGGGTAGTAGACTAGAGAAGATAAGAGTTTGAAACAGATGTATAAACTTTTAACAAAGGACAGGTTTTTTATACCTTTTTCTGCCTGCATTGAGGTAAATAAGAATTTGTCATTGAACTCAAGGAGGAACTATATTAGCTGAGCATGGGTTGTTTGGTTGCTTTTTGGGTTGGTGTTTTTTTTTCTGTAAGGGATATTTTTTTATATTATACAAAGAAGAAGAGATAATGAAAATGGGTTTTATACTCTAAGCACCTTGATTGTGTGCATAGAATACTAGTTGCAAGCAAAAGAAGACACATTATTATATATGTAATTCGAAACTAAATAAATCTCTACTCATTAAAAAATGAAGTAAAAATAAACCCATTATTATTATAATCAGAATGAATGTAAGGTTGTCACATTCAAGTACTTACACAAAGAATATTTCACTATTGACAAAAGATTAGGTAAAACTGGTAACTCAGAAGAGGCACTAAAGATGATCCATCTCTGTTTTTGAAATTATCTGTTCCCTTCAAAGAATACAGCTACTAATACAGGACGATACAAAAACTTAGTTTAAAAATTTTCCAATTTTTGGAGGTTAGAAGTTCAAAAGAAAATTTCAGTTTCAGTAAATACTGTTACATGGCTACATATATAGGATTCATAAGCATTAGACTACAAAGCCTCTGTAAATGTAACATGTTCTTCAAAACTGTTTCAACAAAAACATTTTACAAAGTAGCAGCATTAGAGAATAAAGTGGTTACATTTATCTACTGTCCTCAGCTCAGAGAAGATCATTGCTGAATATTTATTTCACATAGACCATCTCAAACTACAACTCAAACTACAAGAAAAAATGTTTCCTGCATTAATTTTTCCCTGCTTAATATTTATGCAGAATTAAAGTTTCTTTTAATTAAATTAGGAAGATAAGTGTAAATGATCTGCAAAAAATTTTGATTATCAAAATATCAAGTGATTCTGAAATGACAAGAACTTGAACCTAAGTATGCCTCAATATCTCGTGACTTGTATTAACTATTATTCTTTCTGACCTTTATCTGTAAGCTCTTTTAGGTAAAGGCTTTCTATTGATACGTAAAAAAAAGTAAGTCTTCATAGTTTACTTTGAGGAAAAAAAATTTGTAGCAGTATTGAAAATGATGATATGCAGCTAAGACAGAGGCTCTGAACAAATTCAATGCCCTAATATAGACAACTGTAATCAGAGGGTTGGACTACATTTCAGTAACAATGTTGGCATAGTAGCTGCCAACAAGCTCGTAACTGCTTCATTACCCATGCTTGACCTCTTGTGATGAATACGCTGAGCCATTGTCAAATGACAGATTCAGATGGCAAGGGAACAAGCAAAATAATGACTTTCCTGAATTAAAATTTTCATCAGAATTGTAATTAAAAATAAAAATAAAAAATGTTACCGGGGGTTGAAAAAGACAAAAAGAAGTGCCAAATTCTGATCTACAGTCTATTGAGTTGCTCTGGCTTTATAGCGAGTTGAAATGTGATTTTTTTTTTTCTCAGACATATAGAAATATATTTTATTTTCTTCACATATGATCATTCTAGACAATATCTCTGTTGTGATGTTCAAAACTTTAATTCTAAGGATAAGCTCACTTCATGAACACTTATACCTAATTTTTACCAAGTCAAAAGCCTGTTTCATTCAAGAAGTGCCAAAACAAATAGTTTTAAAGAAATTTTGTGGTTTTTATTTCTTTATAAAATGTCCTAACTTACAAAGGAGATATATTTTAGTGTTTCCCAAATGAAATGAGATTTTTCCTGATGGTTAAAAAAATTTATATTGAACTGAAATAATACTTCCATATTTTTGCTTGGTGTACTTATTCCAGTTTGACTATCAAACTGAACATATGTACTATTACACCTTTTTCTAGTGGGCACTTAGTACTTCAATGACTACTGAGCAAAAATAACAGGAAGTATATCTTCTTTAAGCAGTTCAGGAAGATTAAAAGAAAACAAAAAGCTAAAAAGAAACAAGCAACACTCCCCTCATCCCAACAACAAAAATAAACAAGAGAGCATATAACAGATATTAGACAATTTGTGTTAAGATTTTGTCTGGTTATGAAATGATATTTTAAAAGCTATGGACAGGCAATGTTGATTTTTTAAAGACAAATCACAGAAGTACAGGAATTTGAAGCTGAAATCACAGAATCATAGAATGGTAGCGGTTGGAAGGGACCTGTGGAGATCATCAAGTCCAATCCCCCTGTCAGAGCAGGATCACCAAGGACAGGTTGCACATCACTGAGCAGCCTGTTCAGTGCTCCAACACACTCACAGGAAAGAAGTTATTCCTCATGTTCAGGTGGAACTTCCTGTGTTCTAATTTGTGCTTTTTGCCCCTTGTCCTATGATCCCTTGGCATCACTGAAAACAGATTGGCCCCCATCCTCTTGACACTCACACTTATTGATAAACATTGACAAGATCCTTTCTAAGCCCTCTCTTCTCCAGGCTAAACAGCTCCAGGTCTCTCAGTCTTTTCTCATAAGAGAGATGTTCCAGTCCTCTTATCACCTCATAGCCCTCCCTTGGACTCTCTTCAGTAGTTCATTGTCTCTATTGAACTGGAGAGCTCAGAACTGGACATAGTACTCCAGATGTGGCCTTACCAGGGCAGAATAGAGGGCGAGGAGAACCTCCCTCCACCTGCTGGTCACAGTGTTCTTAATACGCCCCAGGATACCATTGGCCTTCTTGGCCACAAGGGTACACTGCTGGCTCATGGTTAAGCTATTTTCCACCAGGACTACAAGGTCCTTCTCTGTAGAGCTGCTTTCCAGCAGGTCAGCCCCTAAACTACATTGATGCATAGGGTTATTCCTCTCCCTGTTAAATTTCTTTAAGTTCACCTCTACCCAACTCTCCAGTCTTTCCAGATCTTGCTGGATGGCAGCACAGCCTTCTGGTGTATCAACCACTCTTCCTCATTGTGTCAAAAATTTATCACCAATGTACTGCAGGAAACTTCTGGACTGTGTGTGCCTCACTGCATGGACTTTCCAACAAATATTAGGGTGATTGAAGTTACCCATGAGCACCAGGTCATGTGATCTGGAGGCTACTTCCAGCTGTCCGTAGATGGCCTCACTGACTTCCTCCTGGTCTGGTGGTCTGTGATAAACACTCACAACATCACCCATATTAGACTGCCTCTCAATTCTTTCAAAACGTTCTTTATCCCCTCCTAGGCACATCTCAGTACATTCACACACATAAAGAGCAAACCCACCACCTTTCCTTGATGGTCTATCTTTCCCAAAAAGTACATAGCCATCCATGAAAACATTCCAGCTGTTCAAGCTATCCCACCATGTCTCCATGCTTCCAATGACATCTTGGCCTTGTGACTGTGCCCAGATCCCTAGTTTTTCCTGTTTATCCCCCATGCTGCATGAATTGCTGTGCACACATTTCAGAGAATTAATCAAGCAAGAAAGCAACCATGGAGGGAAGCAAGAGGAGTCACCTTAGTCATATGGAGCTTTGAGGTGGTTGGTCTTCTATAAGAGCCTGGCTATTGTGTGCCTCAAACCTTCTGTGGTGATAAGGTCTGGAAAGACCCGCCTGGAAGGGAGAGGTGTTGATTGCTCCCAATGTCTCTGTGTCCCCCCTTTGGGTCCTTGCAGATATGCCTCAACAAAAGGAAGAGATAGTTTCTGCATAGGTGGGACTCTGTCTTTTCTTTAGTTAAGTGCTTCTGCTGACTGCGCCATGGGGGAGGTGGATGGCAGGCACCACACTACTTCTAGCTCATGGAGTTCATGCAAATCAACACCACTTCCCATGGAAGTTGGGAATGCCACCCAGATACCTCAAGGGTATAAAAGGGACAGTAAAATATTGATTAGTGTGCACCCACCACCGAAGAACTGAAGACTTGGACTGATCCAGTGAGACATTGCTGAATTCACGGGTGGTGATATCCTTTTCTCTTTATCTTACTCTCTCTATATATCTCTCTTACTTACTCCCTTACTCCCCCTCTCTTTTCCTCTTCTCTAATAACTTTCTTCCCCTTCCTCAAAATTCGGTTGCGCCGTAAAATAATCATCTACAAAGATTGACTCTTTTATCCATACTGTTTGTTGATTGTTCTATTAGGGAGAGCTAATAAACTGTTTTGTTATTGTTCCTCGGAGTCATTGTTGTGACTCTGCTGCCCCAGCTGCCCTGCCATGCAAGGACAGCCTCTTTTAGGGGATCATAAAGATTCACCTCTCTCGTTGTCCACTGAGTGGGACAAGATATCTTCTGGCTCTCATCTTGAAAGGTAGGTAAGGAGCTAAGGAGCAGCAGTCATATCTAAACTGTTGAAATCAGGAAGATTATCAAACTAAATTTAAGAGTGTTCTGTAACCATGTCTTGATCCTACATTTGGAATGGCTTTAGATAAACTTCATTTCATCTTATTCTTCTATATAGGCAAAACTAGGTTCTTCCAAATGGAAAAGTCTGACAGAAAGTCAGTTCTGATACACCCAGATTATCCCCCAAAACTAAATGACCAGGCAAGTGGTACCCAGATGAATTCTTGAGGACTAAAGCTAAGTGGGATGAATCATGTGTAGATGTTCAGTTTGTAGCTAGCTCAAGATACAGGAAGTTAGTACCTCTCTTCATTAATTTAAGCTTCAATTTCCTATCCCATCATTATACTACTAACTTTATACTACCATGAGACAAAGTGCATCTTACTGCATATTGAAATAGTACATGGAAGAATCATGTGTCAGTCCTGATAAGAATCTTGGTGTACAACAGTAATAAGTATGATTAACCAAATGTAAACTTGAATCTTAGCAGAGGTTACCTTCTGAACTACCAAACAGCCCAACAAAAAGGTCATGTTCAAAATGTAAATTTGGATTAACAAGAAATTCTACAACACACCAGGCAGAAGAATTCATGTTCTGTTACTTTGTAAAAAATTGAACTTGCCGACATTTAATTACATATAATGGTTAACACTTCCTGATGACAGTGTGTCTCTTTCTAATGAATCGAAGAACATTTTGCATATGTTACCCTAAGTGTCAAGCCTGGTCTCTTTTTTGTTCTTCTTCTTCCACATAGAGTACAGATTAACTTGTCTTTCCTCTTTACAAGATTAGAACAAAATTGATCCAGAACAATGGACAGTGTTTTACTTTGAAATAACAGAGGAAAATATGTATTAGAAAAACCACTAGTGATGATTCATTTACCTTTAGATTAATAAATTACCTTTAGATAATAAATTAACTTGCATAATGTAAGCTATTAAAAATCTGAAACAGATAAAATATTTGTGAAACAATCCTCAATTAGAAAGTGTAACAAAATCTTATACATAAATTTAATTTTGTCTAGTCAGATGTTCAAATTATGTTTCTGCACAGAGGCTCCTGAAGGCTCCATTAAGGCTCCACTTTTTTATTAAACTTTGTTTAATTGTAGGTCTTCTGAAACTTGCTTGCTCCAGTTACAGAATTAAGAATATTTCTCTCTTTATATGTAGGAAATGTAATATAAAAACAGAAATGCAGCTCCTCTGAGAAAAAGTTTGATGAGACACTCAGTGACCTACAGGTCTGTAAAACTAATGTGTGCTAGTTAAGTTGATAGATGAAGAACAGCAGTAGTTGTTATGTGCACAAATATAGAATACTGGAAGAAGTCATCATGGCTTTTGGAGAATGAAGTCTTGTCCCACCTTGACAGGCAGTCAACAAGCTTGAGAATAGGGTCAATCCCATTGAAATGTATTGTTATAGATTACCAAAATACTTTTGAGAAGGAAAAAATCTTAGAAACACTTTACCAGGCATTAGATGAGAATGAAAGCCTTTGAATGATTACAAGATAGAAAATTGAATGAGGGGATAAATGATCAGTTTTCATAGTGGAGGGAATTCATAGGGGAGGTCCACAACAATCTGTGCAAGTATGCTGATGTGAAATTTGACAACACTGAAATGATAAATTTTCTGATGATACTGTGTTGGTCATGATACATGAATAACATGGTAAGTACAATGACTGTCTGTGAAGAATCACTGAAATAAACTTGGACTCCTTCTCCTCCCTTCCCTTCCCTTCCCTTCCCTTCCCTTCCCTTCCCTTCCCTTCCCTTCCCT
>JANVCC010000018.1:29392219-29499564 GCA_025345505.1 Todiramphus chloris collaris
CTTCCCTTCCCTTCCCTTCCCTTCCCTTCCCTTCCCTTCCCTTCCCTGAAAAAAGATCAGTTACACAGCTGCACAATTCAAGTTGCAGGAAGAACAGCATATGACAAAGGAGCACTTCACTGTGGTCATCTGCTCTGGGACTTAACATAGAGAAAGACATGAAAATAAAAAAACAGAGACAAGATTTTTAAAAATACCAACAAACTTTTATCAGTTTCCCTCAGAGAAAGTGATCATAATTTTAGTAGATACAATTCAGTGTATCTTCCTCTCCCTAATTTATCAGAGGGACATCATGGCTTGCCTGGTCAGTAGCCATTACAATCATCAATGTAAGAGACAGAGGCAAATTTTCTATATTATTAGTGTCTTCAGAAATTGTGGAATTCCAGGACAAATTTTCCACTCTTAAATATGATCCCAAAAATGGACTTTAATATGGTTGAAGCATGATCAACATACTCAACAGGAGAAGTAGGTCCCTATAGTCAGTATTTGAATTCTACTCTTTCCCTTTTTAATGTGGATATCTTCATTTCATCTAATGAAATCCAAGCAATCCTTCATAGACAAACACAGCAGTCAGAACAGAGAAATGAGTCAGTATTTTCCAGATGGCCTGTGATACCTGCACAGGTATTCACCACTCAGGCTGGAGCCTTGGAGAAGTTACTAAGATGAATCTTTGCCTCAGTGGAAATTTCTCTGACTCTGATGATCCATGGTTGATCATTATTTGATATTTACTATTATATGATAGAACTCCTGTCTACAATATAGAGACTTGTTGGCTTGCTTTTTCAAAATGTCTAATATTAAGTCATATTATGTCAACGTAATTTGGGCTTTGTCCAGTGATCAGGAGGAGAAGACACATATAAAGATTTCACAATTTAATAATATTTTCAAGTGTATATAGCTAGGAACAAGGCTCAAATAATAACAGCTTTTTCTGCTATATTCAGAGGTTCTGGTTTCACTTCTTGCATGTAATCCATCTAGTATCAATACTGTATTCATAAAAGTAGCTCAGAATTAACATAATGCTCAACGATGAAAATTTTACAGCTAAAAAAATTTGGTAGATGATAATATAAAATATTTATAATCAGCTGTCATCTTGATTTCAGAGGGACAGATCACATCAAATAGATCTTGTAAGTGTTTAGGATGAGCCCCAGGCTCTGTCTCTAAACTTTTGTTAGGCACAATCAGTGTCTCACATGCAGAAACACTAAGAGGCTTTTCAATTGCTGTAATGTGTGAAGTAGCATACATTATTATTTAATCTTGTTTCTAAGAATTATGGAATAAAACTAAGGCAAGGTTGTAAAGCTAAAATTTAAATAAGCATTGAACAGATTGCTCAAGGAGGTTATGAAAGCTCTATGACTGAAGGCTATTAAGAATACATAATACAAACAAGCTTTGTTATAGCTGACTTTATCCTGAGATGAGAGGATAGGGCTAGGAGTAAGGTTGGACTTGATGATCTTGAAGGTCTCTTCCAGCCACAACTATTCTATGATTCTATGATGCTACAATTCTATGACAAACTACATAGCTTCCTGAGGTCCTTTCAAGAGCTAATCATTATGATTCTCATATGCCTATGCAGAGAAGGAAAGAAATACAAAGCACTTCTTGCTACCCTGACAGGGCTGCAAACCTGCAGACTGCAGGGCATTTAGGAGAACATCTCTGCGTCAGCAAGTTGTGAAGAAGCAAATAGCTATCACAGCTATAACTCAGTTGCAGACTGCTTCCTCTCTAGAGTAAGAAATAAACAGAAAATGTATTGAAATCCCGAGTCAGAACTAATTCTCTATCCCAGTCCTGATCTCTAGACATAGCCTCATTGCTGAAAGAAACTTTAACATTGTAACCTATCCCCTAGAAAGTGTATAAGTGGATTGAGGATACATTAAATAATAGTTCTATATGGCCATATAAAATATGAGAGTAGATATTTGACTACATCTGAAATCAGATTTATGGAGATGGATGATTAGGACTTAGGATATGTACAGATTGTGTCAGGTATAAGGTAAAATGGTTTTTAAAATTGACAGGGTCATGACCAAACAGTGTATGTCCAAAAGGGTTAATAAGCAAGGAGAGAAATTGAAGAAGCTTTGGCAGACGTTTTTATATACTTCTGCTCTTCAAAATAGATCAAATGAAATCTGAGAGGACTGGAAAGTAGCCAACATAATGCCATTACTTTAAAATGGCCTAAGGAGAGACAAGGGAGGTAAAGACTCACTAACTCACTGGAATTCTCAGAGGATAAGTCTGTCAACCTAGAAAAGGAGATATGCACAGCACATGTACTTTCAGAAAATATTCTGCTAAATTCTGCAATGTAGCTACTGTCTTGGTTGCAAACTCAAGAAATGAATTAATAGCAGACATACTAAAAAGAATGGAGTAAATCAGCTATAATATGTGCATGCTAAAATTAGAAAATAAAGTTAATGAGGTTGGTTTTGAACAAGAAGGCTGCTTAAAAAAAATGTATAAATGAGAAGTGACACAGCTAGACTTCTAACTGAGGTTCTCCTTTCAAAGTAACCAACCAAAGGAGGTTACTTCCTTGAGATTGACTTGTTAATGTAGCTCCATTCAAGTCTGACATAGAATCATAGAATCATAGAATGTCAAGGGCTGGAAGGGACCTCGAGAGATCACCTAGTCCAACCCCCCTGCCAGAGCAGGGTCACCTAGACCAGGTCACACAGGAACACATCCAGGCAGGTCTTGAATATCTCCAGAGAGGATGACTCCACAACCCCTCCGGACAGCCTGTTCCAGTGTTCCGGCACCCTCACTGTGAAAAATGTTTTTCCTTATGTTTACATGAAACTTCCTGTGCCTCAGCTTCAACCCATTACCCCTTGTCCTTTCATTGGGCATCACCGAGAAGAGCCTGGCTCCATCTTCCCGGCACTCACCCTTCATATATTTATAAACATTGATTAAATCACCCCTTAGTCTTCTTTTCTCTAAGCTAAAAAGCCCCAGCTCCCTCAGTCTATCCTCATAAGAGAGATGTTCCACTCCCTTAATCATCTTTGTAGCCCTGGGCTGGACCCTCTCCAGCAGTTCCATGTCTTTCTTAAACTGGGGAGCCCAGAACTGGACACAGTATTCCAGATGTGGCATCACTAGGGCAGAGTAGAGGGGCAGGAGACCTCTCTCAACCTACTAGCTACACCCCTTCTAATACACCCCAGGATGACATTGGCCCTCTTGGCCACAAGAGCACACTGCTGGCTCATGGTCAGCCTCCCATCAACCAGGACCCCAAGGTCCTTTTCCCCTTCACTGACTTCCAACAGCTCAGTCCCCAACCTATACTGATACCTGGGGTTGTTCTTTCCCAGGTGCAGGACTCTGCACTTGCCCTTATTGAATTTCATCCAATTTCTTCCTGCCCAACCCTCCAGCCTGTCCAGGTCTCACTGAATGGCAGCACAGCCTGCTGGGGTGTCGGACACTCCACCCAGCTTGGTATTACCAGCAAACTTGCTGACAGTGCTCTCTGTGCCCTCATCCAGGTCATAGATGAACAGGTTAAACAGAACTGGTCCCAGCACCAACCTCTGTGGAACCCCACTGGTTACAGGCCTCCAGCTGGACTCCATCCTATTGACTACAGTTCTCTGGCTTCTTTCTTTCAACCAATTCCCAATCCACCTCACTACCTGATCAAGCAGACATGTTTGTAGCACTACTGTTTTACCCACTGCTGTCAGTGTTCCCTCCACCATACCATCCTTCTTTACTCTGTTAAAACAAGTGAATTTCCATGCTCATGAAAAGATTTTCCTGTCATCCCCAGAAAAGAATGAACCTTTGTTTGCACAATGGGGAGCTGCAGTGCAAGGTTCCCACAGTGTCCTGTGAGAGTTGGGGGGGGGGCGGGAAAAGTGTCTGTACCTATACAACTTCAGTCAATGACAACTTTATGGATACTACTAGCAATGGAACAATTTTATAGGTGAGGGTTTTGCCATAGGCTGAGATCAAAAAGAAGCATATTCCATTGAATTGTTATCTAGCAACAACCTCTGGTAACAAGTCAAGATAAATTTAGATTAGTAGAAATGAAAGAAAAGACTCTGAATCTGATTACTAATTCCCTGAGCCATGCAGTTATACTGTGATTGTTATTTACATTTCTAGACTACTTCTAAAGATGGAAGAGATTAATAAAAAAACTCCAGAGGGCTATACCAAAGCTTTTATAAACTAGTGGTGTCATCATCAGCCTTGCCTATCAAATGTACTATCAACAAAGAAAAGAATTTGTTATTTAGTCAGTTATCAAGGCATAGGGTCACAGTCATCCATTACACCTATAACAGATGCTCTTGGTTAAACCCTCTCCCTACCCAAAAGAAAAAAGAAAGGGAATAAGGGAGAGATACTTCTAGATTAGAAAATAAAACAAAACCAGCTTTACTAATAATAATAATAGTAATGATAAAATGAAAGATATGCAAATATATACAAAACCAATATTGAACTCAACTCCCCTGATGGCAATTATGTCACTGTCACCACTGATGTTGTGGAGCAGGCACTGGGGAAGTCCCAGAACAGATTCAGCAGCAACAGGAACCAGATTCAGGAGCTGTATTCAGGAGCTGTATTCAGGAACACACGGATCTGGATCAAAGGCAGAACAGAGTCCTCTTTGGATGTCAAACATTGAAGAAGAGAGTCAACCCTCGTGATCCCTCAGCTTTATACTGAATATGACATATATGTGATGGAATAGCTTGTTAAATCACTGAACAGAATTATTTAGGTTGTAACTTAAACCAGGACATCAATATATTCTATAATATTAATGAGGCACTGTATAAAATATTATTAATCATATCTGTGATTAACATGGGAAATAGTTGGGGATATTTTCTTGTGTTAGTACCATCACAATATAATAAATATTTTTAAATAATAATAAAAAAAAAAATTAAGTCTTGTTTTACTCAGTAAGTGGAAGACATCTCCAGCAATGTCTTATTTTCCTACTGATACTTGATATTTTAAAAGTTAGTTTAAATATTTTGTCTGACTTAGTGTTCTGAGGTTACTATCAGTGTTTATACTCGTAATAGCCTTTTTTGAGGATGGGTGGAGATTTGTTAAAGAATCCAGTTTTTATACAGGTCTTTTAAAAAGCAACAGGTTATACAATACCTTTTCATGTTCTAGTCACAATCTTTGTGCATTTTCACATTTTGTTTGTATCAGAAACTCTAACAAGGTCAAAAAACGCACATAATTGGAATGCTGTTATGGATGGATACATACATTTTAGGAAAGACAGACTAGCAAGGTGAGGTGATGGAGTAGTTCTTTATGAGAGAGAGCAATGGGATTTTATCAAACTCTGCCTAGGAGGGGATGAAGAATGTGTTGAAAGCTTATGGGCAAGAATTAAGGGGAAGGATAATAAAGGTAACACTGTTGTGGGTGTTTATTACAGGCCACCTGATCAGGAAGAAGTTCATGAGGTCTTCTACAGATAGCTGGAAATAGCTTCACAATCACAGGCCCTTGTTCTCATGGGTGACTTCAATAACCCTGATATTTGCTGGAAAGGCCACACAGACAGGCACACATGGTCTAGGAGTTACTGCAGTGCACTTGTGATAACTTTTTGACACAGGTGGTCGAGAATACAACAAGGAGAGGTGTGCTGCTGGACCTTGTGCTAATGAACAAGGAAGTTCTGGTTGGAGAGGTGAAGACTGGGGGCAGCCTTGGCTGCAGTGACCATGAGATGATGGAATTCAGGATGACATGAGGGCAATAAGTAGGATTGCAACCCCAGACTGCAGGAGAGGTAATTTTGCCCTCTTCAAAGACCTACTTGAAAGAATCCCATGGGCTAGGACTCTAGAAGGCAGGAGAGCCCAAGAAAGTTGGTTAATATTCAAGCACCAAGTTTTCCAAGCTCAATATCAGTGCATTCCTCTGAGTAAGAAATCAAGTAGAGGTGACAGGAGACCTGCATGGTTGAACAAGGAGCTCTGGAAAAACTGAAATGGAAGAGGAAATTTTACAGAATGTGAAAAAAGGGTGTGGGTACTTGGGACAAATATAGAAGCATTGTTAGAGTATGTAGGGATGATTCAACGAGGAAGGGAATGACTTCTTGGAATTAAATCTGGCAAATGATGTCAAAGAGAAGAAGGGCTTCTTCAAGTACATCAGTAGCAAAAAGAAGACTAGTGAAAATGGGGCCCCACTGCTGAATGAGGTGGGTGCCCTGGTGATGAAGGATACAGAGAAGGTGGAATTCCTGAATACCTTCTTTGCTTCAGTCTTTACTGCTAAGAACAAACCACAGGAATTTACCTCCAGGGAATTTACTGCACTGTGTGGATCTGATGGCATGGCACATCAGACCCACAGGAGGTAAACGCAATTGTCCCTTTCCTCCACCTGGCTGGAAGCAGGGACCCTCTAACCCTGATTGAAGTTAATTACTTCTTGTGAAAATGACTTAGAAGTCTCTTCAAGAGGGTCAGAAGTAAGATAAAACCTTCTACTCTGTCTGGCCAATTGAGCAGTGCTCTTTGAAGAATCCCCTTTTGCAGCTGTTTTCCCTTACAACTCACATATTCATGCAGCTAGGACTGAAGTGGGTTTTCCATCCCACTTCTTAATGTCCTCTCCATGGTCATGCAGGTGAACAAAGGTGAAACCTTGTGGGTTGAAATAAGGGCAGTTTTTCAGAACAACACAAAGAGTGAAGAAAACAACAGTAATAACAATAATACTAATGAAATAATATATAAAGTGAGTGATACAAACCATGAGGCTCTACTGATACCCAAGAAGTGCTTCCCCAGCTCTGGCCACATGCCGAAGTCATACACTGAAAACAAGCACCCCCTCTCCAGACCATCCTTCCCCTTATATATGGGTCATGACATCAGTATGGTATTGAATATCCCATTGACTAGTTCAGTTGTTTATCCAGGCTACGGCCTCTCCCAGCTGCTTGGGCAGGCAGCTGCTTATGAAAATTAATCCTATCCTAGATAAACCCAGGACACAGGAACATTCAGTTTCAACAGAATTGAACACTTCTGACTCCAATGTCAGTTTGACAAACTGTTTCTTTATATCACATCTTAAAGTATTTAAAATTAAATTAGAAACATTAACTCCAGAAGAATATTGAGAATCCAGTTCACCTAATTTGTATGAAGGTGCCTAGAGTAGGAGATTCCATATGTATCAGTTGGGGTGGGGGAGGAAATAGAGTAGTTGGGAATGAAGGAGTGAAGTTGACCTCAGAAAAAAGGTGGAAGGGAAGTGTTGTTCTAATTTGTCTGTACTTCTCACTATCCAAATCTATTTTAACTGACAACAAATTAAATTAAATTTCCCCAATTTGAGACTACATTGCCCATGACAGCAATTGGTAAGTGATCTCTCTGTCCTTATTACTTGGTTTTGAGTCTTATTTTCCCCCTGCTCCTCTTTGAGAGAGCAGCTGGGTGGGGGTCTGGCAGCCAGCCAAGGTTGACACACCACATACATACGTAGTTTGAAGTGAAATTCTTCTACTGACAAAAGAGAAGCAACTCTGACTACATGAATAGGCAGAAGAAATGGCTCCCTGAAGCATTTCTCTCTCTTTTCATTGTCCCTAGAGGGAGCTATGATTAAACAATCAATATATAATGCTAAGATTAAGTGAGATGAATTCTGCTGTGGTTGGCACAATAAGTGCGAGAAAGGGAACAGAAATAGAGCTAGTAAAAATAAAAAGTGCTTCAGATTTACTTGGCTAGGTATGGTGTTATTTTCCTATATCAGACCATCAATGTCTAAGTGAAAAAGGTAACAAAGGAAGTTATGTTGGTTTGCTTCTTTTTTATCTTTTTTTTTCTTCATTTGTTTAAAAACCTTTCTTAAGGGATGATTTCTAATACTTTCTGACCCACTGTTATTATGTCCTTCCTTCTAGTTAACAGACACAGCCCTCTGGTTTTGCACCCAGTTTTCAGATCTGTCATCACCCGAAGATCAATTCCTCAACTTTACTAAGAAATCTTAATTCAGTAGCGTTACAATACCAAAATGAATACAATGGAAGAACTGAAGATGAGTTCGTAAAGAAACCCATATTTCCAATAGCATACTTCATCACCGCTACCCACAGCTACTGAAGTCTGACTATTGAAAAAGAATGTTCCTATTTAAAAGGATGTATTTTGTGTATTTACTCCAAAAGAGCTGGAATAACAGAAGTTTCTCTCTTTTCAGTTTTTCTTCAAGATGCTAGCATTTCTTTATAACTCATTCATAAACATGAACCGTGTGTACACAATACAGAATAAAGAAAACCTGCCCTTCAGCCATAAATATATACATTGTAAATCATTAATTCCCAAATGGTAGTCTTTCAGTGCTGTATGTTTAAAAATGTGTCTGAATATCAGACATATGCTCTACATAATTTTATCCCTGGGAAAAATATACTGACTTTTCATTTTGATAAAATATTGAATATTATAAATAAAGTAATGGCATAACAATATCATCTTTACTGAAATGGAAACACTGGACTGTAAAAAAAGAATCAGAAGATGGCAATTATGATTGGGAGTTTTTTCAGGTATTCCTTTTGTTTAGTTTTCATTTGTGAAAGAAAAAATAAATAAATGTTTGTGTTGTTGAATTACTTAGGAAGAACTGGTAAAGGGACTGGATATAATATGAAACAGGCATTACAAATATTTCATAACTTAAAATTATATTGACACATACAATAAATAAAACCTCTTTAAAGTATTGCTGTTCATCACTTCATGCTGCAATTTTTGTTTTGCAGTTTGGTAATTCATAGTATCTTTTTATCTGATAGTTTAAAGGAAGCAGTAGATATCTAGATTTGAGGTCTTTTTTTTTTTTTTTTTTCCTAGTTCAGGTAGAACTTAAAAACTTTTCCTCAAGGTTATTTCTCCCTTATTTTTTTTCATATTCCTAATATGAGAAAAGGAAGAATTTTAGTATCCCCATTTATTTTCTTAGAATAATATTTATGAGTACTGGCACAGAATTGCCAAAAGTCTCCAGACAGAATGATTAGAAAAAGTTCTGAATAATGCTAATCTATCAGTGGCTGTCATCAAGCCCGTTCTCAGTCTTGAAGTAGAAACTTCATATATCTTGACTGTGGCCTTGAATGTTTTGAGTTGGAGCTCTGAATTCTTGGTTATTTGAATGGCAGGTACAAGGGTTTTTCTTCAGCAAGCTAAAAGGTCTACATGAGCTGTAAAGAACTTGTGTATCCTAATAACTTCCATGAAGTCTTAGAAGACACTAGCCTGCTATGGCAGGATGTTGTACAATGTCCAGACATCCTCTCTTATGACCTTTCATAAATCTTATTTTCAGTATACCTTAGATGCCTATTTAAATCATCCTGAACATCAGCACTCATGTGCAAGGCCAACCCATCATCTGAATGTGAAGCCAAACATCTCGCACAGAATCTTAAATGTCAGTTGTGAATGACAGAGGAAGATGGAGATGTATTTGTTGTCTGTTTTGAGACTGGCAACTCTTGCTCTAGCAGTGCAATTCAAAGGTTTGGCTCATCATCTTCTAGTCATACTTAGCTTCTCCAAAGTATATCCACCTCTTAAAAATATTCACACTCTGTGACAGAAAATTCATCCTTTATTTAAGTAAATAACAAATAAAAGTTTTGACATTCCACTGCAAAGAAAAAGTCATCCAGCAGCTTGAATCCAAAGATTTCTATCAATGGCTTTCCTTAGTTAAAGTCATACATATCCTTAGGTGAGATCTCTAACAATTTTTCATCTTTTTTAATCTGTCTTCCAAAATCTTGCTGCAGTTACATATGTTGAAAATTTCTTACCATCATCATTATTTGTTACTATTTAAAGCCCCAGTTGTAAGCAGATGGTTGGTTAAAGGGATAAGGCTTATAAGGATTTCATCATATTTGGCACTCATGTCCTACCAGAATAAACACATCATGTTTCACACAAAGCTGCAGGACAGCTTTTATTTATTTATTTATTGTGGACAAAATTTGAAACAGTCTTCCTGTCTTTCAGGCACAATTGTCTGTAACACGTGTGTCATTTTAATACATCAGTTCATAATACATCTGGCCTACGCGAAGAAGACTTTTTTTAACTGAATCAACATGAATATTTTACTTATGTTCTTGTGAATGCTCTTTTCTCTGTGGGAAGAGCTATCCAACAACATTCTGTAACCAAATTAGCTTTATTAGGTAAATACATATATATTCAGTTAAGATCAGTAAATGTGAGAAGATCAATCTAAACTAGTAAAGAAGAAGGGAATTGCACAACAATGGGATTGCTCTGAAGAAGAGAAACAGGCAGACACAAAATGTGTAACAGTACAGAAGGGAGAGAAATCAGTCTGGAAAATTCTGGGAAAAGCTGGAGAGGTTTTCCAGTTAAGGTTAAAGAGTTGATTTTAAATTAAACCTACTTTTAATTAAACTTCAAATTGAGAAATATTTTCAGTAATTACCCAGATATTCACAGAGAACAGAGCCTACACATTTCTTCATCAAATAATAACTGAACCAAAACCAACTATCTTTATTTTAGGGACAGTACAAATTTGAAGGGCTAATAAGTGAAAATTAACTTGTATTAAGAAGACTGGAATAAATTAAAACATAGCCAAAATCAAGGTATTCAAACTTAAAAGAGAAAACATTTGGTAAACCAAAATGCCTTTAATTCACTAACTGAATCAGAGTAGGACAGTGATAAATAGAACTGGGCTTTAAACATGCCTTCCCCCCAACCCCCTTCCTTCTTCTGCACCCTGAAGTAGAGCAAGGGGGAAGGGAATGGGAGTTGTAGTCAGTCCCTGTTCATTTCATGTCGTTTCTGCTGCTTCTTCCTCCTCAGGGGGAAAAATTCTTACAGTCCTTCCCTGCTACAACATCGTGTCCCTTCCACAGGACACGTCCTCCACACACTTCTCCCACCAGCAAGGGTGCCTACCATGGGCTCTAATCCTCCCAGCAACACACCACTCTGGCATTGGCTTCCCCCATAGTCACAGCCTTCTTTGAGAGCAGTCCCCTGCTCCAGTTGGATGTCCTCTATGGGCTGCAGATGGTATTCTCCTCCATCACTGTTCTCCAAGGGCTGCAAGGGATAAGCCTGCCATGTCACCATGGGCTAAAGGAGAATGGCTGCTCCAGCATGCCTCTGCCTCTCCTTCATCACTGACCTTAATGTCCTCATGCTTGTCTCTACCACATTTCACTCCTTTCCAAAACAGCACTTTCCCCCCCTCTTCAATACATTATCACAAAGGTGTTGATTGGCTCAGCCTTGTCCAGAAGCAGGTCTTACTCGGAGCTGGGTGAGCTTCTTAAAGTTTCTTACAGAAGCCATGACAGCAGCCTCCTCCCCCTTAACCAAACCCTACCAGATACAAAACACAATATATAATTTTATATGGGGAAAAACGCCAGAAATTAATAGAGGAACTATAAGGTGAATAAAAATATTCGAACAGACAGAATGCAAATAGGTAATACCTAAAAGTATCAGACTGGTTGGCAGCAGATCCAAGATCAGCCCAGATATCAAACTTATTTAATAACTTCATTAGTGATCATAGCACGGATATTAGAAACAAAATAATGATGTTTACCAAAGACGCTACGTTGGAAATATCATCAAGCAGCAATTCGTAATATTGTAGAAAGCTTGATTTTTTTAGGACCTTGAAAACTGCAGTAATAGAAGTGAAATGAAACGTGTGTAGTGCAGACAAAGTCACAGACTTTGTGTTTAATAACAAACAGTTTTTGCCAGCAGAGTTATCAGCTGAAAATTGAGAAGGAAGAAACAAGAGTTTCATCACAGGATGTCTATGTACTGCCAGCATTTTCTATCCATGAAAGAGAAATGCAGGTGTAAGACTCATCAGTGGATAAATTTTTCAGTAGAATTAAGAAAATATTACTTCTACCAAATATATTTGTCATGGTACAGTCATTGTCAACCAGGCTGGAGAAAAAGATGTCAAAGGGAATCAAGCAGATGAAAGAAATAATGCAACCAAGGGAAAGGAAAATGTGTTTTACAAGAGAAAAGAACCTAGTAAATAAAAGAGTTGTAGGCATGCCACACAGAGGTAAGATAATAATTTAAGCTAAAATATAACAATGCCAAATACAAACAAACAAAAAAAGCAACCAAAACACACTTCCTGTGTTTATGGAAAGGATAATAATTTTAAATGCTAGATCAAGGAGCTAGACTCAATGAATTAGTCTATCAATTCCAGATCTGAGTTTCCAAATGGAGGGTGTGGAAAAATTTGAAACTCTAAAATAAACCCATGATGGATATGTTTATTTAACCAAGAATTATAATCACTTTTATACTATCATTATGTGGAAGTTCTGATAATATTTTAAGTTATTGCTTAAGTTTGAAGCATTATCAGTGTAGAGAACTTATCTAAGATATCAGAAATGTACAGACTTTTGACAAATCTCTACAATGAGTTCCATTCAAGGCAGACATATTGAATAAGCTTCAACTGAAAGAGCTTTTTTTAGAGTGTGTTCTGTGAACACCTTCAAATTTTTCATTGAGGAATGCACCTTTCTAATTCACTTCATTTTTCTTTATATTTCCTATGAAAAGAAACCTGGAGAGGTAAGTCAACAAGATATGTAATGATTTTATGAGCAGAGCTATAAAGAAGGTCTGTAGGGGAAACAGTCATCTCAAGTAAGTTTATAGTGCTAAAATTATTCCTTTGCTAAAATTATTCAAAATGCTAAGCAATGCATTATTAACTGTATTCTGCTGAGTGCTACATAAAAACATTCTTCTAGTAAAAATAATGTTACCCACAACACACCAGTCTATAAATTGCAACCAGCTTTGTGAATGGTTATATGATTTGGGAAACATGAATCCATGCTGCAGTCAGTGAGCTATTTTTTCTTTTTATAAGTTTGCTGAAAAATGATTCTATGAAAAATACAGGTGGAAATAAATTGAGTCATGATGGCTTAATCTGATGGGATCGTCAAAACATCTGAAAAAGCTATGGGAAGAGAAGACAAGGTCAAAACACAGCATTCTGCTAAATCTGTCAAATGTTAAGGGAAGTCAGGGAATTTCAGTGTAGGTTTTATTGCAATATCAAACACATTCAAGTTATTTGCATGATAGTCTCCTGTTTAAATGTATAGAGTACATTTAGATCATTCAGGTGTTGTTTCACATCCTTTGATCCTTAAAGGAAAGGCAAACCAGTTGTGGGAATAAGGTATCCTTGGGGGAACACTATTTCCTATTTGGTTTCATCTTATCAAAATAGTTTTCCATAATTTTCCAGAATCAGGACATTTGATCTATCCTTCTGAGCTAAACAGAATAGCTATATCTAAGAGGCTGGAGTCTGAAAGAGAGCATTGGTCAAAGGATTCAAGTGAAAGCTGAATGTTAAAGGAAATAGGCTAGGACTGGAAAAAAAAAGAAGGCATGGTAGACTTGTCTGATACAGGTTCCCAAGTAGATAGGGTATCAAGGAGATGTTTTTAAACACATAAATTTTTTAAAATGTAATAGGAGGAAAAATGTTCAGAGTGTTCTGTTGATTTAACCCTTTGTTTTATTTGCTCTCTATCTTTCAAATGAAATAACAGACAGAGATTTATTTTAAAGATACTGGTGCATATTTTTGAAGGTATAACCCTAGCAGGAGGCAATAACAGTACATTGTCCAAGAAATATCAGCTAGCCTGTGGGAATACCACAGGTAAGATCTGGGACTAGGAACCTCCTGTGATAGGGGCTTCTGAGACTGAGCTTGAGTTGTTGGAGGAGTGAAAAAAAAGAGGAGCAGGAACAAACTTCCTGGATTTATTGCTTTTTTTTTTTTTTTTTTTTTTAACAGTCAGTCCTACTGTCCAAGCTAAAACCACCTCCAGTAGTTATGGTTCTGCACCTATATATAATAATACATGAATTTTAAACATATTCATTTGTTTGAATGTATATGGTTCACATCTGAGCTCATTAGCATAGCCTCCTTTCTGTATAGATACACCCCTACCTGAAAGACGAGACCTAAATTGTATTAATCACACCTTAAACACAGTTATTCTTTATTTGACTACAAAAATACTACAGATGATGGGCTACAATATAAATATTACTATTTATTCATATCAATCCCACTGCTGTCGACCTTTGTATTCAAGCTTTGAAAAGTCCAATATTTTTCTAATGCATCATTATTCAAACATATTTCTTGGTTAATACTGTGAAGAGTTACGCTTTTAATTTAAACAATCCCTGCCTCTGCTCTTTATATAAACCAGTGTAATTAGCATTTTGTTTTGTAATTCTAGTGTGACAATTAAGAAAAAAAGGTGATATTTTTATGTCTGTCGGTATTTGGATGGAGTTATAAGTACCCTTGAAATAAGCATATGCATGGTATTCCACTAAGCATATTCATATGAATATAAATAGTAGTAGTAACAAAACTTACATATTTTTATTACATATTGATGTTTTTTGTATTTAAAGCCCTAAAGAAACATGAAGAATGTTTCCATGCATTCTTAATTTTTCAATTCTTTCAATATGATAAACACTTTTTTTTTTTGTTTCTTGTAGTAGTACTTGAAACAACTCATGATATTGTTTTTTATACTTTCGCTTGTTCACCTGAAACACTGCTGATGTCACTATTGCCTCAAGCTCTTTAAAAGTAATGGTTAAGGGCCAGAAGAGCAAAGACAAGGACAAAACACCATTGCTTCAGGGCTCTATTCAATTCTCTTTAATCAGGCAGAGTTGCCATTGAAATAAGTGACAGCTTTGCTTGAATAAGAAGAGCCGAATAGGGATTTCAGTACTTCTAGTGTGTAATTTAACAGTCTGCCCTACATGGCAGGAAAGGACTACCAAAAGAAGAACAGTTTCTGACTGTTAAAAAAATACTCTTTTTATCCCTTTTCTCTGGAATTGAAATAAAATTCTGTAATTTTTTTTTATTATTATTTTTTCATGGAACGTACTCTTTTATCTCTTACTTCTCTGTACACATACAATCATCCCACCATATATTGTAACCCAGACAAATTTTCTTATCCCTACACCATACATCTCTTACCTACTTCAATGCCCACTTTTACACGGGTAAGTTGTCTTAATCTAAGCAGCAGTCCTATTCTGGCCAAAGTTGTAACAAGAACATAAGTGTGCTAATAACATGATCTAAGTAACTAATGTAACCGAAGTTCTCTGATAATGTATCCCACAAAATTATGCAGGAGACAGTTGTCAAGTTTTTCCTCTTAATAGAAAAACAAATTTTATTTTCTAAAATATATTTTGAAGTCTGAGGATATTCCCTGGCAGGCTGCTTTGAGAGCCGTTGAGTCATGATATTTGAGTCACTTCTTTAGAACGCTCCTAACTAATACCATGGGAATAAAATGCCAATGATTTATTGTCAGAGTATACAGATAGATAGTAACTTAGTACTCTCCTGGGTTTAACATATACATTTCTGGTATCTTTAAGTTTACTCAGGTGCATTAGGATTTGGTGAAAAATACAGTAGCTGAAAACACTGAAAAAGTGTCCCTCAAGTGTGAATTTCTGTACTGCTAAATATATTGTCCTCATTTACTGACATGAAGAGTCACTTGGCACTCTCTGCTGCCATAGAATTATATATTACACAATTATTAATCAGCTGTGTAATGCCCAAGTCTTCCTCACCCAATTGTATCAATTCAATTTAGGTCATTAAAATTGCCACAAGGCAGCTTTCTTCCTCTGGCATTGACTGACTGGAAAGCTGTGATTTTCTAGCTGTACAAGTCAGCAGTCACCTGCTGAGAGAGCTGGTGTGGCTTTTAAAAGCTGGTTCAGCACAAGAAGAAAAAGAGAGCTGACACTAACTGTAATTGTCAGAGATTCAAACACTATGCTTTTAAACATCTGAGAAAGCCAAGTGGTAAAAAACCAAAACCACATATAAAAACCAGAAAGAGAGAAGCAAATAAATTAAAAAAAAATAAAACAAAGAAAAAAGAAAACCCAAACTTTAAATCCTTCACAGGAAGGTATTGAAAACTAAAGCAGCAGAAAAAACATCTGTTCATATTTTAAAAACATTTCCAAAGCTTAGAGTAATGGGTAATACCCATTTAGTAAAATGGATTTTTTTAGAGAATACTGTATGGAATTGATCTAAGCCCACTGAAATCTTATTAATTTCTCTGCTGACCTCAATCTCTATCAGTTGCAGTCTCCAGCAAGCACAGAACCAGAACAGTATGCAAAAAAAAAAACCAAAAAAAAACCCAAAACCAAAAACCAAACAAAAAAAACCAGTATATGAGTAATATATAATTCTATGAATTTTCTGAGGTTACCTTTGCCCCATTCACTTCTACTTTCACAAGTAATGTGCGCCCTCGTTCAAGCAGTGTATGGTATAAAAAATTAATTACACAGTATACAAAAAGATGAAACTTATTTTCCCAAAGGACCTAGATGAAATATGCTAGCATTGTGCTTGAAAGTATAACCACAAAGTGCATTATAACATTCATGTGTAGTGGGCATTAATTCGAACAAATATTAATTTGTCTAGGCAAGCTAAAAATATTAGTAAATATGAACTGATTACTTGGGTATGTTTGGGAGGAGAAGAACAGGCTACCATGGAAGGCTGCAGGTGGGAAGAAGAAAGATTTAGGTGTGAAAATTCAGTCCCAGAAGTAAAAGCAAAAATCCTACATATCAAAGGTAGTAGATGAGTTCATAATTGGTATGGATTTTATTTTTACTAATTATACCATAATATGCACTAGAAAAGGTATCTTGCAAATCAATCTATTAAAATTATTTTTTAAATTAAGAATTCAGTCAAATGAATGAGTTGTGCAACATTGGTTTTCAGTGAACAGGTTGTCCTGCCTCAAGGTTGGTATCTTAATTGCATCTGTGTACGGTAGTAGTTTTTCCAAGATGGAAAAAAATATGAAGCTCTTGAGATCTCCTCTGAAACAAAACATCCTAAAATAATCTTAATTACTAAAGGTAAAATGAATCTGAAGAGGGAATGGATTTTTTAATCTGATGCTGAACATTTATGATAAACAGAAATAGGTAAACACGGGATGAAGGTAGCAAAATTGGAATCAGCAGTCAGCCAATCTAGTTATAGATGCTTTAGAGGAAGACTAGAAAAGATGAAAAAATCAGGTGAATTCTCAGTTTCTGGGTAATTCTGGTGTACAAGCTTGAATATTTAAATTAACAGTTTATTCAATACTCTGGCTTTAGCACAAGGGCTTTCAGAAAAAGCATGGTGTGGACAGATAGCAAAATAACTTAATGGAAACCATTTCATTTACAAGTGGTTTGTGGTAACCTTACCTCTGAAGATGCAAATACAGAAAAAAAAAGAAAGAATTGTTATAGCAAATGAGGCAATTTATCAAAGATATATTGGTGACAATATAATTTCTATGGGCAAAAAGAGGACAATACAAAGAATATTCCAGTCTTCCACACTTCTAAAATGTGCAGAATTCTCAGGATTCTATATGTGTTTCTTTTTCCTCCATTCTAGATAACTTGGATTTGGGGTGAGAAAAGAAAAGCAGTTCTGTCTCCAACATGCAATTTATTTGTTTAAGACTGTGACAGTTCCTGGCTCAATTGACCTATTTTCAAACTTCCTTTACACTGGGTACACATATAGTTCTAAAGGACTTCAGAGGATGGAGGCTTCTTGCAGCAAAATGTTTATGTTCCAGTCAAGATTCATTATCGAAAGGGAGACTATGACCAAAATGGTCATGCTGCACCAAGTAAAGACTTTCTTGATCCTGTCTTGTGCACTGACCACATTAGGAATGGTCTGTTTCGTACCACACCTTGGCTTTATATTTACCATTGTCAATAATGTAATATTCACTGTTTTCCTTTTTTTTTTTTTTTTTTTTTTTTTTTCCAGTTAGTGGCCCTTGTGGTCTTTTCGTTCCCCCAAAATGTCTTTTTTCTGCTTTCCATTTGGGGACCAAAGACATGTAATATTTTTGGGAGATACCTGTTGTGTGTTGTTGCTTGACTTCAGTAAGAACTCTAGCAATTAGCGCTGGGGACTGTCAAGGGTTCCTAGACACCTATCTAGCACCTTTTTTGTGTGGGGAGGGTTGACCTTCTTTGTCGTCTTGTACACATGACTTGCTCAGCCCTAAGGGGAAAACCAGCAGGAATGCTGATACATGAAGTTATTTAGGTGAATAAAACAGTATTATTGCAAGGACAGGGTAGTACTACTGTGGGTCTGTCCTCCCTCTATATACAGTGTGTGGCTGAGGGTCTTCCACCACTGATATTCACAACTTATGTTTAATCACCTGTATCAGACATCTATTACCTTCCAAAAGTTTTAGAACTGGAGAGTGTTTCCATCCAATTTTTATAGGAGAAAACTTCTCAAAACCTACAATAGTTTTCTCATTTAAGGATGCTGAAGGTCAACATGCAAAGAAGTTCAAACAAGCCTGTGAAGTTACAATTCTATAATCATCCAGCAGACTTGGAAATGCAGAACATCTCTTTGATGTTTGCAGACAATGCACTAAGCTGAAGAGAATGAATGGGGGTACCCAAATAAATTCAATGTATATATAAACTGTTCTCTTTGTTCTATCTGTAATTCATCCTGTTTCATCCAGTGAATCGGTAGGCATAGATTTGCTCCAATAGGCTAAATATAATAGAAGTTTCCTAATGATGATACCTTTCATTTAGAATAAAGTACACTTGTGAGATCTATGTACTATGGCATCTCACAGAATCACCATGATAGCATTTTGACTGCAATGGGAAAAACTCTAATTATCATGTAGAAGATGTTAAAAACAGACTTCAATAAGTATCGGTGTCTACCACAAGGTGATTCTCAGATGATATAATTTCTCAATTTATTTAACCATTTCAAGTTTATAAAATCATAGATAAACATGGAAAAAATATAGAACTTAGCAATGGCTCTCTCTCTATGTATTTCTATATATTTTTATCCAAAGTATACAGCTGTATCTCATGTAATTAAAGAGTACATTTCAGTCTATGTGTTTCCATTTTTGCCTGAGAAAATAACAATTAACTTGTGTAGTCAAATTTGTTGTTTCACAAAATGGCATGAAGCTTACTTACTGACTAACAATCATGTCAAAAGTAGAAGTTTAATGGATGAATTTTTCACCAGTTATGGGTTGCAAGATAATCAAGGAGAAATTTAAAGACAAAATAATTTGTTGAGACTCTAAAGAAAAACAAACTTACACTATCCAGGAGATAAAAATGTAGCTAGTTATCATGGTTTAACCCAGGAGGCAACTAAACCCCACACAACTACTCACTCTCCCACAATAGGATGGAGGACAAAATTGGAAGGGTAAAAATGACAAAATTAATGGGTTGAGACAAAACCAGTTTTTATAGAGAAAGGAAAAGCTGTGTTCTCAAGCAAACCAAAACCAGAAATAAATTCGCTAATTTCCATTACCAGGCAGGCATGTAGACATTTCCAGGAAAGCGGGTCTCCATCACATGTAATGGTTACTTGAGAAGCCAAACACCATAACTGTAAATGTTCCCTTCTTCCTTCTTCTTCCCCAGGTTTTATGACTAAGCATGACACCACAGGGTATGGGATATCCCTTAGGTCAGTTGGGGTCAGCTGTCCCAACTGTGTCTTCTCCCAGCTTATTGTCCACTCTCAGACTACTCCCTGGCAGGGCAGCATTAAAAGTAGAAAAGACCTTGATGTTGTGTAAGAACTGTTCATCAGCTGGTGAAATATTCAGTGTGTTATCAGCACTGTTTTGGTCACAAATATAAAACAAGCCCCATACCAGCTACTATGACAAAGATTAATTCTATCCTAGTGAAAACCGATACACTGAACTATAGCTTCATTGAAGTGCCTTTGTAGAGCAGTACCAAAACCACTGGCTTCATCATCCCCCTACCTACAAGTTACTTACAGAAAGCTAATAAATAATACTAAATTTGTGAAGCGTTGAGGATAAGCTACCTAATTTTATCAGATCTTGTCAAAGAAACAGAAGTCTTTCAGAATGCTGAGACTGTATAGGAATCCTTTTAAAAAACAAATAAACAAAACAAATAAAATCACAAACAGAAACAAAACAAAACACAAACAAACAAAAAACACAAACAAACAAAAAACCCAACACACACACAAAAACCATCCCCCCCAAAAAAAACCCCAACAACAACAAAACACACACACACACACAAAAACCAAACCAACAAAAACAACAAACAAACACCAACAACAGTAAAAATACCTCAATAGGTTTTTATAGAAAATGATGTCATGTTGTCCTCCTAAAAAATTGTATGGCTTCAAAACAGAAAACTGTCCTGAGTTGTAGATAATGAAGAAAATCCTATCTTAAATAAACTATGAGAGTTATCTGGTACTCTACGGAGTTGAACACTTTGTACCTATATAGCTCAATTCAGACTGCAGCAGTTTACAATGAAACAGTCTAAGAAAGTGCCAAATGGATGTAGCACTAAATTCTGAACTTGATCTTGGATGATCTGAAAACTAATATATTTCCTGTTCTGTCTAGAATAAATGAGATCTGTCTTATATAGATGACACAGGAACTGATGTTTCTAGAAGCTTATTAAAAATTTCTCTTAGCCTTTTGTCAGGTTAGAGATGGGCTGCCCACTAATCGAATGACAGACGCTATTAATGCCCCTCTCTTCCCAAAGGGAAGAGAAATAGCATAATGGAGCAAGTCTTATTGATTGGAAAAGAAAATTAAAACAACTTTAATGAAAATAATAATTAAAAAATGGAATATATACAAATATAGGCAAAGCCAACATCGAACCCCTCTCCCCTGACAGCAATATATCACTACTGATGCTGTGCAGCAGGTACCAGGGAAATCCTCGACTGGACTCAGATGCAGTTGGGAACCCTATTCCAGAGCTGGATTCTGAAACTGAATGCTGGTATGCATGTATTGTGATTGAAGACAGAACAGAGTCCTCCTTGGATGATGGCCATTGGAGAAGACATCTTGACTTTCATGATCCCTCAGCTTTATAATGAATATGACACAAATGGAATACCTTGCTGGTCAGTTTAGGGTCATCTGTCTTATCCACTCCTCTCTGCAGGTGTGAACTTTTGCTTTATGGTATCTCGATGTGGTACACAAGATTTAGCAGTAACCTTGGTTTCTATAAGAGTAAGTATAAGCAAGAGCCTTTTTGCATACCAATCCTTGGTAGTAACTACAAATGTCAAGTGTTATCACTACTAGAAGGAGATACTGACTGAATCAATATGCCATCAACTTCAGAAAGTGCAGTTATTTAGAAAAGATTAGTTGAAAAGTAAAATCTCCAAACAGAATTAGTTCTGTTTTAGCTCAAACCAGGACATCTGTGAAAACAAATTAAGAAGAGGAAAACATAGAAAGAATTTTTATTTTCCCAGTGTTGACAGAAAAATGTTTTGGCAGGAAAAAACTGTAATGAATGAAATTTTTATCTTTATGCATTCTAAGTCATTGAGGCTTATCTACAAGAAGAGCCAGAATGAGGATCCTGGGAACAATAAGCTGCCAGTCTGACTTTGGTGCCAGGAAAGGTTATGGAGAAGATCATCTTCGGTACAACCATAAGGTGCACACAGGACAACCATATGATCAGTCCCAGTCAGCATGGACTTATGAAAGACAGATCGTGCTTGACTAATGTGATCTCCTTCTATGACAAGGATCTCCTTCTGTGGTTGGTGGATCAGGGAAAGGCTGTGGATGTTGTTTACCTGGACTTTAGTAACGCTTTAGACACCGTTTCCTACAGCATTCTCCTGGAGAAACTGGCTGTGTAGGGCTTGGATGGACATACTCTTCCTGGATAATAAATTGGCTGGATGGCCAGGCTCAGAGAGTGGTGGTGAATGGAGTTAAACCCACCTGACAATTGGTCACAAGTGGTGTTCCCCAGGGCTCAGTACTGGGGCCTGTTCTCTTTAATATCTTTATGACTGATCTTGACAAGGGAATTGAGTGCACCCTCAATAAATCGATGACACAAAGTTAGGTGGGTGGGTTGATCTGCTTCAGGGTATGAAGGCTCTGCAGAGGGATCTGGACAGGATGTATTGATGGTCTGAGGCTAAAGTATGAGGTTCAACAAGGCTAAGTGATAGGTCCTGTACTCAGGTCACAACAATCCTATGCAATGTTATAGGCTTAGGAAAGAGTGGCTGGAAAAACTGCCTTACAGAAAAGGACCTGAGAGTTCTGGTTGACAGCCAGCTAAATATGAGCCAGTAGTGTGCCCAGACAGTAGAGGGCCAACAGCATCCTGGCTTGTATCAGAAATAGAGTGTACAGCAGGACCAGGGAAGTGATTGTCTCCCTGTATTCAGCACCAGTGGGGTCACACCTTGATTACTGGGTTCAGTTTTAGGCCCCTCTCTCCAAGAAGGACATTATGATGCTGGATCTTGCCCAAAGAAGGGCAATAAAGCTGGTGAAGGGCCTAGAGCACAAGTCTTATGAGGAGCAGTGGAGGGAAACAGGGTTGTTTACTCTGGGGAAAAGGAGGCTTAGGGGAGACCTTACTCTCTATAACTACCTGAGGTGAGGTGGGGATCAGTCTTTTCTCACAAGTAACAAATGATAGGACAAGAGGAAGTATCTCATATTGTACCAAGGGAGGGTTGGGTTGTATATTAGGAAAATCTTCTTCACTTAAAGTGTTGTAAAGCCCTGGAACAGGCTTCCCAAGGAAGTGGTGGAGTCACCATCTCTGGAGGTATTTAAAAGACATGTAGATGTGATGCTCAGAGACATGGTTTAGTAGTGAATTTACAGTGCTGTGTTAGTTGTTTGATCTCAAAGGGCTCTTTAACCATAATGATTCTATGATTCTATATCATTTTAAACTTCATAATCAGCAGACATGTCATCATTGGTATCTATTTACTAGTATATATTTGACATATCCAATATATCTTTGTTATTAATCAATCAATATTTTTCATAGTTAGTAGAAAATATTGATTTTGCATAGAACAATTGTAATAACTTATGGCATACATAAGCTCTCTAGAGACTATGGACACTTTTCTGGTGACTGTAAGGGGTGCCACCCTGCACAACACGCTTAATCAAGCCAAAGTGAAACATCACAGGTTTCTCCTCAAACTGATTATAAATGTAGGACATACAGTTTTGGGTGATTATAACTGAGGGCATTAGAAGTAGAAAGCAACCAGCAAGCCATGAGGAGCAATCAACACTGAAAAAAAAAGAAATAGGGACAGAGTTCCTTGGTAAATTTGCTGATAAAGTATGTATAGAAATCATTCAGTAAGAGTTATTTGATGCTTGTTCATGCCTTATTCAAGGAATATTGCACCTCTGGTACAATATTGTTCTTTCACAAAGAAAGCCTAACAAAGAAATGTCCGGCTCAAACAATTTCTACTAGCAGAAAACTGGTGGTGATTCATAGCTAGATACTCACTTTGGCCATGAGGAAATATAGTTTTATTTTGTTTTAAATACTCCATGGAAGAAAAATGGTGAACTTAAATATTCTGAAGTCCAAAGCAGGCACACAAATTTATGCATGCAATTTATAACCATAAAACTTGCTGTTGGTTGAACATACTCATCAGGTATTTTAAGTCAGCAGCACTATTCTCAAAACCAGAAAGCTGTGTTAAAATATAGACTTCAGCAGAAGAAATAAATCAGATAAATCAAATATTTATCTTGATACATGTAGTTATTTTCTTTCTATGCAATATATTTTCAAATCATAGCTTCTTCAGATTTATTAATTATTCAAATATACTCCCCAACTACCTTATGAAATTATATGAAATAAAAATAAGAATCAGAAGCCAGGTATATCTGGTTCATGGCCACTCTACACATCTAAAATGTTTTGTCAAGACAGTTGTCCCAGCTCACACGTTCAAAAAAGGTTAATGGGAAAACCAGCATCAATAAGCCTGCAAAATCCCTTTTACACTTTTCTAGGCTGTTCACCTGTGAATGATGTAATTCACTGTGGACAAAGATTGTCAGCCTGATGATATCAATGGATAGGTTGGCAGAGGAAAATATCCACAAAACAGCCAATGGATTAGAAACTAGTTATATTAATATCTAGGTGAATAAATATAATCCAGTAAGATACATTTAATGTTTTATATTTAAATTATACTACTGAAAATAATATAATTTAAAATAATATTTGGGTCCTGGCAGCTGGGGAGGTAACAAAGTTAGAAGTCCTATCTCTGTAATTTACTTGCATTTACAAAGCTCTCAGTCTGCACTTTACTTGTAATTGGTCACTCACATTCGCTAACTAGGACACTTTCCCTGTGCTTCCTGTCAAAATATCTACTGATAAGTCAAGGACTCAGAAGCTTAATACTGTAACGGCCAGGCTTCTATTTTCAGTTTTACAGAATACATTTCAGATTCCTGTATTCAGAATTTTCCTGCCTTTGAGAAGGCCCAAACTCGAAGTGAAGTAATTTTAAATTGTGGATAAAAACACATTAATAAATTTAACCCTATGCAAACTACCCTGAAGTATGAAGCAATAACATGTTGTCTCATCAGGCTACACATTTTGAAGTAAGATTCTCTGTTAAAGTATTCCATTGGGAAGTTCTGTGAAAAAATAAGCAGCACAGAAAATTTCAAGGTAGTCCCAGCAGGGAAGTTCAAGATTGTTACAACATAAATGTATGCAATATCATTCCATTATTTCCATGTAAAACAACAAATGACATTGAAGGAGGACTGTGCTGCAGACTCCCTTCTCCATCCTTCTCCTTCTCATATAACTACAGTATGATGAGTTATACTGTTGTAACGAGATCAGGATTCATGAGGGATTAAGGTCTTTCACAGAACTCAAACTCTTAAACTGTAAAGACTCTGTTATTCAATCATTTTGTCCCAAAATCATTATTTCCTGTGTATCAGCCTCTACACAGTCTGATCTATCATTACTGTCTTTTCCAATTAGTAATATACATTTAAGTATTGTGTTCTCTCAACACCTAGAAAAATGTAAATTACCCTGAGACTGAACAGATAGTGGATTAGAAAAAAAACATCTCTCCTACTTAGATTACTTTCATAAACATTTATATTTAAAGCTATTAGTCTAATCTTCAACAATGTCCTGTTTTCTTCTCCTAAAGAAAATTACTATGACCTACCTGTCAAATGCATATTTATTGTTCTCTAACACTTAAGAGAACATCAGAAACTGCTGAACAATAACATATAACTTTTAGTTTCATAATGATAATTTCTGTACAAGAACATTATCCTTCCCAGACATTAGTTCAAATATAAACCAGCTCTCAGGCTACATTAAAATTTTAAATGTTTATCTGTTTCATTAGCAAGAGAGAAAGTTGTTCATGAACAGACTACATTGCACAAATTAAGGCAATGGTAGATAATACAGGAAACATTTCCTTTTTGTTAAAAAGAAGACATCTTCATAAAAAGTTTGCTCTATTTACTGAAAAAAAAATCTCTAAAGATTATTAAAAAGAAATAAAGCCAACTTTTCAGTTTATAGCACGTGGAATACTGAGAATAATCCATAACAAAAGGATATTTTGTACAGATTTTCTTATTGGTGCATTGAAACAAATCAAAGGAGCTCTAACCAATAATTTCCAAATGAAAACATGGGGGGTTTTTCTTGTGTAAAGAAACATTGATAATTAAAATACAGCTCATACAACAGAAATCAATTGTGATACTTGCAAAATGCTCCCTAGGTGAGTGTTCTTCAGGACAAACTCTTTAACCATCCTGTGTTCTGTGGAGGGAATTAGAGGAAATTACATTGAAAATGGAGAATGCTGGGTGTAAGACAATATCTAATGAGACTGCAAGGTCTACATTTTAAATCTCTTTCAAGTTTCATTACACTGCAACTGTGACAGGCTGTCTTGGAGTAAAAAATACAGATCTAGAACCAAGGACACCCTTTCTAGGACTAAATCAGACAGAAATGAAGAGAAACTACTGATTGCACAGCTACTCTGTGACTTGGAGTCACTCTGAGAAAGACATCCTGTGCCAAGTGCCTCTGGAATTACTTCAGTGGGAAACACTAAGCATTTCTCTGCACACAAACCTATTGGTGTCATCCTAGATATATTTTGTGATACATAATGAACAGGATTTTATCAGAAGAGCAAATTTGAAAACACCTCTGAAAGAAACAAGTCTCTCTCATATACTATAACCATGTGTCTTAACTGTCTTGGTTTTTTTGTTCAACTGACTGTGCAACTTTGAACCTGCAACAACACTTCTTTTACACTCTACAGAAGCTCCTTACCAGCAAGGTTGAAAAGGGTAGATACTTAAGTAGACTTCCGTGCTTAAATCAGATATCTGTACATGGTTGCTATGTTGTCACAAATGTTCAGAGGGTAAACAAACAGGAAAAAAAAAAAAAAAAAAAAATTATACTTGATTATACAAATGATTCTGCCTGACTTGTACTCTTCCCTTTCATCTAAATTAGATCCCCCTGGTTTTTGTGTTCATTACATTTTCAAGCAGAACTGCATATCTGCGTTTAAATAACAACATTAACATCTAAAGAGGTCTACCAACATTAAATTATATATGTGCACAGCGCTGCAATGCAGAAAGTTTGAGCATGTACAAAGAAAAGAGGATAGTTCTGAGTTAAAATACATTTATATAAGAATTAGGGTCTGCATCATCTTTTAAGCACTGTTTCATGGTGACTTATTTTTATAAAAAAAATATTCCAAAGGTTTGTTACAGAATGTGTCTTTTCAGACATTAAAAATAATTTTTAAAATAAAATTCAGTTCCTATTAAAATGAGCACATAACAATTAAAAGAATTAAGTATGAATTTATTAAGTATATATTCCTCAATCTTACTGTCAACAGGATTAAAGATTGTTAACCCCAAATCTGCATGTTTAAGAAACAATCCAGGATTGTAAGTCTGGAAGCAATGCATTTATTTATTTATTTATTTATTTATATGGTTTATTTTGAAGAATCTGTTTTTTTTTCAAGGATTTTAACAAGGCTTACTCTTATTATGATGCTTTCAAGTAAGATGCCACCATATACCTAGATAGTCAACTCGGAGACTCATTGCTTAAATTTAATGAAAAAACACCAGTCCAACAATTATTTTATCTGTGTTATCCCTTTTCTTGATTATTCTTCCATTTCATGTCTTTTTATTATCTATTTGTTTCCTGTGACTTGTGATAGGTAGGATTGTAATCTGTTCAAGGTGAAAACTAATTATTATTGCTATTGCTACACTTATAGATCTTTACCTCTAGTAATGACATTATCTTAAACGTGTAAGCAAAATTTAAAGAAGTTATTCATCATTCATCACTTTTTCTGTAAGTGCATACAGTTTCTATTTATGCTGATAAGCATAAATTCTGTTAAACCATAACCTATATACACAAAAAGATGTAGTGCATTTTAAAAGTTAAGGTGCATTTTATAATGTTTAGCTTTGTCTAAAAGGTAATATTTACCTCTGTTGTAGGCATAATGTAGGAATTTCTTATGTCACATTGCTTATATAGCTTTACATATGGACCAGACAAGGTAACTACAAAGATCTCTTCTGGCTTTTAAAATCTGCCTTAAATTATATACTGTATATGTATCAGAGACATTGATATATTATCTTGCAGCACTTTATCTTATCCTAGAAGATTCAGGATACAGGAACCTGTAAGAGTCTTTTGAAGTCATCAGTTCTCAGGCAAACCACAAATAAAGACTGTATTTCGTGTTCTGTCCCTGCACTACAGGTAACTAGAATGACTAATGATAGACACGTTGTCATCATCAATGATGCTAAAGTACCAACAAAAAAATTAAATTATCCCAAGAGTCATTGCTTTTACATAAGACATACACCCTTGCAGAATCCATTTTTTATAGATATGTAATATTCTTGAACATTGGAAACAAATCAGATCACTGTTTGAAAGCAGTCTCACTTCTCTGACTATATATAACATTCCGTAGCAATATCACACCCAAAGGCTAAATGAATTGCATTGGTATATGGAAATGAGGAGGAATATAATAATCTGAAATGTCTTTTCACAAAAGACTTATTTAAAAAATAAAACAAACCATGAGGATGGCAACCAGATATGTAATAATCTGCATGTTCTTGTACTAATTAGCCTGGAAAAAAAACTTCTCCAGTATGTATTAATTCTTAATAAATGTAAAGGGAAAAAAAACCCTGTGGTTTAAAACTAAAAAAATGACAACCCAAAAATGTGCTGCTTTGGTGAATCCTATTTTTAAACTATGACCTTTCTTTATTTACCATATTAATAACTGCTTGCTATTCACTAGAAACATTATTTTCTTCATTTCTTTTGCATGCCGTAACTAACCATTTTATTCCAATTTTCTATGTAAATAATTAATAGCTCTCCTCTTAAATTGCACTGTTTTATTTATAAGGTTCAAAATTTTTTGTGGTTATTTTAGTATTTTTCCATTTGAGACATCACTACTCAACTTGCAGTATACAAGTTATTCCTAAAAAATAAAAGGACATACAGTGACAGATTTCTTTAAAAAATATAGACATTGAGTATGAGGATTTGGAAAATAAAGAGCTGAAATAAAAATGTAGGCCCAGTTCTTAACTAGCACAGACTGGCACAACTTCATTAACTGCTGTCTCTGTGTCAGTTCTATCAACTACTTCATTAATGACTTCAGCATGCTGTTTGTTTCTTTACCTGTGAAAGAATTTTGGAATTAATTTTTACTTCAGTGGCTGGTTACCTGGATCATGGCAGTACATTACATACACATTTGCTTTATGGATCAAGAGTTCATGCATATGACTAGATAATGGGCATAAAGGTCTGTGCGCTGGAATCTGAATGGAATCTCTGCATAGTAATGGGGTAACAATCATGATGTTGTTGCAAATTGCACAGTCTACAGAAAGTTGCAGAAGTGAGCCCTCTGGTTATGAATTCATCAGTCCATTACTTTCACCATGCCCGACTGTCTCATATTCTCACCTTATATGCAGTTAAAATGCAATCTCTTCTATTTATAGCACTCAGAGATGAAACTCAGTACTTTGGCACAAGTAATAGCTTCTGCAGACTAAATATTTATGAATAGCATCCTTTTTTGAAAGTAAAAACCCCAACCAAAACAAAAAATAAACTTTTGCACACAGAGTACTCCCTAAAGTAATAATTGTAATTACACATGTACATCAAAAGAGTAATAAGGGCTTCCATTTTCCCCTTAATAATTTCTCCTTATGTTAATAGAAACCTATATAAGACCTTAAGGTGGAAAATGCATTGTATAAACCGAAGAGCATAATTGTAATAAACTGAAACATTTAAAAAATAGTTGCCATCACAAAACATTCTTTATTGAATTTATTCCTCAACATATTCTACAGCAACAACTACTCAATTAAAGGAAAAACAAAAGTTAAAGCACAAAAACTCAAATCTGCAAAAATCTATACAGGCACTCTATTCTGTTTGTTTTGACATGTGTGAAGTGCTTAAACACTTGTGTGGTTCTGAGTCAATATTCACATATCACTCTACATGTTCAAAAAGTACCTCAGAATTTTCACCTAATTAATCCACAAAACACATGTATAATTCCTGCTTGATAGACAGGTAAACTATAGCACAAAAAAATTACTTGCAGTGTACACTGATAGGTAATAGGTACAGAATTAGGACTCAAGACCTGATTACACTTCACCATTACAATTCGATATTCTCCCACTCCACAAAAATTTATTGTAATTAAAAGATAAATAAAAAAAATCTACAAACAACATGACACCTTCCCTGCTTTAATCAATACCTAAGCACAGCAGACTCCCATGTAAATGAATTTCATAATATGTCTAATAACACAAGTTAGAAGACATATGGAGTGTTTCATTCATAAAAGGATCTCCTTAGGTTTTGGTTTTGTATTGTTTTTCTGGTACTTAGCTTTAGAAGCCTCCCTCTGTGTTTTGTTTTGGTTTTTTTTGTGTGTGAATATAATTACAGCCAATTTTTGTTATCTGAGACTTCATATTTCATATTCCGTAATGTGATTCAATTTAGAGTTCCTAACAGCAAGGGGTGAGTTTTCTCAGTGACTAAGTAAAGAGGCTGATAGACATGATTATTCCTAAAGAGAAGAAGAAAAGAGATAAGCGATTCTGGAAGTGCAGTTCTGGTTGCTTCTAAACAAGGGGAGTCATGACCCATAAAGCTCATCAAACCAAATACAGTTTAAGAATAGTTTTGATCATGTTTAGGAAGAGTTTGCTCTAAAATTTAGAGCACTGACAGAGAGAATCTCATGAAGCTGGAAGCTGAGTTAATTGAAGAAAAGAGAAAAAAAAGTCTTGCTTGAACAACAAACTCTAGGAAATGGATGTGGCATTTCCAGACACAAAGAGATTTAACTACACCACAGTATAGAGCAGAAACTTCTCAGCTAGTAGTCTACTTAGCACAGATACCAGGTTTAGCACAGCCATAACCACACTGAGATCAAAACAAGTCACAAAACCTGACAGAAAAGTATGTAAAACAATCTTTGTCCAGTCCCCTAATGCTTTATGTATATTGTTAGAGGTAAACAAGACTTTATTTCAGCACTGTTATGTTGGCATTACACTGATGTTATTACAGGGCAAAGTCCAGATTTCCTGATATAATTTTATCTATTCTAAGAGAGTACTTTGCTTGTATCACACACTAGTGTGTTACAGTGTATTCTTGTCCAAAGATTCTGAAGGATGAAGTGGCATTGAGGGGAAAATAGCAGAACAGGGAAAACACCAGATTTTTTCAGTTTTTTCAGTCCACTGTTTTACAGTCTAGACAAACCATGCAATCTTTGAGCAGTAACGATGAGCTTATTCAAAAGGCTGCAAGTGTTTATATTTTATATTTATATAGTTTTAATGTTGTATATGTCCCCTACAACACTTCTGTGGGAAAGGATCGTTAAGTATGGAAACAGAACATAGCCAAAGAGACCTAATAGATATCTTAAATAGGATTAAGGTAATCTATCTAAATAATAATAATAATAATTAAAAAAAAAAAATTAAAAAAAAAAAAAAGCTTAAGAAGAGTGTGTCTAAACCAAAGTTTTCTCTCTGACAGTGATCTGCAGTAGATGCTTTGGGGAAGAAAAATGATACAGTGTAAGAGTAAAGGCATTAGTTTTCCAGAGAATCCCCTCAATTTTTATCTCTCAGTCCAAACTACAATATGAAAATCACCAAAGACTGCAGCTAGAAATGTCATTACCTACTTAAATTTTGAACTGCAAAGTTCTCTGGGCTCCTAAATTTAGCCTATGTATGAAACAACCTTAATTTGGTGGACTAACCATATATTGCTTGCCTATTATTAGTTCAGATATAACATTAAGTATCACACAAAGTTCCCCAATCCCAATGGCAGACATTTTGATGTACCTGTGTAGGGCACAACACCTTACAGAGGAAAATATCTCAAGGCATTGCTTTTGAAAGCACATTGCCTCTGATGTTGCAAAGACTTTTGGAACATAGGACAAATTTTGGAATATTTCTGTACTGTATTGTGAAGTTATAAGAGATCCAAGAAATGCAGAACAGTATTCTTCCTTCTCACATATATGCATACATACTGGGGTGGAGTTTTTTTACTTTTTTTCTAAAAAAAACATTGACAACTAAGTAAATTAAAGAAGTCAAATAGAGTTTTTATCGCATGTCAATACCAGGAATACTTTTTTTCTATGTTAGTTGTTTTTTACAAACACTGATGTGAGAACACTGATCTTGCATGTCCCGCTGAGTACTTTTAAATTCATCTTTTATATTTACCAGATGTGCCAACTGGGACTTTATAACACTGAAAGTGCAAGACCTTGAATACCAGTTTGAAGAAATCTGTTTATCTAACCATTGTGTGATCCACCCAGGCTACTCCCTCAATGTTCTGCTTAGAAGAACAGAGAAGGTCCTTCTAATAGTTGTAAAATGAGAACTCAGATAACTTCAAATAAGTAGTACTTCTACCAGTCTGGTACAATTCATGCTGTCAAGTGAACAGAAAAGCTTTATCTTATGTCATAAGCTTCTGTAGAATATTTACTAAATTAACAACTACTTGTCTTTTTGACAATGTTTAAGACTACTTAAATTAAAAAAATAGTCTTTAGCAACATTTTTTTCATATTTTATTTTAAAAAGTAAGATTTTTTAAAAATTTTTATTTAAAAAAAGTACAAGCTGCATATTGTAAATCAGTATCTATCTTGTTACGTACTCACAAGAATGATAACTTAAAAAAGCAAAAATGGTTTGTTGGATAAGGTGACTCCACAGACATTTGTATTTCAGTCCTTCTGACACAAAAGCTGGGATTTCTTGCCTTGGAACAGATGATCAACCAACCTCTATTCATGAGTACTGCAGTTCAAGAAGAACTCGGTGTTCCCTGGGGCAAATTAATTGTTGATAGTATGTGCTCCTGTTGTTGGTACAAAGGGCAAGGTAATGTAGTAATATTTTACTAGTGTCAGATAGTGTTGTGCAGTAAGAGGCCAGGGCAATTTAATGCAATGCTATTTATTTATAATGGAAGTTTGAATCTCCATCCACTGAGCTATAAACTTGCATTTTGCTGGATAGAGAGTCTAGTTCCCTAGATCACTGAAGCTATTAAAATCTGAAGACTAAGTTATTGACATGGAAACCTGTTGCTGAGTTCTTCAGATCTATTTAGTTCTCTAGCACATATATTTTGGAGGTTGTAGAGGTTTGTATCTTTTTTTAGGCTTTATGGTATACTTAAGCCTGACACACAGTCACTATTTGTCTTACTGATGATGTAATAGAAAATATAGCCTTAATAGCCAAATGGGACAGAAGTTCTTACATGACATAAACTGATTTATCTTCAAAATCAGCACATTGTCAGCAACCGTGAATTTTAAGAAAAAGGTCAGATATAATTTTGCAATATAAATTTTCACTGTCAGAGTCATATTTGTATTCTGTAGTGGAAATTGGCATATAATTGTCATCACTGAATTGAAAAGTTTCAGATTAAGTAATATCTAGAAACAATGAAGAAAGACATTTAAAATTTTTTCTTGCAGTTTAGAATCATAGAATGCCTTAGGTTGGAAAGAACCTTCAAAGGTCATCTAGTCTAAACCTGCAGTGAGCAGGGGTATCTTCAACTAGGTCAGGTTGCTCAGAGTCCCATCCAACCTGACCTTGAATATTTCCAGGGATGGGACATCTACCACATCTCTGGGCAACTTGTTCCAGTGTTTTAGTACCCTCATTGTAAGAAATGTCTTCCTTATATTTAGTCTAAATCTACCCTCTTTTAGTTTAAAACTATCACCCCTTTTTTTGTTGTAACAGACCCTGATAAAACGACTGTCCCCATCTTTCTTATAAGCCTCCGTTAAGTACTGAAATGCTACAGTAAGGTCTCCCCAGAGCCTTCTCTTCTTTTCTCTAGGCTGAAAACTCGCAACTCTCTCTGCTTTTCTTCATAGGAGAGGTGTTCCAGCCCTCTGATCATTTTTGATAATAATTTTGGCTATGCAACACATTTATTGTAATGCTATCTCTTCAAGGAACATTGTTACAGATTTACCCAAGCACCATAGAGGAATGGTGATGATTTCAGATCTCTTTTTTTGATAGCTCTAATGTACTCATGCCCACTGGATGATAAACAGTGGTTACAATAAATCACGTCCTGATACGGTTTACTAAAACAGTTCTTCTATGTCTCACCAGAACCTTAACAATACCTATTGATTTTATAATTTTCTTTCTCACTGCCAAAGATACTGCTCTATTAGGTTGACATTGTTTTCACTCAAGGCAAGGTATACTTATTTAAAAGTGCCTATATGAAACAGAATCTGTATTACAGTATCTAAGAGGTGAAGTTTTACTGTAGTGGGATTAATTCACAAAGATACTAAATGTACCAAGGACCCCAAATTTCAAAGAATGGAAGTAGTAACATAGGAATGTGTGGTATGAGAACAAAATAGTCAAGATGCTTTTCCTAAGGTTAGTACAAAGGTTGTTCCTACAATCCCAGACATAGCACAGACAACAATGCCATTTTGGATGTTCTTCCACTATTTCTGTTAACAGATAGATAGAACTCATTCAAAATCTTCCCACAATCATAAATTTAAGAAATCCAGCTCAAATTCTATCCCAGAAAGATGTCACAGTTTGAGCCAACCCATCTGGTAGCAAAGCACCACACAACTGCTCACTCACTCATACCCCTCTCCAGTGGTATGAGGAGGAGAAAATAAAACAAAAGGCTTGATGGTCAAGACAAAGGACAGAGAAGGCACACTCACTAATTATGGTCATGGACAAAACTAGACTCAACTTGGGGAAAAACATCAATTTAATTTAAATAAAACCACCACCAATTCACTAATTGAATTTGAGTAAGATGATGATAAATCCAAACAAATCTTAAAAACACATTGCTCCCACCCCTCCTTTCTTCTCAGGTTCAGCTCTTCTACCTTCTCCCTGCAGTGGTGAGGGAGGGCAGTTAATAGTGGTTGTTATCAGTCCCAGTTCACTCCACTTTTTTTCTGCTTCTTCTTCCTCCTCACGGGGAAAACTCCTCACAGTCCTCCCCTGATGCAATGTGGCATCCCTCCCACAGGACACAGTCCTCCACAAACATCTCCTACCTGCATCAGTCATCTGTGGGATTTAATCCTCCCAGCAATGGACCACTCCAGCACAGTCTCCCCTTAGAGTCACAGCTTTCTTCAGGAGCAGTTCCCTGCTCCAGTGTGGGCTCTTCCATGGGCCTCAGATGGGAATCTGTTCCAACATTGATGTCCAAGTGCTTCAAGGGCTTAACCTACCATCTCACCATGAGCTAAAGGGGAATGAATCACAGAATGTTACAGGTTGGAAGAGACATAAAAAGATGATCTAGTCTGTTGTGGGAAACCTCAGCTTGTCCGAGGGGTTAGAATGTGAGTTAAATAAACAACCTTGAGTCAACATCTGTGCACCCATGAGGAGGCCAGAAAGTCCTGAGAAAAGAACCACCAGTTCACAGAGAAAGGTTGCCAAAGTTAATTGTGGACAGGTGGTATTTGTTTAGGCCAATCATGTGTGGGCACTTGTTATCAGAAGGGTTATAAAAGGGCTTGAGGCCACAATAGGATGGAGTATGAGTATTTGAGCCATTGGAGAAGTAGTGAGTGTGTTGAGTCTGTCTCAACAACATATCAAGACCATACAACAACACTAGTCCAACGCCCTCTGCCAGAACAGGATCACCTAGGTTAAGCCACACAGGTTTTGAATGGCTGCTGTAGTATAACTAGCATTACTCGGCCTGCCCTGACAAAGGAAAATTGTCCAATGGGTTTTCCCTGCTTAAATATGTTATCACAGAGTGTTGATTGTTTTGGCCTTGGTCAGAGTCGGGTCTGACTTGGAGCCAGGAGAGCTTCTTGAATTTTTTTACAGGAGCCACACCAGTAGCCCCCTCCCCACACCCCCTACCAAAACTCCACCAGACACAAATCCAACACACAAGACCACATAATATACTGAAAACTGAGACAAAGCTATCAACTATGACTGCCTCTAATGATGCAGGAGGCAGATAATCTGCAAGTCCTATTGGTTTCTAGATTAGTTCACTTCATGGAGAAAGTGTAGAAAAGAAGGTTAAGCAAATACATACAATGTATATTAATTTTTGGTCTCTAGTTACAGACTTCTTCCTGTTAAAGACATTGAACTTGTTGATCAAATTAATTTTTGGTCTAGGACCATGAAATCAATACAAATAAAAAAAAAGAATTTGATATTTGATGTAAGTTTGGAAGTGTCTTAGTGTTATGCTTAAAGCTGAATGATAATCAGTTATTACAAGACAAAACAGAGCTCCTACATTTATTATCAGGAGTCTTTAGTTTTCAGACAACATTGAACAGAACTTCCAGTTCTCCCAAATATTGGTTAATGGATTCCTATTTTCACCAGGACCTTCCACATCTGCATATCATGTGTCGATGTTTACAGCTCAGGTTGATTTATGAGAAGGTGGCAACATATACTGCTGGGTAATGCAAACCTATGAAAATTATAGACAAGAACATTATGAGAGACAAATTGTATCTGTGGAACTATGTCTGTTTATATGAGGTAAGACCTAGTGTAATGTGCAACAATGTACTCAAAGGTGATTACCATGAATTAAGAATGCATATTCTGTTCATGTAGCACTTTGCTCCTGCAAGCAGAGTTTGTGGTAACTATGATTCAAATAACTTTTTAATTGTTCATGGCAATTACAATAGTGGTATTGCCGAAAAAGAAAAGCAAATTGAAATGGTATTATATCAAAGTGCAAATTTATCAGGGAAGTAAAACGGCTAGAGATACTTTTCCACTACTCTTAATTAGTAACATTCGGTTCAACATTAGTGATCTCAGAAATGTATCGTGGCTGTACTCATTAAGTTTTAGAATCGTAGAATTGTCAGGGTTGGAAGGGACCTTAAAGATCATCTAGTTCCAACCCCCCTGCCATGGGCAGGGACACCTCCCACTAGAGCACGTTGCTCAGAGCTCCATCCAGCCTAGTCTTAAAAACTTCCAAGGATGGGGCTTCCACCACCTCTCTGTGCAGCTTTCCTCTTCTTTTCTCATCGATATTATAACTTAATGTGCCCTGTTATAAATCATAAAACTAAGACACAGCTATACCACCTATTGGATACACAGCCTTCAATCCAATAAGACTGAATGACCACACATCATGCCCCGTACTTTTACAAAACTAGCAAAGTTTAAAGCCTTTTTGTTGTTAAGCTTACAGTTTTCTTAGTGTTTGAAGTTAAGCACAACCATCCAAAAATGACAGTGGTGAAACTCCTGTTTTTTGTACTCAGCACTTGTCTGAAGAAAAGAAGCACTTACATCTCCCATCAACAGATCCTGTACCTCAACAGAACAAAGAAGTCAGCAGCACAGAGGGTATGTTAAAATGAAGTAGTCACAATTACTCTGCTTAAGTTGAACCATCAGATCATTGTATATACAGGGGTATAGGGCAAGATGGAGAAAAGACACAAAGGAACAGGAACTTATCCCTGTCAGTTACCTCCTTCAGCTGCGCAGTGAAGGTTCCAGTACTTTCTCTCTTTATGGAAAGGACTAACAGACCATAATGATTTGGGGTGTTGGTTTTTTTTTTCAGTAGTCACAGACAAAAACCGAAGATTCTTGCTTTTATGGGTCTCTAGATATTCTAGGAATATATGACTTAAAATGAATGTGTGCTTCATATGTGCAGTCCCAAGCACAAATACAGCCTGGGAGGAGAATGGATTGAAAGCAACCTTGAGTAAGACTTGGAGCTGTTGATTGATAAGAAGCTCAACATGACCCGGTAACATGCGTTTGCAGCCTGGAAAACCAACTGTATTCTGGGTTGCATCAAATGAATCATAACCAGCAGTTCAAGGGAGGTGATTCTGCCCCTCTACTCTGCTCTGGTGAGACCCCACCTGTGTTCAGCTGTGGAGCCCCCAACATAAGAAAGACATGGACCTGTTCAAGTGGGTACAGATGAGGGTGACAAAGATTATCAGGGAGATGGAACACCTTGTCTTGTAAAGAAGGTTGAAAGAGTTTGGATTGTTCAGCCTGGAGTACAGAAGGCTCAGGGGATGTTCACAGAGCAGCCCTCCAGTACCTAAAGGGGGCCTACAAGAAACATGATGAATGACTTTTTACAAGAGTTCTAGTGATTGGACAGGGCTAACAGTTTTAAACAGAAAGATGTTAGGTTTGGATTTGATGTAAAGAAGAAGTTCTTCACTCTGAGGATGGTTACGCACTGCAACAGGTTACTTAGAGAAGTTGTGGATGCCCCATTACTGCAAGTGTTCAAGGGAGGTTTCATGGAGTTTTGAGCAATTGGGTCTAGTGGGAGGTGTCCCTTCCACGGGCAGGGTTGGAACCAGATGATCTTTAAGGTCCCTTCCAACACTAACCATTCTATGATTCTATGTTTATGAATATTATATCACATGAGACAGACCTACTTTGTATTCAGACCTCTAAAAATCAAAGGTACTTTGTAATGAGGACCATAAGGTATGATATAAATGATGCAACTAAGAATTATTCACTGTTACGTATTCATTCAGAAGAAAAAAAAAAATTCAGATATTTTTGTTTGAGACTTTTCTAAAGATGAAGGCCTTTGGGGAGCATATTCTCACAGGATAAAGTTCATGCTTAACTGAAAATGAATCAGTACATGCATTCTTAGTTTTACTGGCAGAAGGTAATGACTCGATGTAAAATTTGCAACACAGAATAATGCCAACTACTTAATAATAGACATTTCAATAGTCATTATAATTTTAAGGACCAGAGACAGCTATATTCCATCAAATTTAATTTTGTATATAAATAAAGAAGTTAATAAAGAATGAAAAAAAAATACCTCACATTTAAAATCAATGCCTGTCTAATTTTGTGAAACTATTGAGATCTCTCAGTACTTTGATACTTTATACATTAAGTCACTCTAAAAGATTGCAATGCTTTATGAGAAGTTTCAAGGACACAGTGAAGGAGAATTAAATTATCAAGTAATGTTACTGCTTGTTCTTATATTTACATTTATACTGGGTGAAGGTAATTTATCGTGGGGGAGGGGGCAAACAGAACCATACATCACACTAATGCAAAGTCCATGAAAAATTTGTCCTTCATGCTGTGACTGGACACTGTCAAGCAAGGTTTACAACCTTTTTATCTCTATCTAAGTAAAGCTGCAATATTTAGTTACCTCAGTTGTCACAAGTTACAATATTTTCCCCGTTTATATTTATGAGGAAAAGGAGGAAAACAATTCATCTGTTAAAAAAAATAAGTAACCTCTAAAGCATAACCTCCAGAATCTGATGTATTGATTCTCTTATGTTTCCCCAGATGGCAAAGCGGTGAAACAGAACCAAGAACACCCAGAGGCAGTTGCTGCGGCTTCTCTGTGGAGAATTTCAGGAAGGAGAAGCTTATGTTTTTATTGTCCATAATATTGTTTAGGTTCCTTTTACATTATGTGCACACAAATTCCCCTGTGAAATCCATGAGAAATGTGATTTAAAATAGGCTGCAGTCATGACTAAAGAGATGTCGTTGAAACCCCTGGTTTTATTGCAATGCTGAGGTATAGGTACTCAGGTTCAGATTGAAATCTCACCAGTGTAGAACAGAACAGCATTGTAGAACAGACTGCTGGAAAATAAGATTACAACAATTCCATGATGTTTTATTTTTGCAACAAGGAGTTAATTTAAATTGAATCTTAAGAAAATTTCCTGTGCAAAAACTTATTTTCACTGGTATTCTAGCTATCATAGAAAAGGCCTAGAACAGAAGCTTTTTTTCCTGAGAATTTACATTGTATGCTCAAACATTTGAATAATCACATATTATTTGTTTTCTTGAAATTAAGGAAGTATTTTTAAGATAATGTTTACATACTCCAGTATTATAAATTGCAATGGGAACCTAAGTGAAATGAAAATGGGGAAAAAAACACCAAAACCAGCCTTTTGCAAAGACAGTAAAGTGTACAGTTATAGTTAATTCTGCCTCTAGCCACATTATTTCCCACTGTTTTTTTCCAGCAGTATTTCTGTCTCTGTCACTTCATCTCAATATTTCTGTCTGTTTTAAAGGCAAGGATGCTGTTTTATGCCTGCTATACCACAGAACACTCAGCCTTATGGATTGTCCCACAGAGACCCCTATGGGCTCCTAGAAAGGCTTTGCAGCCCACATATTGTCCTTTTAAAACTAGTCTGATCCTTTCTAGACCCATAAACGTCATAGGTAATATGAGATGACTCAAAAAAAAAAAGCCTCAGTGCTGCTACAGATTGTAAATATAAAGAGACTGTCTTCATGAACATCCTGTTTATTAAGAGATACAGAATCAATAGGATCAGTGCATCTAGTAATGAATCTGGAGGCTTTTTTTTGTTTGTTTGTTTTTGGTTTTTGTTTTGTTTGGGGTTTTTTTCCTCTACCAGGGCAATAGTGGCAATAGTTGAAGCATTTAGACATTATACAATGGATAATTTTTTCTAGCCAGAATAATTGTACAGCTCTAAGCAAAACCAATTAAAATGTGGGAAAAGAACCAAAACTATGCATCTTGTAAAAACAATCTGAGGAATTTATACTTTTAAAAGATTTTGTCATTAAGTTAGTACCACCTTTAATTGAAGCATCAATGTTTAATATATTTTTATACCGAAATTTTATTGTGGAACATCACCTTTGTAAATGGAACATGTATATGCAGACAGATATCAAAATGGGAAATACAAGGTACTGCTCAAGAAGTTGGTAATTAGCTATAGAACTTGACAGAACCTCACATCTCTGAAGTTTAGCTGGTACTCCCTTATCCTTTCTGGCTTACTGGTAAGGCAGAATTACTGTCTTTTCCAGGGACTGCATACTTCTTCTCCTAATTCCTTCCAGGTTCCTTCTGAAGTCAGCATTTGGGTTCATACTCCCTAAGGTATGCAGTATCTTTTATCTCTGTCTGTTATTCAGTTAATAGATTATAGAGATTCTGTGTGCAATTATGCTTTTCAAAAACAAACAAATTGAAATTTTAACTTTATATTTCATGCTACAAAGTCTTTCATAAGTATTTCAGTAAATGACCTGTTTTGAGCTAGAACAAAACTAATTCTGCTCAGTGATTTTAATTCTCAGCTAAGTCTCTTCTAAGTTTTTTCTAAGAAACTGCACTTTCTGAAGTTAATGCATAGATTTGCATTATTGCAGACAGTGTCTGCTTCTACAAGTGATAACACTCAATGTCTACAATTACTACCAAGGATTGGTGTGCAGTAAGGCCCTTGTTTTACTTGCACCTGTAAAGAGTAAGGTCACTGCTACATCATGTTGAAGGGGGTGCAGAAAGTAAATGGCCATATCTGCAGGGAGGATTGGACAGGACAGTGTCCCTAAACTGACCAACAAGATATTCCATTCCATTCCATTCCATTCCATTCCATTCCATTCCACATATATTTCATATGGGATATGTATTCAGTATAAACCTGAGGGATCATGAAGGTTAAACCGCATTCTGTAATGGCAGGTATCTGAGTAGGACTGTCCGTTCTGCCTTTGAAACCAATCCATGTGTTTCTGAATCTGGTTCCAGAGTCGAGTTCCTGAATCCAGTTCCCATCTACCACTGTGTCCAGTCTGGCACTTCTCCAGTGCCTGCCCACATCATCAGTGGTGACAGTGATGTAATTGCCATCAGGGGCGATTGGCTTTGATACTGGTTTTGTATACATTTGTATAACTTTCATTTTATTATTATTATTTTCATTAAAGGTGCTTTAGTTTTCTAATCCATAAAACTCTCCTCCTCATTCCCTTTCTTTTCCCCTTCGGGAATGCAAAGGGGTTAAGAGAGAGCATCTGTCATTTGTGTAGTGTCTGGCTCAGCTCTAACCCTTGACAGTAAACTATAAAAAATAACTTCTATCAATTTAAATAATACTTATCTACCTTTACATAGCCAGTAATCTGTCTATAAAACTCAAAATAACAATTATACTGGCCAGAACAGAAATGTAGGAGTCTTGTGTAAGTGGTGCTGGAACAATTCTCTGGGAAGCATCAATAAACATCCATCACATAGTATGCACATACAATTGTGCATCACAGCCTAGGAGAACCGACTTATCAAAGGGCACCCATTCTCTTATAACTCTTTAACCAAGTTTCTTACTTTAAGACAGTTTTACATCAGCAGTGGCATGAAGAAATTCTGTTGCTGTAAAGGCAAATTTACCAGACCTTGAAAGTCCTTTTACACATTTAGACCTACTATAAATTCAGAACATTCAGTCCAAGTTCTGTATTTGCTTTTAATATAACAATGCCACTGAAACATTTGCTTGATATTTTTGCTGTCCAACACCTTTCAACAAAGTCCTGATTTACTCTTCATCATTTTATGTAGAGTACTGTTCTTTCATGGCCTATGTGTAGAATTACATTAATAGACTGCACTCAGTACTGTCAATAATAGGCCCCTTGTTGAAGCTAATGATGTTAGTGAATAATTAAAGAGATCCATCATCAAAACACTGGGTAGGTCATACAACAGTATACTGCAACACTGCAAATGTGTTTAGAAAATTTTCATGCTTACCTGTAATTTTCTCATTTTCTTGGATTTTAAACTTTTGTTCTATAGTCTTCCTCAGATATAAGTTGAGAAGGGAATAGATTAGATCAGGTTATTCCACACAAGTACACAGATCTAAACCTAAATGAAGGCAGATTTTTTTAGTCTCCTGTTTTGTAACACCAAATTCTTCTTCAGCTGTGTAACTTGAAAGTTCAAATTTCAAGTAGCCTCTGCATGAATTAATTAGCTTAAAAATTGCCTCTGAATCTCACTTTGTGGTTTGAAATTCTTATCAAATTACCTTCCAGGAAGAGGTATATTCATATTAAATTTCAATTTTTTACAGATTGTTTTGATCCTGTTAATAATACAAGAATTATATTTAAAATGAAGATATGAATGGTGATTGTACTGCAATACAGTTGTACAAAGACCTTAAATATAGTGCACTGTGTCCAAACTGTCACAATGAAATCATATAGGAATACAATAGAAACGGATACTTTTTTCTCATAAATATATGTTGGAATCCCATCAGGTATATCTAACCAGTCTGAGAATTATAACATGACCTAGACTGCTTTCCAGCTTTATCCAGCTTTAGATCTTCATTAGTAACTTCAGTGAAATTTCTCTATTCACAGTGTAATAGGCGTGTCTGAGTTTACATGTGAATCTTGTGAAGAGCCACGCAATGGTTAGACAGGTAGGTAGGTAACAATTTCAAATTGTAATTTATACTTTCAAATAAAAAATAAGAGTCAGATGCCTGGTTATGCAAACCCGTAAGTGATGATACAGTTAAGGTGAAGTCTTCTTGATTTATCATGCCAAAATAACTGCGGATATTTTTTAACTTGTTCACTCTTTATGGAGAATGGCTAGATGCAGTCAGCAGGATAACACTTCTTCAGTTTGGCACTTTGTGCATTTCCATCATAAATGAGAGAACATGTCAGTATACGGGGCCTGATCTGTTTAATATCTTCATCAGTGACCTGGATAAAGAGATCAAGTGAACCCTCATCAAGTTTGCTTACGATATGAAGCTGGGTGAGGTCACAGATAGGCTTGGGAGACTCTTCAGATAGATCTGGATGAGCTGGATTGACTGGCTGAGGCCAGTGCTATGAGGTTCAACAAGGCCAAATCCTGCATTTGTGTCACAACAACCCCACGCAAATCTACAGACTTAAAGAAGAGTGGCTGGAAAACTGCCTGTGAGAAAAGGACCTGGAAGTTCTAGTCGACAACTGCCTGAACATGAACCAGCAGTGTGCCCAGGTGGCCAAGATACAGATCTGTATCCCCCTGTACTCAGCACTGGTGAGGCTGTCCTTTGAATACTATGTTCAGTTTTGGGCTCCTAACTACAAGAAAGACATTTTGGTGCTGAAGCATGTCCAAACAAGGGCAATGAAGATGGTGGAGGATGTAGAGAATAAGGCTTGTGAGGAGCAGCTGAGGGAACTGGGCTTGTTTAGCCTGGAGAAAAGAAGGCTTAGGGGAGACCATCTCACTCTCTACAACTACCTGAAAAGAGGTTGTAGCGAGGTGGGGATCAGTCTCTTCTCCCAAGTAACAAGTGATAGGACAAGAGGAAATGTCCTCATGTTGTGTCAAGGGAGTATTAGTTTGGACATTAAGAAAAATTTCTTCACTGAAAGGGTTGTTAAGCATTGGAACACGCTGCCCAGGGAAGTGGTTGGGTCACCATCCCTGGAGGTATTTAAAGGGCACATAGATGAGGTGCTTAAGGACATGGTTTAATGGTGCTCTTGTTTTGTTATGTTAGTGGTTGGAATCTATGATCTTAGAGTTCTTTTCCAATGGAAATGATTCTATGTTTCAGGGTAACATCACTGGGTCTTTCACTGATGAGTGGTCAGTTGTCACTTTCATCTCTCTGCACTGATATACTTTTCATTGTTAAATTGTTTAGATAAACAGCAGTCTGGATTTCCACCAACCATCCAAAAACTAAATACTATCAGAACAAACACTAAAAAAATTCTGTATGTGTTTATGCTGTGCTTAATGCCACCCATAGCAAGGTTGTGCTAACTGGATCAAGTAAAAGGAGAAAAACTTCAGAACTCTCAGTTTGACAAGATCATCGCTTCGGAACTTCTTGTATATTCTCATGATTTTCTACGTCTGAATAGGACTCACTGCATTTATCTAAATTCTTTTCTATATAATCCCAAAATATTATTCAGGATTATATATGTCTAAATAATTTCTACTGCTGACATTGAATGAGCACATAAACCAAGTAGACCAACTGTATCCTCATTGATTTACCACTGTACATCACATAATGCTGATGAATTTAATGGAAAGTATAAAAATAATTATTAAAAAAGCTACTATGGGGAAAGATCATTTTATCTGAAATAGCTATACTGTGTGACTGTTACAGCCCCCAAGCTGTACTGAGAGTACCAAAATGCCCTGAACTCTATCGTGCCAATTATAGAGGCTACAGAACAACAGTAATTTATGCAGATAAGACAGGATTTATTTGTAAAACATAGATGCCTAGAGATATAGGAGAGCCCCTAAGTATCCAAAGTATCCATATGGGGCTGACAGATACAATATTGCACCTGTGAATGACCCATGCCTTTCTAAAGAGTGGCTACTGGAAGTGATCTGAGCTTCCCTACGGTACCTAAAACATCGTTGAGTGTCCACAGTTAGGCATCTGAATGATGCACAAGATGTATGAAATGCCCGGACAGGCCTCTTTACTGATAAATTTCATTATACCTATATTAGTTTTAAAACTTGAAATAATCCTGTATCATTGTCTGAAATGTTTCTTTATAGCTTATAGACATAATGACAAAAATAAATCTATCCAGCATTCCTTTAGGAAAATATTTGCCACACTATTTTACTGTTGCAGAGGGTTAACTAATGAAAGTGAATATTAGACTTAAAAAGTTAGAAAATCCCGAATTTCCCACTGAAAATAAAATAAAATTAAAAAAAAAAACAAACAGAAGCTTTATGGAATTTCTGTTCCACATAATTTCCTTGAGTCTCCCACTCTTTGCATGACAATATAACTATTATTTTTGGGCACAGTGTACACAGAATCTGGATGTACTTTATCTCTACTATGAAAGAAAGCAGTTCCTAATACATTTCATTTGTCTTGCCAACCCTAAACCCCTTAACTCTAAAATGCTCTGTCAGAGTGTATATACTCCAGTTTGGTATCTATACTCCGATTATATTCTATTCAGAATTTGACACCTTTTGAAAGGTATTAACTAAAGGAAAAGATTGTAATTGCCTAGTTGCAGACTGGAATAATTTCTTTAGTTCTAATGGCACACAGACTCTCTGAACCATCTTTCTTTCTTTTTTTTTTTTTGAGTTAAGTGTGAGAAAACTTACTCTATGAGAACTGAGAATTAATGGTGTATCTACTAGCTCAGTTACAAGTCTAGTTATTGTATTTATCTTAGATATATCTTATCATTGAGCTCATTATGAAGACCTATATGAAACTGTCTTACTGGATATATAAGGACTGAATTTTCTTTCTATATCATCCTACTATTTCCAATAAGGAAAGAAATTACATTTATTTGACATAGTGTGCCCTGTTTAATTTATGCTGATTACTATATATCTTTATTCATATATAATTATTAGACATTTTCTCTTTCCCCAGCATAAATTGAGTATAACTCCTCTTGCTTGAACAGATTTTTGCTGCACATAATGTGGTGGCACAGAGAGTAGCTCTTTGCCCAGTGATGCTCTGCAGATGCATTTAAATCTCTTCTGGTGTGGAATCAGGACATGGGTAGTGTGCAGTTTGAATTTGGGGCTGGAAAGCTGTTGTAGTTACTCCAGGAGAGACAGTTTGAGAGCTCCAGTTAAACCCACACTCCAGACTGGCTTCAAGAGTGGCACAGAGCTTAGCAGTAAGGAGTCCTGACACACTAAAACTGTCTAATATATTACATGGACTATGATATGCACAAAAGCTAACCTTTGGAGATTTCTTTAGAAAAGAATCAGGCATTATTTTTATTCCAAAAAATGCATAACTTTTCTATTGGCCATTTTGGTCATATAAAAATAAATTCAAATTTAAACATCAATACCAAACTTTTTTCCAAAAATTTAAAAGTAGCAAGTTCCCAGAAAAGAGTAAAAGGCCTTTAAACAATTGCAAAATGTCTACCAGCTCCATAGAAAGTAGCCCTCTTGAGATTTTAAAATGGTTGTGAGAAATGCAGCTCACGCCAAACAAAGGACAGGTTTGTGTATTCAAACTGTAATATTAATTTTCTAGTAGAATGAAAGTTAATAAATTCAAAATAAATAATAAAATAACTTAATTACTATAAACTTCTACATTAGCTTTAAGATTACTCTGTTTTTATTGCTTATTGGAAATAAAGGATGCTTATGCTTCTTATGCTCATGGGTTGGTGAGAAAAAAAGACAAAGACTAAAACACCTTAAACCCACCTTCCTTCATGGGGAATGGGGGCTGTGGTCAGTTCATAGAAGCTCCTCTCTACTGCTCCTTCCCTCTCACACTTTTCCCTAGCTCTGGTGGGTTTTCTGTGGGCCACAGTTCCTTCATGAGATATCCATGTGCTCCACCATGGGATCCTCCACAGGCTGCAGTGTAAACATCTTCTCACCATGATCTCTCTATGGGCTGCAGGGGAATCTCTGCTCCAGTACCTGGCACACCTTCTTCCCTCCTTCACTGACCTTGGTGGTCTGCAAAGTTGTTTCTCACATTTTCTCATTCCTCTCTCTCACAACTCCAGAACAGCATATTTACCACTTCTTAAACATGTTTTCCCTGAGGCACCACCACCTTGGCTGCTGGGTTCAGCTGTACCCTGCGGAGAGTCAGTTAGAGCCAGCTGGAACTGGTTTTGTCTGGCACAGGACAGCCCTGGCCTCTCCTCACAGAGGCCAACACTGCAGCCCCTTCTGCCAGTGCCTGGGCACCTGCACCTGGCACAGCCCTCAAAAAATTTCTTGATTTCCTCTAATATAAAGGAAAGTGCTTTTTTCAAGACTCCTACTTAAGAAGAACCAGCTTTAGAGATGGATATAAAGCTGCCTCATAAAAACTACTTAAGTTTTTATTATTGTAAAACGGATTATATCTGTTACAGTTAGGAAAGAAATCACATGAAACTATGTATGTTCCCTGTCAGTGTTTTGATGTGCACCTGATTTATAAAGGCCCTTCACCCCATCAGCTGAGTGATAATTCTGAGAAGACAGAGTCAGGGAACACTGTGAATCCCTTAGATACCTGGGCTAATTGGAAAATTCTTGTATTTGCTGATTAATTCTAGAAATGCATCATTACACACAGCATTTTTTATTGCAACCATAAAGTATAATGTTGTCCTGTCATCAGAGATGAAGAAATATTTTAAGTACAACTGGACAATCCTACCCTCCTTAGAAGTATCTTCTTTTTCTGACATGTCTTCATTATGCTTTATGGCATTAATTAGAAACACAATATAGAAAAGTATTTCAACTGTCTCAGACACTAGACAGAAGTAATACATTTTTCCCACCAACGTGAGATAATCTCTATATTGAAAGTGCCACTGAAGTATATGAGAATAGTCCTTGGACTGCCTATACTCCTAAGTATTTATACAATATATTACAGGTTGTCACTATTTTACTGGATGGACATCTTGTATTGCAGAGCAATAACCAAGAATATTTTGTATTGTAGATTATTATTATAGAAGTCTGAACTGTTTTTAGTGAACTTAGTGTCTTTAATAACAATAGGAATCTCAAAACACTTATTGACAATAAATTGATTAAAATTATTTTGAGTCCATGTTTACTTAAGAGAATACCTCCAACTTGTGGAGACAATACAATTACAGGTAGGTTTCTGTTACAACAAGATAATGTACAATTACCTAGGTGAGCTAATCAAACCTTCAGATACTATACACATTCCCTTTAAAAAATAATTGTTCTCTGTGTATCACGTTGTTAATTGTCTGGCAACTAAGGTGAAAATTTCCACCGGGCCAAAGAACTCTGCAATAAACACCAGTCTTTTGCAGATCTCCCCAGGCTGTATCTGCAGAATAACACAACTAACTACTGTAGTCCAAGTGACCTTAATGCTGGATAGACTCAGCCATGATTGCTCTTTTGCAGCTGGAAGGCTTGGCTCATTTTCTGCTAAAAAACATTTACTTGGTGGCAGATTTTATGAGGAAATTAGCCTTCAGATGATCTGGACTGTGTGGCACAGAAACATACAGACAAAGTGTTTGTTAAAAAAAATATTTTGTGTGATCTTGGCACTGGGCAACTTTTGCATGGAGAATGAGACTCAGGATAGTCAGTTGCTCTACAGATGGAAACAGGAATCTCTGTTGCATGCATCCTTGCAGTGGTGTCTTCAGCTGGATATCATAGGTCTTCCCATATTCCTGTTCTGTTCAGTTCGTAAATTCACGCTGGCCCATAGTACTGCATGACTGCTCCAACTATTGGCTATCTTAACTACACATAAAAACTCTCTTAACTGTCTTCCCTATGTACAAAAGGCTGTCCTACATGACCATTTCTTCCTCTGCTGCAATGGTCTCTATTAACCGTTTACAAATGCTCATCTATGTACAATTTGGTTAGTGCTATAGCAGGAAACACCCAAAGGAGTCTCTGGAAGGGTCAGATTCTCCATTTGGGATTTTAATCAATGCATTTCAGCAGATGAAATTGGTACAGCCAGAGCAGGAACTGCCTATCAGGGGAAATACTCTTGAAAACCTTCTTGATACCATCTTGAAACCTTCTGCAACAATTACCCAAATTCTTTGTTGTGAAGGATGTGGGATCTCAGACAATCACCTTGTCTCATGTTCAGTTTGTTGTCTCTGAAGAACAATGTCTGGGGGAGTTTCTCTCTCCATAAGTAATTAATGATCCAAGTTAACTAAATGTGTAAGAGGTATTACTCTGATACACAGCTATGCAGTGAACCTAAACACATAAACTTGAGTTCTGTACTTTTAACTTCAATTCTGTAATATTAGCCATATTTGCAATACCTCATAAAACAGACTTGAAATACCACTTGTATTTTAAGTTGGTTTATAAAATAGACTATAACTACTACTTATAGTAGTTAACTATAGAATAGTAGTTAACCATTGACTAATAGGCTAAGGATGTTCAGAATTAGTTCTCCATTCTGTCTCCTAGAAGCATTTATCTTCCAGTTCTAACAGATTCCTAAAGTTCCCCCATCCAGTCTTCATATCCCTCCATAGAACTTATACATGGACTCTCTGCATAACATTAAGCATGTAGGAGACTTTGAAGAGGACAATGGACATGAAAGCAGTTTTACCTCATACTTTAATCCCAGCAAAGTTGGTACATGCACAAGTTTTTACAGGGACGTGATTACATCTCTGCAGGTCTTGTACTTCAGATCTTCCACTTTGTGTTAGTTCTTTGACCTAGCAGTACTGCTGCATACTGATAAAATTTTGGAGCAATTTTAGTCCCAGTGCTAGTCAGGCACATAAATAACTACATAAAGCATGGAACAAGCAATTGAATTCCCTTTGTTAGATGAGGAACTGTTAGATTTTGTCTGAACTAAGAAGCTCTTTTCTAATCTGATTTTTTCATACTGGTAGTAGCTTGTGATCCTAAGGCCAAATGTTTTGCCTCTCTGCAAAGTCATCTCTCTGGTCTTGTCCCACAGAGAAGGTAAATCCAGGCTGGCTATTGAGAACAATCTTTCACCCACATTATCAGTAGACTATGCATGGACTTTATCTGAAAAGTGAGAATTAATACAACAAAACAGTACCAGGGACCATTTAACAGCTGAACATAAATAGAAGTATCAATTAAAGAGATGGGAGTTTTTAGATGACTGATAAATTAAGCCAGATTTAAACTTTTCTAGACTAGCACTCATTAATAACACCATTCCTACTAATGGCTAATTCTTAATATCATTCATTATCATTATCACTGTGTATTCAAAGGAGTCAGTCCTTAACAGTTACAGCTGACATTAGCTGCCAAAATGCTATACCAAGGACCTGATGCCACCTAATTAACACTGATGGCTGCAGTTCTGGATGATCTTAGTCTCTGCAGTGAGGGTAAGGTGGAGCTGAAGTGAATATCTTCTCCCCATCCACCAAATTTGTGATCTTTTATAAGTTACTCAACTCCAAGCTCTCAACCTCCACCCCAGGCCACATGCTGTCTGATCCTGGGGTGAATATTACTTTTCCAGGCTGTGGCAGATGCCTTATCCTGTTGTTAATCTGTTTCCTTGCTCGTCTGATGCTGATTTTCCTAAAGCAAAAGAACTCTTTTCTCAATTGTCTAAGTTTCTTTTTTTCTTTGGTGAAAAGTAACTGCCCATCAGTGTGTCATTAGTATCTCTGGGGATGCTGTTTTCAGTCAGTGCTCATATTTTCAAGGTCTTTGCTATTAAATCACACTTAAACTGTGCATCATAACAAGACACACCTGGCATCAACCTGAGTTCACCCAACAATTTCTCCTAACAGGTTGATAACAAGCCTAACAGACCAGGACTGGAACTTCACACTGTTTTCATAAGGCACAAAAAGCATAAGGCCCATCACTACCAATGACAGTACTATTATTACTGGGCTATTGGGTAAAAACTTGTTTGTGCAGTTATGCTTTATTAGTGGCTCCTGTTCAGGTTCAAAACAAGCTGCTCTTAAAGTCTACTTTGTGTGCATCTACATTTATATGTGCAATATCCCTGTGTTTAGTTACAGCTGTCTCTTTAACTAATACAACTGTAGCATCAGGGATTAAATACTACATAAGGCCAGGCAGTTTTGCTAAATTTATAGCTAGAAAGCTGCTTTAGGAAATGGAGCAGCTTCTCAGGCTGTGTTTACCAGCGGGGGATCCCTTGCACATATTGATGGCATATTCTCAGTGTTTACCAGGTCAGCTTTGGAAATAAAGCAAATCTAATTTAATTTTGTCTCTAGAAGAACCTGCAAAAATCATGTCTTAGTCCAAAACCCAACAGTCTCCTCTAGGTCCTGCTATACCTCCATGAAGCAGCTACAACTGCCTTCTGTCTCTCCTGTTACTCCCTTTTATGCAGAGAAGCTACCACAGTAATCCTTATACCCATTAGTTGGCTTCAAGCTACATTCCTGACTCCTCTGCCGTGTTTTGGTGCCATACCCAAGTCCACACTATACATATTCTTTTGCAACTCAGATTGTCAATAGCCATTGAAGAAGAGAATAATGAGCTGCTGTTCTTGTTCTTTGAGCTCCATATACTGCATGACAGTTATGTCACTTAAATTTCAAGTATTCACAGGTTGCATCCAAGCATTTTCTCAGCATCATATATTTAAAACTCTGTGGAATGGCTTAACAGTGCAGCTGCTTAGGACAAAATCCAAAACATCTATTTAGGGTTCTAAAAATAAGCATTTAAATGCAACTAATTACAAAGTACTAGAAACCCCACTGTACTGCAGCTATGTAACCCTGAAGGCAACAGAAATTCCCTATGCAGGTAAATTTAAATTCCCTCATTAGGTCACCCAGGCACAAAGTATGTAGAGGAGCCCAGGCCCTTGAACTGTTTTCTCTTGCTTACTTGCAGACTCTCTCATCTGATTTATATTTACCAGAAAACAATGACCTGGCTTTCATACACAAGTTTAGAGCATTTTTGCATGCAGACTCTTTGCCTACTTGACAGCATCCTATGTATTGCTTGTCACTGAATTACTGTACCTAATAAATAATTTTTCTTGGGCTTGCACAAAGGTCATAGGGGTTCATCTAATTAAGGATTTATCCTCAGGAGAAGACCTCTCCGTACTGGCTTACCGATAGACACAAGTTATCTCCTGTTAAGTTTTTAAGCCTAGGGTTCAGGCTCTGGAGTTCATTTTCTCTGCAGCTGTGAAGTTGACATGCTATACTGCATGTTGTCTTCCCGTTCTTCAAAGAATGGTGTATGTCATGGTTTCCTTTGCTGATCAATGCATAGACCATCATTATTACCTCCTAATGAGTGTTAATAGGGATATCTTATTCACTATTTTATCTGCACTCTCCATTAAATAACACACCTTGGAAAACAATTAGTCAGATCCTAGTTAATCTCATGTATATAAAAATTATCTTGATTTAGAGTGGCAGTCCAAAAGAGATGTTAGAAGTTTAAGAGGAAGAATGATAATGCTCAGCAAAGGTAATCCTTCTACTCATGTATTTCACTGGCATTAAACCTATTTCCTTTGTAATCAGTATTCTATCAGTATCCTTTTCTTCTGGTTTTGTTATGGCTCAGCTTAATCAGGCAGACTTTTTAGTATTCACAGAGATCTAGTGTCAATGTTTGGCTCATGCCAGATGAGAGTAAATGAATTTTGGTTAGCTTCTCAGATGCCGATCTAATTAAACACTTACTGTAGAAAATTAAAGTGACATATGTAACAGAGTATAGAGGTGTTTATGTAGTTTACATAGCAGTTTTCAGGTGTAAAACAACAGTGATTAAAGCACTACATTGTTTATTTACTCATTATATAGTGACTGGGATCAGTTTTAGGCAAAGGAAAGGGATACTCAACTTACTCAAATGGGAATTAAGTATCACTCAAAAATAAGAGCAGGGAAAAAAACATCAAAACTGCTAAAACAATCCAGCTGCAAATTTAGCAATTCAATTATGCTTTACAATAAATGGGACAAGACCAAGTGCTAATGGGCAAGAGATGAACAGGTGACTTTTTTTCATAGGCTTTGTTAGTTGTATTCCATTCCTCTTGCACTTCATCATTGCTAAGGGAGACTGAGGTTGAGGCAGAAAGGAGAATACCTAGAGTCTCAGACTTAGGTCACAAGCTGCCTGGCATGTCAAGTGGCCTGGGATGATCTAGCTATTACTGGCTGTAAAAGAGACAGAGACAGGAAGCCAAAAAAGACTAATAAATGTTCTTTAGAAAGGACTAAATTAGTTCTAGTTCACAATCCTCTGGGTCTCACCCCTCTTTTAGACTCAATTTTTTTTACATATCCAGCAAAATCCAAGTCTGTTAAGCAGGTCACACTTCTACACTTCTGCAGCTGTCAAGTCTCCTTTTTCCTCTTGCCTTTTCTGAAGCAAGTTTTTTGTGTGTCTCTATTAGGAATCCTATCTGTCTCCAGTGCAGCATCTTGCACTCCATGAATACATTGGGTTCACTTCCCCTTTCTAATCAAAAGCATCTGCTCAGGACATCTGTTCTTCTCTCCAACCTATGCAACAATTCATTACTAGTTAATTTGTTCTTCTCCTTTAGGGCTAACTATGGGATGCTATCCTTACTTTTGCTTTCTGGATTATCTTAAATGCTGAATGCCATGGTGCATAGTTGCCCCAGAATATTAATCTCTTACTCTTCAGTCATCAGACAAAACCAACTGGTCTGCATACAAACTTGACCTAGAACTCTCCATTAGCCTTTTACACCTAAAAGTGCTTTTTGTGCAGCAGCTTGTCCCTTTAGAAACAATTTTGCATTTACATGTCTTGCTTCTTTTCTTTTCGATCTACTGTTCCCATGTTGATTGCTGAAATATTTTAGTTGGGCTATGCACACAGACAACAAATCTGGTCTCTGAAGCCCTGCATTCACAGATGGTTATCTTCATTGCCTGGCAGGTCTAGCTTATTTATTTCTCCAGTTCACCTTCAGTTTGACTGATGTACACATTAAATGTAGAAAAGTTAAGAATAAATTTTCAACACATTTCTATTTGCTAATGGCTTTTTTCAGTGGACTGTCTAGCATAGCCTGGACTTGTAAACATTAACATCCCTTCTTTTAGCATAACACACAGATTTAATTTACTTTTGTTCCTCTGTATATCAGCCTAAATTTAATACAGTCTCTAATCTCTTGTAGCACTTCCTCCAGATGTTCTAGATGTTTCTCAAGTGGTGCTAGATACAGGCAAATCACTAAAATATGCAGCTGTATACTCTTCATATCTCTTCAAAGAATATCCATTAATCAATGAAACAGTATTGAAGTGCCTTGTAATCCAAATGAGAGGACAGTAAATAAACAGTGCCCTTTCCTAACTCTTGAAGTTTTAAATGCTGCATTAATTTCACACTCGAGAGAAAGGAACCTACAAATTATCTCTAAATTCAGAGTTCAGGACCTCCAATCTATTCAATTATTTGTCTATAAAACTGGGACATACTATTTGAGGGTCTCTTCATCATCATAGTACATTAATATGCAAGCTATACTTTTTAGGTTTTTTGAAACACAACTCTTTCACACTTCAGTGCTCTGTACCCTGCCAGGTTTTCATAATGCCATTGTTGGTTAAGTTTGCTTACTTGAGATGGTATGGCATTATGTCAAGTCAGTAAACACTTCAAAATAATTCCTGATTCATCAGAATTATTTCTATGATTTCTGAGCTATGATTCTAATCCCTACTTCTCAAAATGGTACTGTACCTGAAGCAGGTACAGGCTTCTAACCCTGGGCTAGATCTCCTTCATGATTTCTAGTACACTTTGTAGCACCCTGGAGCTTTCATTTCCTGGGTACAGACAAGCAGAAGAGGAAAAGAAACAGTATCTCCCTCCTTTCAGAAGGCTATTACTTAGTTTTCTACAAGTTTCTTCTTGAAGAAAAATCAGATGATCTTTATGGGTTTTTGAGAGAGAAGGAAGCTCAGAATGGGGGAGGTGGGGTATATAGGTTTATACTGTGAAAGTATTCAATCTGACTATTTAGAGCATTCTCTGGTGCTCCAGGAAAGTTAAGACTACTTCAACTTATTGATGATTTATGTCTCTCACAGGGTGTTTTTCTGAGTAGCAAACAATATAGGATCAGGAAACAAATGGATGGGGGGGGGGCACAGGTTTTCAAGCTCACATTTAGCTATATTTGCCACAGATTATACTCCATTTTCATACTGCTCTGTCTGAAACTTCTGAGAGAACAGTGGAATAAGTTTTGCTTTCTGGGGCTCCTTTCTGATGCTCAAAATAATTTCCAAAAATCTATCAGTAAAGGTATGTGGTGGGTGATGAAATCTTATGCTTGAATTAGTTTCCTTTTTTCCCTGTATATTGTGAAGAAAAAAGTGTTTGTCCTTCTGCAGGGATTGTTTCCTTATGTATTTTTGTATGTTACCATTGTGCTGATTCTACATTAAATCATTCTGCTTGTAGAAGAGATTCCTATTTTATAGTCCCATTTTTTATAATTTTTATTCATGGTATGAATATTCAGACTCTTGTCACTTTGAACTGTCATAATTTGAAGGGAGTAATCTTCACCTTTAAAGCCTTCTGCTTGTAGTATATGATTTCACAGAAATACTGCTTCTAATTTTTTTACTTTAAATGATTTTTATTTATGTCCTCACCTCTGTATCTTATTCTTTCCTGGTTGTTCCCATATTACCATGAAAGATCCTGTTCTCATTTTGTTTGAGTTTTAATTCAGTTACCATACCAAGACAATTTCTCTACTGAAGGCAGAAAAATAATATCTTAAAAAACAACCCCTATGGGAGATCTCTAAATTACAATCATCTGCTTTAAACATCACAGACTTACTACACTATTTCAGTAATGAATAATACACCCCATTCTTTAAGCATGCAACACATTTTCTTATTTCTCTCTTCTTTGAAGTCATTCACAGGAATCCACTGATTGAATTCTGTTTCTACTAACTTGCCATTCAGTTATAAGAGAGAAGTGTCATTATTGTATTTGTGCAAACCAATTTCTTCTTAGGTTGTGCAATATAATATTTGATTCCTTAATAAAAAACATCATTCTCTATGTACATCAAATGTATGCAAATAAACAATGCAATAAAAACCTAGATGTTCCAGTATACTGTGGTGTTAAGCAGGGAAATATTACAGGGGCTCGGTTCTGATTTAAAGAGTAACTTAATGCGAAAAAGAGATAGACTGGTATTATTATAAAAGAGATAGACTGGTATTATACAGATAGGCTACTATAAAGCAAATCTGATCAGGCATATGTCTCTATAATCTGTCTTTCTGCTGGTGCACACAACAATTATAGAATTGGTGAAGGTGTTTGATTACTGTCAGCCACCTTCTCTTCCTTCCTTTCCTTCTTTGTTCTCTTTGGCTTACTCCAAGGCTGTGCAACTACTGATTTATTTTTCCATTGTGAATCAATTACCTCTTTCTCATTAACAACTTTTTGACCATTGCAACACAGTAGAAGTTACAAGATTACACAATCCTTGTTATTGCACTTCTCTGTAAATTTCTTAGATTCAAATGGGTGCTTAAGTAATTTAGGCTAAGTCAGTAACAAAATGGAATGGGGGTTGGTGAAGAGATATCATAATGAAGAGATAAGTGAATAAACAGAGGTTGGACTTATTAAATCCTGATTAAATATCCCAGTAGACAGCAAAGAAACCTGGGCACAACTCAAGTCTTATTTGTCTTATTTCTTAATTAACCTTGTATTGAATATAAAATTTTTTATCACATAAAACCTGAAGAGAGCTTAATTAAATAAATATAAATATTTATACATATTTATTTACAAGTGTGTTCATCTGTGTGCATGTATCTATCTTATTACTAATGAAATCTATGTATTTTAAAATAGTTGTCTCTTTCTCTGTCAAATTTAATTCTGCTTATCTTGAGTGAGGCATCATTCAATATTTTCATCAGTAACCTGGTTAAGTAAGTACAGGGTGGTCTTTTTAACCATTCCAAAAGAAGAGGGTGATTGATATGCTTCTGGATTAGAGGAAAATTCAAAATCATTTTGAGAATTTGGAGAAACAATTGGATGAAATTCAACGCAAGCAAGAGACGAGAGATTAATCATCTGTATAAACCTGTTTCAAAGGCATCTGATTAGGTAATAGTTCTGTATAAAAGTATGTAGGGGTTGTAGTAGATCATGAGAAGAACACGAGTCAAAATGCTATAAAAAAAAAAAACCCAATCAAAACAAAACACAAAAAAGCCCCCAATACCTCCCAGAGATTATCATGACATATATATAGAGCAGCATTGCCTGTAAGATACACGTCGTAATTTTTTCCCTTTACTTGTTATTGGTTGGCCTCAAGGCTGAAACATGAGATCTAGAGAGTATACAAGAGAGCAATGAAAATGATCAGAGGTCTGGAAAACATGACCTATGAGAAAACATTGAAAAAGATCAAAATTGTTCACCCTGAGGAAGACTGGATTAGATTGAGGTAGCCTTCAAAATCATAAAATGCTGCTGTTGGAAACAAAGGAATAATCTATTTAGGACCAGAGAGGGTAGAATAAATAACAATAGTTTTCAGTCTTAGAAATGTACAAATTTACATTTAGGAAAAAACTGTTCCACTGCAATATTAGTGAAGTTTCTTGGGAGTCTGTGGCATCTCATCACTTCTTTTTTTCTTGTGAGCTGAACTAACAGCTGTTAGAAATGAGAGAAAGTTGCTGCTGTCTGGGGTATTGAAAGGATTAGCTGATATACTGAAGTTCCTTCCCTAACTATCAATACATGATTACAGGATGATTCTTTTTCGTTTTACATGTTTGTTATTTTATTTCTGAGAATATAATAGATATAACATGTAGAGGTGTTTTTAGTAGTGTAGCATAGACTTTAAAACATACTACCATGGGATGGGCAAATGATGACTGTATTTATATGTATTTGCCAGATCAATATGGGTGAGCTTTACTTTGTATCATACCTCTTAAAATCCAAAAAACACCAGGTTACATCCATGAGTCTGGATAGTTCACACATTAATGCACAGTACTAGAGCATGTAAAACTTTAAGTAAAACATCAAGTCAATCCTTCCATAGCTCATGAATTTTCAAGCTTTTTGAACTTGAAAAGTTCACAAGCCTTTGAGCCAGGCTTACATGGCTCCAGTTAAGTCCCTGCTGTGTTGAGCATGTCAAAATCCATTGAACTGCTGACTGCAGCTGGCTTGATAAACTGAGCTGTTTATTTGTTGGAATTTTATGCATTTGACGAGTTTTGCATTTTTAATGAAAGACCTATGGCTTAACACAGCAGAAAACAATAAAGTAAATGGTGTTGATTCTCATACTGCTTACATCAGTTTGTGTTTGAATTAACTTCACAAATGCCAGTGGAAATTTTTCTGGATTACACTAATGAAACCAACTCAGAATCAGGCATGCTTTTTATAACAAAACAAATCTATATTGTTTTTTGGTTTTTTTTTAAAGTCTTCATCTTCAAATGCCTTAAATACATAGTTAAACATCAAGTTAATAGCATACAGCATTGTTCTTCCAAGCCCTGGCTCTATTTTCTCACTCTGATTAGCTAGCAATTTGTACAATTGCACCTAAATGGATGCAATGCTGATTTCACCACTTATTTTATTATACCACTAAAGCAGGTACAGAACTATCTGCAATGCTTATTTACAATATTACTCATAAACAATTTTTTTACATGCTCTATTTCAATTTTCCAGCTTGATTAGCTACCAATCTGCACTAAAACACTCAAGTTAAAAAGAAAAGCTAATTGCTCTGAGTTTTTCAGGTCATTTACATGCAACAGGATTTATTGGTGCTAATGAAGCTCCAGAACAGGATGGCTTCTTTCTCATGGCCTTTTTCTGCCTTTCTACTTGAGGTCTAACTTTGTCCTCTTCAAAGACCTATTTGGAGGAATCCCTTGGGCTAAGACTCTAGAAGGTAAGGGGGCCCAAGAGAGCTGGTTGATAGTCAACCATTAATTCCTCCAAGCTCAAGACAGATACATTCATTTGAGTAAAAAATCAATAGAGGAGGCAGGAGACCAGCATGAGCAAGGAGCTGCTGGAAAAATTCAAGTGGAAGAATGAAGTCCACACAATGTGGAAAAAGGGATTGATGTCTTGGGAGAATTACAGAAATGCTGTCAGAGTTTGTAGGGATGTATCAGGGAAGGCCAAGGCCCTCTTGGAATTAACTCTGGCAAAGGAAGTAAAGGAGAACAAGAACGGCTTCTTCACATGCATCAGTGGTAAAAGGAAGAATAGGGAAAATGTGGGCCCACTGATGAATGATATGGGAGACCTGGTGACAGAGGATGCAGAGAAGGTGGAGTTACTGAATGCCTTCTTTGCTTCAGTCTTCACTGCTAAGACCAGCCCTCAGAAATCCCTGACCCTGGAAGTAAGAGTGGAAGCCTGGAAGGAGGAAGTCTCTCCACTGGTCAGTGAGGATTGGGTTAGACATCGCTTGCATAAGCTGAACACACACAGATCCATGGGCCCTGATGGGCTTCACCCATGAGTGCTGAGGGAGCTGGCTGATGTTGTTGCTCTACCACTCTCCCAACAGTTTTGAAATATGATGGAGAACAGGTGAGGTTCCTGAGGACTGGAGGAAAGCCAATGTCACTCCAGTCTTCAAAAAGGGCAAGAAGGAAGACCCTGGTAATTACAGACCAGTCAGCCTCACCTCCATCCCTGGAACAGTAATGGAACATCTCATTCTGGAGATCATATCTCAGCACATGGAAAAAAAGGTTATCAACAGTAGCCAACATGGAATCCTACTAAAGAGAAGTCACGTCTGACTAATCTGGTAGTCTTCTATGATGGTGTGACTGAACGAGTAGATGAAGGGAGAGCAGTGGATGTTGTCTACCTTGAATTCAGCATGGCTTTTGATGCTGTCTCTCATAACATCATCATGGGAAAGCTCAGGAAGTGTTGGTTAGGAGAGGGGACAGTGAGATAGCTTGAGAACTGGCTGAACTATAGAGCTCAGAGGGTTGTGATCAGTGGTGCAGAGTCCAGCTGGTAACCTGTAAGTTGTGGTATTTCCCAGGAGTCAGTTCTGGCTCCAGTCTTATTCAACATCTTCATCAATGACCTGAATGAAGGGATAGAGTGTACCCTCAGTGATTTTTCTGATAATACTAAACTGGGAGGATTGGCCAATACACTGGAAGGCTGTGCTGCCATCCAGCGAGAACTGGACAGACTGGAGAGCTAGGCAAAGGCAAACCTAATGCAATTCAACAAGGATAAGATAGAGTCCTACAACTGGGAAGGAACAATACCATGTACCGGTATAGGTTAGGGGTAGACCCACTGGAAAGCAACCACATGGAGAGGGGCCTTGGTGTCCTGGTGGACAATAAGTTATCCATGGAACAGCAATGTGCCCTTGTGACCAGGAAGGCCAATGGTATCCTGGGGTGCATAAAGAAGAGTCTGGCCAACACGTCGAGAGAGTTTCTCCTTCTTCTCTACTCTGCACTAGTGAGACCACATCTGCAGTATTGTGTTCGGTTCTGATCTCCCCAGTTAAAGGAGGACAGTGAGATACAAGAGAGTTCAACAGAAAACTACAGAGATAATTAAGGGACTGGAACATGTCTCTTATGAGGAAAGGCTGAGAGCCCTGGGAAAAAGAGAAGACTAAGAAGGGATCTTATTAATATTTACAGATATCTGAAAGGTCGGTGTCAAGTTGAAGGGTCCAGTCTCTTTTCAGTGGTGCCTTGTGAGAGGACAAGAGGTAATGGTAGCAAGGTGAAACACAGAAAGTTCCACCTCAACATGAGGAAAAACTCCTTCACTGTGATGGTGACAGAGCCCTGGAACAGGCTGCCCAGATAAGTTGTGGAATCTCATTCTCTGGAGACTTTCAAGACCTGCCTGGATCTGTTCCTGTGTGGCCCACCCTAGGTGTTCCTGTGCTGGCAGGAGTATTGTACTCAAAGATCTCCAGAGGTGCCTTCCAATCCCTACCACAATATGATTCTATGATATGAGAAATATGACTGTGTATTTAATATTTTTTTCCCCTATTCAGACATATGAAATTCAAGCTTTGCATCCTCTAAAGCAAGTTGGACCTTCATTGTTTGGATTAATCATAGATTCAACACCAGTTTACTAAAATAATTGGAAACTCTGACAGTATTTTCTTTTAAAAAGAAGAGAACAGAAGGTTAGGAGTGGTCTTGTGTTTTAATAAATCTCCTGTGTAATGGAATGATACGACTAATATAGAAACCAAGCCATTTCTTTTGACATTCAATTCAATAAATTTGTATCAATTTAATGTTTGGTGATTATATTTCATATTTGCAGTCCACTAATCTCTACGTTTTATATTGACAATAAAGAATTACATAAGAAAGTTTTCTGAAAAGTAGAGATGTGGCAATGAAGTAGAACAGTGATAGATTTTATGAAATTATGATTATGTTATCCAAATAGTATTTTCAAAACAACCAGAGTAATTGACAGTACTGGCTTGTATTTCTGAGACTTTCAAAGGTGGCACTCATATTAGGCTCCAAATTCTCATTGATACCCATATGACAGATTTTTTCCTACTACTTTAGAAATTTTTATTACTTACAGTCAACTTTGTGCAATAAGTAACTGAAATAAATGGAGCATTCAAAGAGTCAACTGTCAGGAAGATGGCATTCCTTTGATTTTTTTCTTTTTTAATTACTGTTTTCAGTATTCTCTATTAAACCAGAAGGAATTATGATATTTTCTTAATTTACAGTGTTTCTGATGAACAGTTTTCTCAGCAGTACAATACGTAGAAACACGTTCAGAATTAAAAAGGTTTTATTCCCGCTTAGCCTAACTGTTAACAGAAGAAGACCAAAACATACTTCTGCATGTCAGCAGAAGTAGCTCTAGAACAAAAACTTTTTATAACCACTGATGCAGACTGGATATTGGACAAACAGTTTGGTGACAATTTACCATTCCCAGATATGAAATTCCTATGAATTTTCTATCTTCCTAATAATGTCTCCCTGTCCTTCTCTAGAAACATTAATGGGCTTTGTCTCACCTAACTGTAGATGCTTATACTGTAAGCTGTTTTTTCCAGAATTAGCCATATTAGGATCACTCCACAGCTAGTAGACAAAAGAAGTATTTTTGATAAAACACGTTAATCTCTGCTTTTGAATAAGATGAATATTCCCTTGATTTTTTTTTCTACCGATGCTCTCTACTAACCATAATAAGATCCTTTGTGTGACTAGTTCACACAGAGAAATGTCTGCATTTGGTCAGATGAGTATGTCCTACCTTGATCCAAAAGAACTACAGTTTCTACATACCTAGATCAAATAGATCTGTCAGGAATCACTTGAAAACATGACAACATCCTTCTTCTACAGGTGCAACATGTCATGATCCCTGACCCTAACAGCTGTTCTGGGCATAGTTTTCTGTGGCAGTGTGCTATTGATCTCTGCATGGTGAACAGAGGACACCCTCAAAAGCAGCTCATGTACTCTCTCATTACAGAAGATGTAACCAGAGTAGAGCAAGAGTAAGGAAAATGGTTATATTATACAGAAATTTAAGTATGTTTCAGAACAGTAAATAATTTTTTTGTTTGTTTCAAATAATAGTTTAAAAAATGGATTTTAAAGTACTTTGTTACAATTATTTGTGGTGCTTCTTAGAAAACAAGTTTTGTGGAATCTCTGAGCAATACTTAATGAAAATGGTGAAGAATATACAATAATTTCAGTGCAATCTGACAGAATCATAGAACAGTTTGGATTGAAAGGGACCTTCAAAGCTCATCTAGTCCAACCCCTCTGCCATGGGCAGGGACATCTTGTGTTAAATCGGGTTGCTCAAAGCTCTATCCAACCTGACCTTGAATGCTTCTAAAAATAGGCATCCACAACTTCTCTTGGAAACATCTTCTGGTATCTCACCACCCTTGCTGTGAAAGATTTCTTCCTTATATCCAACATAAATATATCTTACTTCAGTTTAAAACCATTGCCCCTTGTCCTGTCTCAACAAGCTCTGATAAAAGACTGTTGCCATTTTTCTTATAGGTCCCCTTTAAGTACTGAAAGGACACAACAAAGCCTTCCTGAAGCCTACTCTTCAACAGGCTCACAGCCCCAGCTCTCTCAGCCTTTCTTCATAGGAGAAGAGTTCCAGCCCTCTGATCATTTTAGTGACCCTCCTCTGGACCCACTCCAACAGGTTAATGTCCTGTACTGACAACTCCCCACCTGGATGCTGTACTCCAGGTGGGTCACATGAGAGTGAAACAGAGCAGCAGAATCACCTCACCTAATCTGCTGGACACACTTCTGATACAGCACAGTATGGTTGGCCTTCTGGGCTGTGAGTATACATTGATGGCTCACGTCCAATTTTCATCCATCAGCATCCCCAAGTCTTTCTCTGCAGGACTCCTCTCAATTAATTCATCCCCTTGTCTTTATTGATATAGAGGATTGCCTGAAACCAGCTTCAGGATTTTGTACTTGGTCTTGTTGAACTTCATGAGGTTCACATGGGTCCACTCCACAAGTCTGTAGAGGTCCCTCATCAGCCTTTAAATTTCAAAAAGTAACGAGATAAAATTTTTAATATAACAATATTGGGTTAAAACACAAGACTGAATAATAATAACAACTTTCAAATCCTTTAAAATGTCCTCTGATACGTCATCTTCTTTTCTTATTTTCTCTGTATTTGTGAGGCCAAGAAATTATTTCCTATTTCTTTTTAAGTAAAGCTGATCTTTTAAATAATATGTATTTCCAGAAAGATTGCAGCTATCAGCAAATAAATGAATTTAACAATCTGATACATTATGAGCATTATCATCATCAAATTAAACATACTGGAGAATTAGCAATGCAAACCAATTTGTTAAGTAGCTACAAGGTCAAATAATGGCCGATGGTTTGGAAGGAAAAAAAATCTAGACAGAAAGTCACCCAGAAACTGTGTAACAGCAAAGATTTCAATTTCCCTGTCACCTGAATACCCAACTAAGTCAGTTCACTCAGGTAGTTTCAATGAAGTTAAGGAACTTCATTGAAGTTAAGACATATCTGTCTGCAAGACTGGAGCTGTAGAGGACAATTCTATTCACTCTAATAGAAAAAGGAAGAATAAGTTTATTACACAAGCAGGAACTGGTTCAGAAAATAAGTAGGGCAGACTCATCTTTAGTTACCACTAATTATAAATATATTTTAAAGCATGTTGCAAAACTGGTATTATTTCCCTTTTTGTAAATATTTATTTATTAAGTTTTTCGAGGCGAAACTTGGAATTTACAGTCATGATAATTGTTGCAGAAAGACATAAGTAGATTCAATTCAAAGAGTGTCTAGTTCTATAAAGGGGAGAATTAAATAGCAGGGAAAATGTCAAAAAATATGGCCTGATGGAAAATTGCCCCAGCCTTTGCTTAATAGAATAATAAAAAAAAAAAATGGTTAAATGAGTACGATTGAACAAAATATTTCTACGGGAATAAATATTTATTAACAATATTCAAAAAGCTACAAATTGGTGCTCAAAATTATTTGTTGCAGGATAAACTGTAGGAACATATGATTCATTTACAACAAATACTTTTGCTGGAAATTTTATGAAGGAAAGCATTAGAAAAGAATTTATAAACAGTTTTTTACTGGTCAATAAATAAAGTTGAGGTAATTCTGACATTATCTTCTGTTTTCACTTTCCAGAGGAAAAACTGAATGCATCTCATTTAATCCATTCATTTTGAATGATGAATATCAAAACACAGAACTGTACTCATTCTGTCCTTTCAAGGTACGGGTGGTAGAAAGCCATGCCATGAGTAGCTAGTGCCATCTTTCGCTGAATCCTCTGATTCCTAGGTGTATTTCAGTAGCACAGCAGCACCAATCTCCAGCAAATGTTGAATTTTTGCTAGAGGAGTAAACTATTTTTCTAAATTAAGGATCACAGAAAGGGTAGGTGTCATAGCTGTACTTTCTTAGTGCTATCCTAGTGAAAGCACATTCCTTTGTGGAAGACGAAACAAAGCTGCCTCAGAAGTCCCTGGACCTTCTCCTTCTGTGTCTGAAACGTGGAACATGAGAAAGCCATAGTTACTGTTTTATAATGAAGATGAAGCCATCCAGAGTACATAACTGTTTGTCTGTACTGCAATGCAGCATGAGGACCTACCGTTGCTACTCAAGTGCTCTGCAATTTACTGATGTGAGTATATTTTGTGGGAGATCAGAAGTAGTGCTTCTCACTGTAAGTTATTCACAGAGCATATGCAGGTGTCCAGGATGATCAGCCTTGAGGTGTTACTCCCTGACGTAACAGTGACAATGTTTGTATACCCACTCAGCAATCTTATAATTTGTCTGCATGCCCACAAGTGCCTTTGAAACAATTCCTATGGGACAGATGGACACAACCTTTAGGCCCAAATTCCAAAAACAGATGATGCACCAGAGGCAAAACTGAATTTCTAAGATTTTTTAAAATAAAGTACTCTTAAAGCTACAAATCACTTGAGAAAAATCTTGACTCCCATCTTTTTTTCCTGGGAATCTTAGGAAAGAGTATCCTGGGTTTCTACACACTTAAGCTATCTTTAATGCTTCTTGACTTCCAAGGTCTCTCTTGGCCTTTCTAGTTCTCTTTATTCTCAATGCTTGACTGCTTCTCTCAGCTATTCACCCTCATCCTTTGTGACAGACCCTCTATCTTTGATGCTGTGATTTTCTGCTATGTCTTCTCTCACCTTTGTGGCCTTCTCACCATTGTCAGCCTCAAGGACTTAAGCTTCTCTCTCAGATTCTATCAGCACGGATTTAAGATTTGGCTTTAAATAAAGTTATGCTCAGATGACACTGATGCATCACTTGAGCTCTTAATGCAAACTAAAAAGACTTCTTCCCGCACAAGCAAGTGATGCTTTTTGTAAGCACTGAAATGGGTAACTGTAATAAGCAACATAAGTAAAGCAGCAGAAATTATATATTTTTTGTTTCAAACTGTCACACAAGAGTAGCAAGCTAATCCTTAATGCATGGTCCAAAACATATGTATCCAAAAGATACATCTCCTAAATGTAATAAAGGAAAGGAATAAATACTTCCCTCTTTACCCAGCTTTTCCACATTCTCTAGATCCTGTCATGATCAGTTTGTTTCCTCATCTGCAGACTTCAAATATTGATGAGCAAGGGGCCCTGCCCCACAAAATGGTTAATTCTGTGGAACAGACTCGGACTAGGTTTATGTTAATAATACCATAGGGGATTTGGTTTGTTTTTTCAAGAATGTGTAAGTAATTGCAGTTTTCTATGCAAAATGTAGTTTACTATGCAAGATGCCATGTCCTAATCAGTGTCAAAGGGAATTTTAGAGCTGCTGCAGATAAGGATTGCTAACACTTGTATATCCTTATATTTGCTAGCTACAATTTCAGTTAATTTCCCTTCTAAGTACTGTACCTGTGAATTAATTTCTTCACAAAAGAAGCAGACTTTTTGTTTTTTTTTTTTTTCTTGACCTACTTAAGCTATTAGGAAAATGAGAAACTTCTTTAAACATCCTATTGCCTGTCTCCTGACAAACTATTCTTGCATCTGCTAAACTTCATCCAATACTTTTTTCTATTCCTCGAATGACTGCTAAATTTTTTGACTGTGAGATCAGATAAAGTCCTTCACAGTATTCCTCACAGTATTATTTTCCTTTTTTTTTTTTTCCCCTACTTGGAAGGTGTTTGTAGTACCTTTCTACATACTTACAATTGACACCTGTAGTGTACATAGGACTATAAAAGATAATAGTGTCTCCACTTTTAGACAGTTTTTTAGTTTTAACTACTCCTTCTTAAAAAGCAATACTTTTGAGAGGTATTTTTAGGTTTTGAACCCAACAGCACAGTTCTGTGGATTACACCCCTGTGTTCAAAATTTCCTGAGGCTGCCATGGGCATTTTTAATATACCGTGTTAGCCAGTGTCAGCAAAGAAAGTACCACACAGGGTCAAAATTTAACATAAAATCTGTACTCGCTAGAGAGTCAAGCTCTGCCAGACATCTGTGGAAAATAAAGTAATCCTGCACATGGTTAACAGGCAACATGTTCTCCTAGTTCTGGCACCTTGGACCTCCTATAGTGTATGAGCAGTTGCTTTCAGAGACTTACAAACACTGCAATTTTTTTTTTTCCTCCTTTATTGTTACCTGATTCCTTTTTAAGCTTCATTTAAACAGGAAGAACTAGAGATCTGGGTGCAGTTGCGGGTCTATAATATTGCAACTACAGAGACATGGTGGGATGGCTCACATGACTGAAATGCTGTCATGAATGGCTATATACTTTTTAGAAAAAACAGACCAGGAACGTGAGGTGGTGGAGTAGCTATTTATGTGAGACAGCATCTGGAATGTATCAAGCTCTGCATAGTGGGAGATGAAAAACGAGCTGAGGGATTTAAGGAGCAGGCTAATATGGGTGACAAGGTTGTGGGTGTTTATTACAGGCCACCTGATCAGGAAGAAGTCAATGAGGCCTTCTACAGACAGCTGGAAATGGTCTCACAATCAGACCCTGGTTCTCATGGAGGACTTCAATAACCCTGATATTTGCTGGAATGGCCACACAGCCAGGCACACACTATCCAGAAGGTTACTGAAGAGTATTGATAATAACTTTTTGACACAGGTAGTAGAGAAGACAACAAGGAGGGGTGTGCTGCTGGACCTTATACTATCGAACAAAGAAGTTCTGGTTGGGGAGGTGAAGCCTGGGGGCAGCCTTGGCTGCAGTGACCCTGAGATCATGGAGTTCACGATCACATAAGGAAGATGCAGGGCAATAAGTAGGATTGTAACCCTAAGAGAGGTAACTTTGCCCTCTTCAAAGATCTACTTGAAAGAATACCATATGTGGGTAGAGGGGCCCAAGAGAACTTGTTAACATTGAAACACCACTTCCTCCAAGCTCAATATCAGGGCATCCCAATGAGTGAGAAATCAAGTAGATGAGACAGAAGACCTGCATGGATGAGCAAGGAGCTTCTGGAAAAACTCAAATGGAAGAAGGACATTTACAGAATGTGGAAGAAGGGATTGGTCACTTGGGAGGAATATAGGAATATTGTTAGAGTATGCCGAGATGCAATGAGTAAGGCTAAGGCTCATTTGGAATTAAACCTGCCAAGGGTTGTTAAAGACAACAAGAAGGACTTCTACAAGTCAATCAGTAGGAAAAGGAATACTAGCAAAAATGTGGGCCCACTGCTGAATGAGGTGGGTGCCTTGGTGATGGAGGATACAGAGAAGGTGGAGTTACTGAATGTTTTCTTTGCTTCAGTCTTTACTGCTAATACCAGCTCTCAGAAATCTCAGTCCCTAGAGGTAAAGGGAAGTTGAGAGAAAGTCTGGAGGAAGGAAGATCCTCCCTTGGTCGAGGAGGATCAGTTTAGAGATCCTCCAGGAAAAACTGAACACTCAAAAATCCATGGGCCTTCTCATGCACTCAGGGAACTGGCTGATGTTATTGCTAAGCCACTGTCCAACAGTTTTGAAAGGTCATGAAGAACAGAAGAGGTGTCTGAGGACTGGAGGAAAGCCAGTGTCACTCCATTCTTCAAAAGGGGCAAGCAGAAGGACCCAGAAAATTATAGGCCAGTCAACCTCACCTCACCCTCTGGAAAGGTGATGGAACAGCTCATTCTGGAGGTCATCTCTAAGCATGTGGAGGAAAAGAAGGTTATCAGGAGTGGTCAACACAGATTCACCAAGGGGAAATCATGCTTGGCCAATCTGATAGCCTTCTACAATGGCGTGACTGGCCAGGTAGGTGAGGATAGAGAAGTGGATATTGTCTACCTTGACTTCAGTAAAGCTTTTGGCACTGTCTTCTATAACATCTTCATAGGTAAGCTTAGGAAGTGTGGGTTAGCTGGGTGGACAGTGAAGTGGACAGAGAGATGACTGAACAACAGAACTCAGAGGATTGTGATCAGCAACACAGAATCTAGTTGAAGGCCTGTAGCTATCAGAGTTCCTCAGGGGTCAGTCCTGGGTCCAGTCTCATTCAACATCTTCATCAATGACCTGGATAAAGGGACAGTGTACCTTCAGCAAGCTTGCTGATGATACAAAACTGGGAGGAGTGGCTGACACACCAGAAAGCTGTGTTGCTATTCAGCAAGATGTGGACATGCTGGAGAGTTGGATGGAGAGGAACGTATTGAAGTTCAGCAAGGGCAAGTGTAGAGTCCCACACCAGTACAGGTTAGGGTTTGACCAGCTGGAAAGCATCTCCACAGAGGACCTGGGAGTCCTGCTGTCTAAGTTAACCATGAGCCATCAGAGTGCCCTTGTAGACAGGAAGGCCAATGGTATCTTGTAGTGCACTTAGTATGACCAGTAGGTCAAGAGAAATTTTCCTTACCTTCTATTCTGCCCTGGTAAGGCCACATCTGGAGTACTATGTCCAGTTCTGAGCTCCCTAGTTAAATAGAGACAAGGTACTACTGGAGAGAGTCCAATGCAGGGCTACAAAGGTGATGAGAGGACTGGAACACATCCTTTATGAGGAAAGGCTGAGGGATCTGAGTCTGTTTAGCTTGGTGAAGACTGGGAAGAGATCTTCTTAATTCTTAGAAATATCTGAGAGTGGGTGTCAAGAGGATAGGCCCAGTCTCCTTGGTGGTGCCCAGTGACAGGACAAGGGGCAAGTTCCACCTAAACATCAGGAAAAACTTCTTTCCTGTGAGGGTGACAGATCACTGCTGGAATAGGCTGCCCAGAGGCTGTAGTGTCTTGTTCTCTGAACACTTTCAAAATCTGTCTGGATGCATTCATGTGCAACCTGCTTCAGGGGATCCTGCTTTAGCATGGGGTTGGACTACATGATCCCCAGAGGTCCCTTCCAACTCCTACCATTCTGTGATTCTGTGATTCTGATCTATAACAACTTCAATTAGAGCATGTTAATTAGAATGCCATTGCCTTTTACTAGGGTTTGCAATATTTCAGGACCAATATGGTCACAAGCTATACTAATTTTAGCCTAGATGTGCCTCTATATAATATATCTTGTTCATTTTATAATTAAAATGATCCAGTTAATATATGATCACAGATTCCTTTTTTCTACAAGGTCTTTAGATCACAAGATTACACAAGGAACACAGATTAAGCAACAAATGTTATCCTAGGTACTTAGAATAATAGTATAGGAACATGCTATTTTTAAAATGGAAATGATCTATAATTGCTAAAAGAGTAGATAAGATGTTAAGTGCAAAAACTTAGCAGAATTTCTGATCCAGAATAATTTAGTTCACTTTATCTTACTGCTTTTGGACCCATTAAATAACATCACACATTGTTCAAATTGGCCATTTTAAGATAGTTACATATTGGGAGAATTCTTGACAAAGGTAAAGTTGTGTAAATAATATCCATTGCTTAGTTCTCAGAAAAGTCCACAAAACTTATGAAGACATGGGGTTTTTTTTCGGAGCTCCAGTTTCTGTCTTTACTGCCCACAGAACAGATTTAGTCTCATTGGGGTTCATTGTTTCTTTTTCCAGCTTCTCCCCAGCATTTATTTCAGATCATCTTGAATGAGCTACCCTCAAAATTCTTTCTTGTTTTTTTCGGTCTTAAATCAACCTCAGTCTATCTACAAACATTTGTATAGTTCTGGACCTTAGTATCTTTTCTAATCCATGTGCTTGAAACTTCTTTGTTCTCAAATCCTCTCTATGAAAGATATTTTTCAGTTTCCTGTCTTAATTAATTTCTGTCTTCTTGTGTATAATTAAAGTAATTTTCCTTCAGATTTTCTTCTATTTTTCCGCTGCTATTTGGCTAACCTGTAAAGCTTGCATCTATTATGACAGAATATTTATCTGTGCATCTGGTCTACTCTATAATCCCTATTTATGCAAGCATTCCACTCATTGTTTTAAAAATCCAAACCTAACAGAAGGAAAAAAAAAATACTAAGAAAAGTGCAGAGCTTATGACCTTTACTTGAATTATAAAAAAGCATTAAGTATCTTAGTATTTTTTTTTATTTAAATGACACGACAGAATCTGAGCCAAGAAACAAGCAAGGTATATACAGACATGGAAAGCAAAATAGCTCTTAATTCTGGTAGCTAAGAAAAAGGAAGATAAAAGATATGCCAGTTTCATTACATAACTGAACTTTTACCCCATTCTGGAATGAAACAGGAGGCTGAGTGTAAACAGAATATATTCCTGCATCCATGGGCTTGAGCAAACCATCACAGAGGCTGTGACCAGCTTTGATAAGAAATTAAATATGAGAATGTAATTGGAGGTCAAACATGAAGCAGGCAAATTTTCAGTTTCCTACTTTGCATGCCTCTCTTACCATAACAAGCTCCTATCATCAGATGTTGCCCTTGCTGCCTCCCTGCCTTGCAATAGGATGCAGGTGACCAGTCCCCCATGGAGATGAAGATACCACTGACTATGGGAAATTCTCTACAGAAATCTTGTTATGACATAGCACCCTTATTTCCTCCTAAAAAGAAAAGAAAAAAAAAAAAAGAAAAAAAAAGACAGTTCTTCAGAAAGTCTTAAATACATATACCAAGTGACTTCAAAATGAAGAATGAGTGCTATCATTAATCATGATTTATAAAATTTGTGTATGTGTTAAAGATTGTGATGTCAGCAGTATCGACATAGCTTACACTTCTATGAAAGTTCTGTTCTCAGATTTAAGTGTATACTGGAGAGTGTTAAGTAATCCAAACAGCACATGCATGTATGTCACATAATCACAAACATGTACACATGTGCGTATACCCATTCCTTTCACCTACTTGTCTATTCCTGTTTTCTGAGGAAACACTGACTTCAATTTTTTCATGGAAAGAAGAAAACAATAGTTTTGCAGGCTGATGTGAGCCTTAGTGATTTATTAACAGTGACAGCAGTATGTGTAAAGGAGACTAATACAAAGCAGAAAGACAGATGAGTGTGGGTTTAGCTGTTGGATGAGTAAAAAGGAAACAGGGATGCTATGGCCCAGTGGCCTGCCAAATACAAGGCATGTGTACCACTAGGAAAAGAGTCGCAAGTGTGGTTGACCTATTTATATCTGATCTCCTTTAATACTGTCTTATATCCAGTTTTTGAAAACATTAGATGTTGTCAGGGTCCTGAGTGTCTTCCCTGCATCCCACAGGGTTCATCTACTTGGGCTGAGGGCCAACTTTGAAGATGCTTCTTTTTGGCCATGAGAAGCCCTAGCAATGACCTGCCTCCCTGCATCTGAGAGCTACATTTAAGCTTAGGCTCTCACGTTTGATCTCTGCCTGAAAAATACTGCAAGTACACCTGTGCCCAGTCCAGTGCCTCCCTGACTCCAACCCATATTCTAACTTGCAGACACGACTTTCTGACTTTTTAGCTTGACATTGTATCTGCCTCATCCCTACAGACTGGCCTGATGTTCTGGACTCTTGGCTGAACTCAATGACCACTGCCATAGTTACTCACCTGTGTCTGTCCTCTGTAGCCTCTGCACTGCCACCGCTGCCTGCCTCCAAGTCACCTGCCCTTGCAGGAGCTGCCTGCTCTTACTACTTTCTGGCAGCTGGAATAGCTGGAGCAGCATAAGCATCTGATTAGCAAATGCAAAGAATTATAGTGCATAAATGTCCTATTAAATGCCAGGTGGAAGGTTAATATTAAATAAGCAAAAATAAAAACAAACCCCAAACTCTGTCTAATATAAGAAGAGCACTAGATAACTTGAACTCACCTGTGTCTACTCTGTAACAAGTGCCTGCCTAGTCAGTAGGAAGGGGGTTGTGTTGGTTTGATCCAATTTTTCTTCATTTGCTTCATTTTCTACTTTCACTTGTCATACTGCCTAAATAAAGGAGCCTGACTGAGTGATGAAGCCAGCATGGAAGTGGTGACTGGATGCTTTGCGGTCCCTGAAAGAGATGGGATTACCTCAGAGCTGTTGGTAGTTGCCTGGAGTAGTCAGCAGAGAGGTGCTTGCAAGATGCTGAAGGAAGTAGCAACAGCTTTCATATTAGAAAGACATGTCACATTCTGCATCATGCACTTATATCACATCTAGAGAAAAAAAAATCTCAGATAGTAGTAGCCCCAACATTTTCAGTATTGAAGAGCTTGTGACTAGAGAACTTATATGTGAACAGGTAAAGAAAAAACTTTTTTGAAAAAAAGAAAGAAACATGTCTAAGTGTAGAATACCCAGTGGCTGAATTGTCTCATTGTTGTGTCCTTGATCCAACTGTATAAAACTATATTTTTAGGGAATTCCATACAGTTCCCTGCAAACTCAAAGACTTTCAACTTGTGGGTCTTCTGCCCACGTATTGACCTGAGTTGTCTAGCCTGAATCTAGGCATTAATCTTCATTTAGCTGATATCACTGGCTGCAATCTCTGCTGCTGCACAACCACAGTGAGCAGTTCAGCAAGATTGACAATCAGTTCTGTGTTCAGTCTAAAAATGAGAAAATACAAAAGAATGGGAAAAGAGTAGAGAAATCTAGGTAGGTGAAGCCTACAAAGGAAGGCTTTTTTGTTTCTATTTTCTGTTCAAGGCTATTGTTTGGAAGAGAAGAAGATTTTTTTTCTGCCTTTGGACAAAGTTACAATGCTGACTTATTGAAAAGAAAATGTAATCATTCTTATGGCAGTGATTCTGTCTAGCAGGATGACATGTTGAGCACACATATATAATGCAGTTTCTGAAAAACAATCCATCTGATGTCAGGTCACATGAATGAGTCATGAGTATTTATCAATGTGTCTGAATATTTATAGTAGAAAAACAAGATTTGTTTTATATGGTACCATGCTCTGTGTCAAACAAACTTATGAAACCAGTAAACAGTCTAATACTGTCATTGCGGTAGATACCTAATTTTACACACCATGTGTGTATTCTATGTTGCACATTAACAAATAGCATTCTATTGTCTTGCTTTTGACACAATTTCTGCTGTAGCCTGTAAAGGGTCTGTAGGAAATCTGAATGTCACTTCCTTTATTCCAGGAGTAATCATAAATTACCTCATGTCAACTACGCTGAGAGTCCTCTGAGGGTTTCATTTCATTATTTGGCTGTGTATATACCTGTAGGACAAGCAGTGTTCAGTTACCTGGGGTCATTTTTATACATAGGCATTCTGTAGACCTGTCATTTATAAATACCTAGGGTCTTTGTACACTCAAGCATAAACTGTTCATTATAGCTCAAATCATTTCACACTTATTAAAGTCAATAAAATACTGTATAAATACATATTGACTAAGAAAAATGTACACTACTAAAATACTTAAACTTATTTATAACCTCTTTTTAAACATTTAAATAAGCACTCAGTATCTGAATTAAATATATCACTTGTAAAGTCTTCAGAGACTTTCAAATGTCTTTATATGAGAACCAGAAAATTCTGAGTTCATATTTATTTATGCAGAAATTCTCCAGGCTTGCCTTTGAGATTTAAAATCATAATCTGCTAAATTATGTTCAGAAAGTTCCATTCAAAACAGAAGACTAAATAAATTGGCTGTAAGAATTAACAATTCCATAAGACCTTGCCTTTCTTCAATGCTAAAAGAAAAAAAAAATAAAATAAATCTGAAAATCAAATAGGATAAGGGAAATAATTTCATAGAATTAGGGAAGATATGTTCAGGTCTTGCTTAGGTCACTAATTTGTTTGCAATCATTATCCAAAACTCCGACGTTTCATATCACTATTCCTGCTATTAGTACTTACCTTTAAAATAGGAAGAGAACCTGCATCGTAAAGCAATGTATTACTTAAGTATAAAAGTGTGTGAACAGCTTTATTTATTAAGCTTAGACATACTGTCTCCCAGGTATCTTAAAACACATGCTTTTGCAGATTTTCCACAAATGCTTGAACAGATTATTAAAAAAAAAAAAAATCCCCATACTTTTACCTTATATCCGTATCTTCTTTTGGCTTAAGATAAACATTTCTTACTACTCAGGTTTTATCCATGACCAGTTGCTGATAACAGCCTATTCAAACTCCCCATAGATTTATGCTTAACTTTTTTCTTATGTAAAGAATTATCTGCCACATAAAAATACAGTGTTTCTGTTGTGGCCTTAGTTTTCTCTTTTTGTTTAATAGGAAATAAACATGTTAAAGAGACATTGGCCCTGACAACTGCAAAGGTCCACCTCATAAATAATCATTTAACTGTTATAAGTACCATTTTAGGACACCTCATTCCTTCCACAGTTACAGAATTTTCTTATCTTTCTAACAGCTGCCTTACTACTGCTATAAACAAGATACTTATCTTCCTCAAATATAAGGCTTAATGCTGCCTCAACACGTATATCCAAGCCCTGGGTTTGGATGGAAAATGAAAAATTAAACTTTCTAAACATCATTTTAGCATAATTTTGTTATATCTGTAAAAACCTTGTTACAGCCTATTTTATTTTATCTTATCGGTTGTGGGGTTTGGGGTTTTTCTTTATTATTTAACGTTTCTGACAGAAAAGAGAACACGTAGGTGTAAAATGGAACATATTTTCTGTATTTTCTTATGAATCATTAGAAAGACCTTATATCTTAACTTTTTCTGTGGTTGTGGTCAGTAACAGACAACCTTTATTCTTCTTGATCACAGCCTACCACATCTCACATGGTGATTCTCTCTCAGTCCAAGTGATATCTTTCTAGATATTCAGTTTTCCATTGGCTATACAGCACTAACATGCAGACACTCAATATTTTTTTTGCAAGGTTTTATGTAATGTGATAATAACAAGAGAGGTTTTTGCAAAAACTGCAAATATACATACTAATATAACCTCTTTTAAGTTATTAGAAACACAGACCGGATAATTAGTAAAATACAGAAGTTCAGAGGAGTGAAAAATTCTATTAAAAGGTAACTTATGAGAAAAAATAATAATTTTCTGTACACCAAAGAGACTGTCTACTATGTGTCTAGCAGCAGCTTCTAAACAGTGAAAAATTTGTTTTTCTTCTTAGCCAAGATATCAGATGTATTTCTCTGACAAAATGTGGATGTTACACTTTTAGGCTTGGTCTCTTTCTCTGATGTGAATTAAAATGAAGTACTGTTGCTGTTTGTTTAGAATGTCTCAAGGCATTTCTTAACTCTATGTGTTATAATTTGAAAAATCTTGCCATGGTTTCTTATTTTTGCTCCATTGTTTTCCCTCTATCTGCATCTCTTCTGATGTTATGTATCTCTCTCTGTCCACACTTCAATTGTAAAATTAAGTAGCTTTCACCATTAGCTTAAAAGCATAGGTCAAAAGAAAGTAAAAGTTCTAATGATTAAATTATTACTGTGGATAATATCTATGATTTGAACAATAAAGGCTGAACATAAAGAATAACTAATCTGTTTTCCTCTATCATTGTCTACTATGAAACAATAGAATTGCACTGACGGTAAATGTGCAGGACAGAGATTAGGTCCATGAGCCTGGAAATCATTACACTCTCTTCATTTGACATAAGGTCATTTATAATTGTCAAACACAGAAAGGAAAGGAGTATGTTTAAATACCCATGAACCCTCACACACATACACGCACATTCCAAAAGGCACACATACACATCTCCAGTCATGGCCTTCTCTTCAACTTCTGAATCATCGAGTTTACCTGTGGGACCACTTTGATTCTTCTTTATTCTCCCTCTTAGTCAAGAGCATGATTTTTTTTTCCCTCAAGAAAGAACTTTACTGTCCAAATTCACTGTATAACAATCTTATTTTTAGGTGAGTCCCATCACTGTTAAAGGAAACAGCTCAGCTGTTGCAGTAACAGGGACTGAAGCTGTTTTCAGACACTTCTCTGAAAAAAAAGTAAGCAGCAAAACCAAGAAATCTGTCATTACTTCTTCTGAGTTTTGCAGAAAGGTGTCAGTAATTATTTGAGTGTCCCAAAAGGAAATCATACAGGAAAATATACTTAGCTGCCTCTCAAAGGCTATGTTTTTGTGATTTCACCAACTTCTTTGTTCATAAACTACAATTAATAAATAGTTACTGTTTATTTTGTTGTTCATCCTATGTGATTGTATCTGTACAGAAAGAAGATTCAGGGATCTTGTGATGTGATAACAAGAGCAGATGGTGATTTCAAATTTACCAAGAAAATTTTTCTTTCCTATATATAGTTGTTTGAAAGTAAGGTTCCAGTTACTTCTGTGTTCTGGATCTCTCAACTGAGAGTCTACCTCTGGCTATTCCTTGCTCTTTGACTGGTAGACATCACTGGACAGTTTTGAGGCCAGAGAGGAAGCAGTTGAGAGTGGCTCTGGTTCAAATTCTACTTATACAGACCACATTTGGATATGATGGTCTTCCTGAGTGCACTAGTACTGTTAGGGTCTTCCAGATTTTCTTACTATGCATACATTATCAAACAAAGTAAAAGAGAATAAGGTATCAGCTAGAAACTGAATCTGTAAATAATTTAGTGGATTTGTTTTATTATTATTTATTATTGAGAGCTGTATATTCTTTTGTGAGTTTTTTCTTTAACATTGTGATTTTAAGTATGTAAGCATAGATATCAGTTTTGCACTCAAAGTAGCTTCCATTAAAATACGCTGTATGTCGCAGAGCAACATACAGAATGGTTTCTTCTTCTGTAGCTTCTCTGTCACCAAATAATAACCCATTAAAATATTATGGCATAGGTAGAAGTTATTAATATGTACAGTTGCCTTTAATATATTTAGGAAGAAGGCTGAAGAAAGAAAAGCCACAGCAAAGACACCTGATAGGTGCTGATGGTTGTATAGGATTAAAAAAAAAGTTCAGACTTTATATAATATATACATAATGTAGACACTAGAATTAAACTTTCCACTTGAAAGCTGCATTATTTAAAACACTAGACTGAAGAAGCAGTTATTTCTGAATTTCTATGCTGCTGAGGTGATCATTCCATTTCCTGTCACTTTTTGCTACTTTATGTGTTTCTACAACAATGTAGAACCTGATTTGGGAAAGTTACTCAACACTCTTATAAAAATACCTCATTGTAAGAGAGAGTGAATTAAGAATTAGGCTTAGATTGTACCCATAGGAGCAAATAATTAACAGCTGTTTAACAACTGATCCTCATGAAGCATCTCTGTTCCTTATACAGGTATATGGCCATGTTGCACCCTAATAATTTGTTTCTAAATTTAATCTGTTAGAAGATTATACTACAACTGTGCCTGAAGATGATTTTCAGAAAGACAGCTCTGCATTTCCGCTTCCTACAGTTTCTTATCTGTGCAAGAAAAATTATGTTTTCAGTAAACATTTGCAATATTTCTGTAGACCAATGAAGAACAAAGCCATTTTTCTTCAACATACTGCATTGTCATTAGCTTAAGTTTCAGTAGATCTCTTTCAACAAAAAGAGTACTGTAATTCATTTTGTCATTACTTTCTCTTGTTTTGCTAAATATATGACCATTATTACATATTCTTCCTAATATTTTCTGCAAAAGTGAATGACTCATTATATAAAGTAATCTATACACATATGTCTTTTCCTCCTTTAATGCTTGAAACTGGGTTAAATCATTCTGAAACTAGTGAGAGTAATGACTGCCCATCACTGAGACTAAAAGCAGGGAGGAAAGCTTATGGAAATGGTGGTTAGCTTCAAAATGCCAAATGCTATCTGCTGGAGCTGTTCTTTTTTGTAAAAAATAAAAGACATAAGCACAAAGGATACACAAGGGTAGAAATGCTGGATACAAACACATGCAGACTTGAATAGTATCCTGAGAAAAGACCTTTGGGATAAGTGCTGGCTAGAACATGTCTTGGAATCTGAGCAAAGAAATGGTTTCCAGCTGTTTAATTCTTCTTAAGTAGAAAGAAACAGGATTTTCTGTTTATTTTTTGTAAATATAATAAACCTCAAAGAATACTTTTAGCCATTTCTTCTGAAAACAAGAGCAATGGGCAGAACTAAACACATATGGTCCACTTGATGTACACATAACTCTTAAGCATAAATCGCATGAATTCTTGCTTATTTTTTTGCTGTGTTTTTGATTTTGGGGTTTGTTTGTTCATTTAAATCTGGATTAAACTGTATTTAGTAGCTAATTATATATACTAAAGACAAATTTAAGTACTATTATACAGAAAATTCTGTGATGGTAAACTGCCTGTGTCATCATGATAACTTCAGAAGTAAAGTTTACAGGACCTGCAAGTGAGAGGGCCCTATCAATTTTCGGTGTATCTTCAACCCAAAGACGGATGACTTGTACACGATCAAAACAGTAAACAAGGATCAAAGCTACAATCAAAATTAAGGAACTCTTCTTATTTTTATGATTGAGAAGGAAGGTGTAAAGACATGGGGATAAAACTAATAATTGCAAGTTTAACAAGGGTCTGACATTTATAATGCACTGAATCGGTAACAACTGGAATTAAACTCTACATTCCAGTTTGTAAGCCTTCAAATAGCAATGCCAAAATCTTATTTCTTATTATGTAAACATATTATCAGGTTTGTATGATACAGAAATAATTTTTGAAATTCTGTGTCATATATGTTTGACAATTCTGTACATCCAGTATCTGTTGGACTGATTTGAGCTGTAAGTTTGACACTTTTAGATTATTTACAACTGACACAGAAATTATGAATGCCTCTCAAATGCCTTGTTGTTGGTCTCTAGGGGGCCTGACTTCATAGATATTTTTTGCTACTTCAGAAAAAATAGGGAATGATAGGGATTTTGAAGCAAGTATTCAGAAGTTAATAGAATATTTTAGACCAGAGAATAAGTATTTCCTGTTATAAACATGTGCTCAAGGCAGATAGCTGAACAACAGAATGAGACTAATGATTCCTTTGGTTACGCATTTCATCCCTGTGCTATTTAAGAGCACCATGGTGTATCACAGATTTGCACCAAAAAAACCACCAGCCTTAGAGTTTGCTCTAATAAATCTTCTGCAACAATATTTCCAAATTTTAACCATATTTAGTGGAACATAGGCCACACCTGATAAGAAGAAAAAAAAAGAGTAATATTTAAGTATACTTATTATGTCAGTTTATTCACCCAAAGTTTTATGTAATGGTTGTCATGAATGGGCAATAACAGAAATATTTAGAAAATTAAAGGTGAAATGTTGAATTTTGAAAGGCAAAAGATTCAGTCTGACATATCAGAAATGGGACTAGTTATTGAATATATTTTTTAAAATGTGATATCAGAACAGAAAAGTTCAAGGTAGATAAGTTAAGAAATGTTGAATATCTGATGTGTTAAAAATGTGCATGATACAAGAGAAAAATATAATTCATTGAGAAATTTGGAAATTAAATATGTGAATCTTAACATTACTGCACCTGTTTCAATTTGCTGCTTTACTTCGTCTTCTTCAGCTATGTAACTTTCAGGTAATTCTATAAAACAATGTTTAACAGAATGAATGAATGTGCTTTGATGTCATTGCTTATCCTCTCTTTCCCTTAGCTCCTTCTCTGCTTCCTCTCTACCCTTTGTGTCAAGCTCAATGTTCTTTTCCCTTCATTCACATCACCCCATCAGAACTACCCTAGGCTACCTGATGTGCTTCACTGTGTTCTTTTCCCATGAAGCAAGGCTTGACTTCTCCGTTTTTTAAATTTTGATAAATTCAATCTGGTTTTTAGGTCATGGTTCTAGTTTTGTGGTTCCTTACTAGACTCTAGTTCCCCATGCCAACATCTTATCTTGACATAAATACATTTTTTAAATGGCTTGCTATATACTTCATTGGTTAAATTACCGTAAAATAATATAAATAACTTTAATGAGATGATCAAGACATGTACATATTACAAATGTGCAATTGTGCTATCTTGTGGATGTTTTTTGTCCTTTGTCCCGGATTCCAAAAACACTGAACAACATTGATTCTTCTTTTGGACGGAGATTGGCTACTTTCTACTTGTGGCATTGATACTATTAGCTGCTTCTTCCTTTGAATTTGTTTAAATTTCAGTAGTGCAGATGTTCATACAATTTATAAGGAAATAAAATTGGTCATAAAATGATTCTCAGAAAATAATAATTCATTTAATGCCTGCTATATTACAGTGAGAATACCTCAGCCCCAGAAAATATCCCCACATTCATTTCAAGGTTCAAAGTTTAGTATGTAAGATGAGAATAACTCAAAATTGGGAACACCCTGACCTCCTCAGCTAAATGTCTATTTTCAGCAGATTAAATTACACTTTCCTCAGCTCATGAGGATGTACTGCCTTAAATTATGTTCTGGGAGAGAAATTAAGAATACCAGATGATGTAGCAGCACTGGAGACTCACATGTGGTTACATGGTAAGAGAGGTTTTAAGACACACAGTAGCAAAATAGTATCTCTTCTAAGAGGTCTTTTCAGCACAAACCCTTCCCTCAAAAGCCCTGCCTGAGCTGTTGTGCAGAGCCCTGGTTTCTTGTCTATCCCTTGACCCATGTGCAAGGAGCAGCTGGTTATCAGATTAACAAGCCACCAACTAACTCTGTCTGGCATGTGAAGTCATGGAGAAGGAGAAAGGCCAAGGTACCATGCTAGAAATACATGTGGCAATTATGAGAAGGGAGTCAACACTGTGCACCTTACAATCAGTGCATGCAGTTTGACAGGTTTTGCATTCTTGCCAGTATCACAGCTCAGAGCTCATTTCACTGAGCAGCTGCAAATTTTGGTAAGCTTTCAACTCACAGGAATTTTTTTTTATTATTATTATTATTTTTGTATGTTCATTTTGGGATGATTCAGAGAAATTTTTTATTTTTATTTTTTAAAACGATTTCTGGAAACTGTAATGCTGTTTTTAGCCAGCTCTACTTCACAAACTACTATATGGCAGCATGTACACCAATTACTTACACTCTCAGTTTGGCTTGGAAGAGGAATCTAAGAGCTGATGACTATAAATGTCACTCTGAGGAAACACTGCCCAAATAAAATCATCCAGACATGAACTATCTAGGCTGTCCACTTGGTGCTCATAAATTTTAATAGGTATTTTCTCTTGCTGATTAAAAAAAAAAAAAAAAAAAAAAGTTATCAAGTGCCAAAATAAAAAAAAAAAAAAAAATTAACAATTCTTGTCTTTGAAATAATGATCCTAATTTCTTTTATCAAAGGAAGACATTAGTCTATGCCTACAAATTAAGCTTTGCTGTAAATTAATTAGATACTTAATGTAAAATAAAATTGGATTTGACAGAGATTTTTTAGCCATTTTGTCCAAGCCACCCAGGAATCCAAAGCAGAAATTGAAAAATTTCCAGCATATCACCTTAAAATTTTACAGAATTTGCACTGGAACTTTATTCTGCAGCCTCCTGATTGAATAGCTCTACAAGAATGCAAACACTCATCGAGACTCTTTGTGTACAGGGTAAATTCAGTGTATTCAATCATAATTTTAAACTGTCTTAGTTTACTTTTCTTCTGAAAAGTCAGTTGTGCTTGTAGCTATTATTTCATATATTATCATGAAAAATATTTAAACAAACACATATTATAGTCCCAAACCACCACCACTACCACAGCACTTCTATAAGACGTTGAAAGTAAAGTTTGTGACATGTTCACAAGAACGGAATGAGCTAGTCTTTTTCCAAGCATCCCAGATGAGCGTAACTGAAGCAACACTTCAAAGGGTATGTCCTACTAGTGGGAAAGAGGATCACGGATTACTTGAAGTTGGACAGCATCTCTGGAGATCATCTAGTACAATGTTTTTGCTCAAGTAGGGTCAGCTATAGCAGGTTGCCCAAGAGTATATCCAGTTGGTATGGAAACTCCTCGACTTCTTGAGACAATCTGTTCCAGTGTTTGTCCACACTCATATAGAAGTTTTTTTCTTATGTTTAAGTGGAATTTTCTATATTTCAGTTTGGGCCCGTTGTCTTTTGTCCTGTTACTGGCCACCTGCAAGGAGAATTTATGTGTCTTCTTTACAATTGCCATCAACACTAGATTCTTCTGAGACCTCTTTTCTCCAAGATGGAAAGTCAGTCCCATGTCTACTCTCATATGTCAGGTGCTCGAGTCTGCTCATATCTCTCTTGCACTGGCAAGCTAAGAATTGGATGCAGCAGTCCAAATGTCTCTCACCAATGCTGAGTAGAGCTAAAAGGTCACTGCCCTCAACCTGCAGACAACACTCTTCTAGTAGGTGTCACAGTAGTATATATACTTCAATTTGGAAAACTCTACTACTTCCTTTATTGTAAAACTGTTCCTGTGGCAGAATTTTTCAAAATCAATTAATATAAAGTATTTTCATTAATCTTAAGAAGAATTCAATGCCTATGAAAAGTAGGACTAAACATTCTGCAACTGAACATGTAGTTGTTGGAGTCTGGGCAGAGATCTAAAAAACTCATGTTTGTAGACCTTCCCAATCCTCTAAACTCTGCCCATTAATATTGACTGTACCTTTAAAAAATAAGAGTCAGCTTCAAGTTTATATGTCTAGAAAATGCATATGAAATCATGAAGTTAAAATTTCATACTTTTCCTCTCATCAAATAAAGCTATTCCTTCTACAGTTCCAAGTGTGAACGACATCAGTAATCTCCTGACTTGCTGTTACTAAACCCAAATTGATACATCACCAATCATGCACCATAGGCTCAAGGCAGAGCCTTGTTTTAAGTAATTTTTTTAACTACCACTCAGGTATCCTATCTTAAACTTGCCTGTATGTATAAGAAATATTATTTGTTAAAAACATCAGCTCTGAAACTGAGTATTTAACACAATGAACCTAACTGGTGTAAGTTAACTGAAGCAGTATTCCAATCTTCGGTTGTTAGCAGGATATTATTGCTAATAATGTTGCTAGTATTTAATTTGCTGGTATTTCAAATTCTGGGTGAACAAGCATTTGTACTAGATTTTATTTTAAAATGTGGAGAAACCAGGTCCACTTCTTCACCTTTAAAAAGACTGATATATGCTATTGTATGTTTCTCTCAAAAAAAAACCCAAAAAACCAAAAAAACAAACCAAAAAGCCATAATCCCAGAAACACTGATAAAACCCCTCAAGCATTCACATTTTAAGTGCACTATAATAAAGTGTCCAAGTTCTCATTTTTCATTTGTCAAATAAAAACATATTTTAATTTTTATTGTGCTTGCAGTAAAACAATAATTGATGAACACCAGAAGGGCTTTCTGGGGCATATTATACGTTTGACAAAGTCTAAGTAAGTAGAAGAAGAAACCACAAAGGATATTGATTTTCTATGAAAGGGGAAGACTGATATTTTTTCATTTGAAGGTTTTGCTTTTCCACTGAATGCCACAAAGGAAACCCAGCATATAAAGAAAGAACATAAGAAAACAGTATATCATGAAAAAAAAAAATTAGTTTTATCAGAACTAAACCACTTCCTACTGTCCATAATAGGAAGAAACCTATTATACACTTTAAAACAGAAAATACTGACAAATAAAGTCATTTCACATTGTGAAAATATTAATGCATTCTTCTCTGCTGCATATTCTTTCTTTGCTTCTGTGTGGGTTAACAACCAAGATGCTCCCAAAGTGTCCAGAAGTGTTTGTTTTCCTTTAATGAAGCAAACATCAGAATAAGCCGGAACATCTGTGTTGAATGGCAACTTTAACACCTCTAATGTGTCTCCCAGAGATGTATTTTTTCCTGGTAAAGTTTTCGTAAGTGAAGTATAATGTCAGTAGAAAGAAATAGCAAAACTCCAATAATCCAAGGGGAACTGCTCGGTGACCTACTACGCCACTTAAACACACATACTGTGGGAGCTGGTGGAAGTGCTCACTAAGTCACTTCCCATCATTTATCATCAGTCCTGGTGAACCAGGGAGTTTCTGGTCGACTGGAAGTTAGTAAATGTGACACTCATATACAAGAAGGGATAGAAGGCAGATCTTGGGAACTACAGGACTGACAGTTTGACTTCAGTCCCATGGAAGGTTATGGAGCATCATGACTACCATCATGAGGCATATACAGGACTATCAGGCCAGGCAGCATGGGTTTAAGAGAGGCAGGTCCTGCTTGACTGACCTGATTTCCTTCTATGACAGTGTGACCCACATAGTGGATGAAGGAAAGGCTGTAAATGTTATCTGGATTTTAGGAAAACTTTTGACACCATTTCCCACATCATTCTCTTGGAGAAACTGGTTTCTCATGGCTAGAACAGGTCTACTCTTTTCCAGGTAAAAAGCCAGACTAGATAGCTGAACACAAAATTGCTGGTAAAGGGAGTTAAATCCAGTTGGCAGTTGGTCACAAGTGCTGTTCCCCAGGGTTCAGTACTGGTGCCTGTTCTGAGGAAATTGAAGTTACCCTCAGTTAAATTTGCAGATGACAGCAAGGTGGGTGAGTGTGATGATCTGCTCAAGGGTAGAAAGGCTCTGCAGAGGTATCTGGACAGGTTGGATTGATGGGCTGAGGCCAATGGTATGAGGTTCAAGAAGGCCAGATGCTGGATCTTGCACTTGGGTTTCAACAACCCCCTGCAACACCACAGGCTTGGGGAGGAGTGCCTAGAAAGGTGTTTGGCAGAAAAGGACTTGAGGTTTCTCATCGACATCCAGCTGAACGTGAGCCAGCAGTGTGCCCAGGTGGCCAAGAAGACCAACATCATCCTGACGCGTATAAGAAATAGTGCGGACAGCAGAATTAGGGAAGTGATTGTGCCCCTATACTTGGCACTCATTAGGCTGCACCTTGAGTACTGTGTTCAGTTTTGGGACCCTCACTCCAAAAAGGACATTGAGGTGCTGGAGCAAGTCCAAAGAAGCACAACGAATAAGGTGAAGAGTCTAGAGCACAAGGGAACTGGGGTTGTTTAGTTTGGAGAAAAGAAGGCTCAGGGGAGACCTTACTGCTCTCTACAACTACCTGAAAGGAGTATGCAGTGAGATGGGTGTCAGTCTCTTCATCAAAGTAACAAGTACGGTTGTAAAGTCCTGGAACAGGATTTCTCTTCTATAGCACATACAGTATTATGAAGCCCAAAAGTTTGGGAAAATGGCTTGCAAGCTAACCCTCTGTCTTTTGTTTTGTCATGACTCCCGTGGAACAACATTTGATATATCATATTGACATATTACTTTTTTCATAGACCAAAAAACCTTATTTCAAACCATATTCTAGTGAAATTCCTGCATTATTTAAATTTTAATACATGGGAAGTAAGTTACAATCTGTATCATTTTTAAGGAGTCCATTTCCATGAAGGAAAAAAAAAAGTCATGAAAATGCCATGCATTAACTAGTTTTCGGAACTGGAGGACATATTTCAATTAATTCCAGTAAAATGTTTGTAGGCTTTTCTGCAAAACTCACTAGAATCTGCTGAGTGTAAGGATTTTCAAATCTATGCTCAACAATATAAATGAAATATCACTAATTTTATCTTTAGCAGCAATTTTTTCACACAGGATCTATATATAACTCTATCATGCATATATACAGTTTCACATACATATAGAATATTAATTACTCAAAATAGTATTCTTTTTATGCAAACATTTTGAAAACATCCATAATATAATTTACAAAGGTAATATACAAAACAATGTTGTGTTTATTCCACCTCAGGGATTATATAATTTGAAAGAAAAAATGTCAAAATTTTGAATATTTTTCTGAGTTTTCTTTGTAAGTACTAAAGCTTAACTACATTTTAAAATATAATTTCATATCTCAGACTTCTTTTGGACAGTTTGAAATCTGAATTTACTTTTACTTAAAATTTAACAAGCTAAATACATAGAAGGCAACTTCATGAACTTTTGCTGCTGTAACAGCTAACTTCAGAACTTCATACTCATGATTGTTTATTAATATTACACTGAATTAACACAGAGCTCATCTCACTGCTCATGCCATATGCACACAAGTGAGGTAAGGTGCTTTGAGTCATCATCTCTGGAGGTATCTCCAGGACAAGTAGACATGCTGCTTAGGAACATGGTTTAGTGGTGGAGCTGGCAGTGCTAGGTTAACAGTTGGACTTGAGGATCTTAAGGGTCTTTTCCAACTTAGATGATTTTGTGATTCCATGGGCAAACTCACCTCATAAAAAGAAAGAAAAGGAAGGAAATTTCTGTGCAGTCTTCAAGATTTCTGCAACTATTGCTCTACTCCATTTAAGAATTCAGAGATTTGAAAAGTTGTAAAAGTTTCTGCAAAAGAACCAGAGAAGTCTAAGGGTGTGATACCTCACTTACTGTGGAAACTTATTTTGATGATGCTGATATCACACTTATGTATCCCTATTATTGAATTATTACATGCAGAGGTATACCGTTATGTAACCATGTATATCTACAGTAAAGTAATTGTGCTCAACAAGCCACTTTCTTAAGGCTGCTTCTACATATGGAAAGTACAAAGATAACCTTATCTTTGCCTATAGTCATTGAAGAGACCTTCTGGCATGCTGCAGTAATAAAAGTCCCCACAGTCATTAGAATTATAAAATTAAGTGAAACAGAAAGTCTTGGTTGTATTGCCTCCATGTCAAGAGTTATTCACACTTAATACCGACATCCAGAAATGCACCAACTTGTACTTACCTGCCTCTAAAACACGAGAGATTAAGTGTGTAGTATTTGTAACAGTATTGGAGAGAGCTTGAGTAACAAAAAAAAAAAAACCCAAACAACGAACACACACCACACCACACCACCCCCCCACCCCCTCCCCCATTTCAAATAGAAAAGACTGAGTAAGATTTCACAAAAGTCTAGTATCAGACACAGGGAAAAGAGATGGACCAAAAACCTCACCTCTTCTACAGAAATCACTAGAGGTCCTTAGAGAAGTCTAGAAATGGGTACTATTGTATTTTAGGGTAGGTAAACTATATCTCTTGAGAAACGGAGAAGTTTGATAACAGAACCTCCAAAAAATAAACAAATATATGAGTCCTCAAATCCCAAGACCCAGTTTGAAAGTAAAGAAAATTACTCATGTCCTGTCGCTGTTTATGACGGGAGCGGAGAGATGCAGCAACATATAAATTCAGCAAGAGCAGGAAAAAGAAGCAACTTTATTAATTTACAACCCCATTTTATATATCCCAGCCCCATAGGGCGATTGGTCAGTGATCACCCATCTCCTAGGGTGATTGGCTGAAGTCCTACAACACCTATTTCAAAATATTTTTCCAATGTACCATAAACAGAACTTAGCAAAACACCACGTGTTTAGTCTAGTTTACAAAACCGTCCTACTGTTTCTCATAACACGTGTGAGAAAGGCAGGATTCTCACTGAATATTGTGAGAACCTAGGAAAATCCCTCTGCTAGCAGCTTTTCAGCATCCACAATGTCCAGCACTCACAATTTGAAGTACTGCAAAACTGAAATAAAGCAATCAGATACAAAGTCCATAAAGTGAGTGAATAGTAAGATTCACAAGTGTAGAGGCTAAGCTTGTGCAAAGCAGAGGTATTCACTTGAATTCACTGGATTTGTGAGAATTTACATTAGATGTTATCTTTGCTATGTTTAGCTGTTAGTTTATATTGAGAACAGCTGTGGTTTTTTAAATACAGAATAATGATAAATTCAGGGCAGAGAACACATACCCACTATTTTTCCTTAATTTAATGCAGTATTCCCATCATCGTTTTTGATGGATTCATACTTGATAAATAAATGCATAAATATTTCATAGATAGGCAGATAAACAGGGCTCTGACAAAAAAATGTAAGTCCTTTTAAAATTTACCACTAATACTCTGTTATTTTTAGATAACCTGAAAATCTGCGATCATGTTTTAAAACACACTTTTAGTTGAGATTTTATATAGTGTTTGTGTAGATTCTTTACATATTTAGGAAAAAAAAAGTAATAATTTTAAAGAATAAATAATTCATACTAATGTACAGCTTTTTAATCTAAAAGAGCAGGGACACTTTACTTCAAAATAACGTCAGTATGTGGTATTATATATTTTTTATAAATATTCTCAATTTTTTTAACCAAGTCATATCTGAATTCAAAAAAGACTTAGGTCTGAAGAAGCTACAGTGCATTGATCTTACCTATCCCCTTTTATGTATTATGGATAAAATTCCTCATCATCATTTTTACAAGATCTTTTTAAGTCAAGTACTTCATTGAAACTGTCAGCCTTTCCAGGAATGAGTAATAGGGTTTTTTGACTTCAGATTCTAGTAAACAGACATCAGGCAACTTATGAGTTGAAATACTTTTTATGTTTCTCTCAGTTCTTCCTGTGTAACACCTCCATCTACTACTGCTGAAGTTTTAAGATGTAGTAAAGAAAAGTAAGTATATTTCTGAAGAATTATGGACTGTTACTATTAGCATGCGTACTGCAGCTCCATATGTGGGGGTTTTAATGTTAATGACTACTTATATCCTCCATATTTTTTTTTTTTTGTACATCTGAAACATAAGAATTAGCAGAAATATAGGATAGCAGAAATAGGATCCTGATGTTCTTTTTCTGTAACTGTACTGCTCAAGTGACAATTTTTTAATGCATATTACAGTACTGTGTCTTAAACATTTATTAATTTCCTATATGTTCATTGTACTCCAAGCACCTATGAATTGTAAAATCAGACAGGTGAAAGAAATTTTGGTTTGAATGGACCTCCAGACAACATCTAGTTCAGTTCTAAGACTCAAAGATCGCATTTTGAAATTGTTCCTATTTCTTGGTGTTATATAGTATTTACATATGTATACGTTCATATTGTAAATTGGATGTTTTGTTGTATAACAATATCAATCATAAAGTACCTATAGGAAAAAGATATACTTTCTCCTAATGATTATGTAATATTTTAACAACAAATTTCATACAAATAAATATGGTAAGATCCCAAATCAGCTTTTATCCTCTTTAAAATAATTTTTACTTGTAGACATTGAGCAAATATCAAGTAAGTGATTTTGGTCACAGTTAAGAATTTCTGGTTTTTTATAAATATACAGTTAAATATACAGTTTTTTACACTGTACAGGTTAAATATGTGTTCCAGTTCCACATGACAAACAGTAGAAGTTTGACCTCTGTATAACATGCACTATGTCATTTTATTATAACTGTACTAATTATTTGGACTATTAGACAGCTTAAACACTAATTGGTGTATATAATAAAAAAAGGTATGCTTATATTTTAGGTGTAACATCAACATTTGACCAGGTAAAATTTAGGCATCTAGTCTAGACTCATGTGCTGGTTTTGACTACTATTTTCTTCATAGTGGCTTATATGGAGCTATGTTTTGGATTTATGATCAGAACAGTGTTGATAATGAAGAGATGTTTTAGTTATGGCTGAGCAGTGCTTACATAGAGTCAAGGCCTTTTCTGCTTCTCACACCATCAGTGAGCAGTCTGGGGGTGCACAGGAAGCTGGGAAGGGACACAGTTGAGACAGCAGATCCCAACTGCCCACAAGGGTATTTCTTACCATATGATGTCATGGGCAGCATATAAATCTGGGGGAAGAAGAAGGAAGAGAGGGATGTTCAGAGGGATGGCATTTGTCTTCCAAAGTCACTTTTACACGTGATGGAGTCCTGCTTTCCTGGAGATGGCTGAACAACTGCCTGACAATGGGAAGTAATGAATTAATTACTTGTTTTGTTTTGCATACATTTGAAGCTTTAGCTTTCCCTATTAAACTATCTTTATCTCAACCTATGAATTTTCTAATTTTTACCCTTCCAATTTTCTTCCCCATTTCACCACAGGGTGGAGGGGGGGCAGGAAGTGTCTGTGTGGTGCTTAGTTTCTGTCTGAGGTCAAATCACAATAACTAGTCACCCTCTCACCTCTAGGTAACATAGGTTTCATCTTCAGGGTAAATATTTTTCAAAAAACTTGGCATCCTTTGAGGTTGTTGCTATTAAGTCAATGAATCATACCTGCTTTGTTTCTTTAGAAAATTTATAGTGTGTCCTGTCTTTAAAACAAAGAGAAAGACAGATTCATCATCATGCAGACAAGTAAGTCTATTATTATCCATTTAAAAGGGGTATATTGTCTTCCCAGGGATTTTCCACAGGATTGTTTTCAATAAGTTCTAATTACAGATGTTTATGATTCTTCTCACTGTCTCATCTTTACACATCAAAGATATTTGTAGATTTTTTTTTTCCTCACTGAATTGCTGTTTAAAAATTAGTAGTTAATAAATACCCTTTCTCAGACAGAGAGCAAAAGTACTGGGTAAAATATACTATTAGTCCAAAGCTGCTCTCATGTCTGTGTTTCATCTGGGTATGAAAACCCATTTTTCTAAAATCACTGGTAAATGCATTAATTTTCAAAAGTCCCACCCTTCTTCCCAGGAGCTGAAACTACCATTGACAGAAATATAAAAGGAAACTAAAACATTTTCTCACTTTAAGTCCTTCAAGCTCTTCAGAAGCCAGAGTAGAGAGAACTACAAGGGTGAGGCAGAGGATGGGTGCACCACCTGTCAGTTAAGAAGGAAATTTCTGTGTGGATCAGTAGAGCATAGGAAAGTTTGTCTGTTTATTTTTTAACATGTTAGAAGGTATTGGTTTCAAATTGAGTAAATCTTTCTTAGTTCATGGATCATTGACTGGGTAGATTGTAACAGCTCCTCTGGAGCCATTATGGTATATCATTTCAATCCAGCCATTGAAATTGTGTATTCAGCCTCTCTGTTCTTACTCCACAAAAAGTGTCATTGAAATTATTGCTCTGTGTGCTCAGCATATTGTTTTTAAACCTTCACCTAATAGCTATGTATGTTTTTAAATATCATAAGCAGTTAGACCATACTTTAAATGAACTGTTAAAAATGTATGCTTTAAAAGCAAATGTAATGCTATAAGTGCAAAAAAAAAAAAAATCCTCTAGAAGTAAAAAAAAATCATCCTGAAACCTTTTTAAGTTGTTACTTAAATAAAAAAATAGTATTACTAAAAAAGAACCATCTTCTTAGACTAGAGCATTTTGCCAGGCTACATGGGTATGGAGCTGGTTGTCATTTGCATGCTCAGCATGCCATAGCTCTGACCTGTTTGCTAAACCTGCAAATAAAGTCATGATCAGATTCAGCAAAGGAAGCTTAAAGTACATGAGAGAGGCCTCAGAGTTGATGAGTATTTGGGAAATCTTAAAAAAGGAACTGAACCGTGCAAAGCAATTCCATCTTTGCGTTTTAGGTGTAGTAGATGCATTATCAGTCTTCAAGGTGAAAAACAGTGGACAAAAATAATCATTAGTGTTTAAAGCTAGATGTTTTTCTGGTGTCAAGCAGATCAGTGGAGCTATAGCTGTTTACACCATCCAGAAAGACAGTTCCTTAGCTTCCTATTTCATCTGAAGGTGCTCTTTGATCAGTACATATATGCTATATATTTATATTTTATAACGAAGCATTAAATAATATTAGATAGGGTTAAGATGACAATGAAGACGATGGAAGGCAACAACATTCATTAGCTTTTCAAATAGCAAAAACCACAGATAGGTCAATAGTTAACATTAATGGTATACCTGCAGTGAAGAAGACTTCAAAATAAATTATTTAATTCTTCCAATATTTCAAGCAGAATTGCCTCATTTGCAAGCAATGAAGACTGTCCTCCAAAGATTATTTAGTCTAAATTAGGGCAAAAATATGTTTAAATTATTTTGTATGCAATGATCATTTCCAATTTTAAATTTCTCCTCTAAAACACCTATCTCAGGGAATTTTGCTGTGGTCCAAATTATATCACAGGATAGAAAATTTGTAGTTATGACATAAAAATCAACTACAGTCCATAATTTAAATTAATTTTTCCAAGTTTTAACATATGCTATTTTAGGATACTTAGGCAATTGAGTTCAAATTCTTTTTCCTACATTAATAAAAAGGAAAACAAAGAAAAAGCATTAACACCAGAAAGTATATGATACTTATGTTCTCCCTGAATTTGTTAATTTTTGTCAGCTGAAGGTAGATTTTAGTTACTAACAGACAAATATATCTAGTTCCTAGAAAGACTATAAAATTATGTTTTATAATATGAATGAATGTTTTATAAAATCTGAGAGCAAGTAACAGAAAGTGTTGTCTTCAATGAGGCCTAAATAAAGAGGTTTAGGAAAAAAAAAAATAGTGATTTCAAATTTTACAGCTTTTGAAAAACAAAGCATCTCATCATTCATTCAATTTTGGAGTGGTTCATATTTTGCATTAGCTTCCTTCTCTTTTTCATAACTGATAAGAATTAGCCTTGTGACGTGGTTCTGAACTGTTGCATACAGAAATAAACCATGCATTTTTCTATTGTTTAGAGAAAAAAAACCTCCTAATAGAGCACAAGCTGAGGTACTAAAAGAGTAACTGTCAGAAGGGGTGTATGAGCTGTCTTCTTCCTCTCTTCCTCCTGAACTTCCAGCCCTTGTAGCCTTTCACTGAACAAACACAACTCCATCAGATTCATATTCTAAAGGATTAACTCTACAAAATGGTATGCTTTCAGAAAAAAAAAGAAACAAAGAAACAAACAAAGAAACCCAAAGTAAAACAAAACAAAAAAACCCAAAACTCCAGAGCTTTTATTTATCTAAAATTTAGAACAACACTATAAATGTAGCTACTTTTCTGAAGCTGTTACGGATAGAACATCCAATATTCCTTTGAGACTGCTGCATTGTTTCTGCAAGATCTTAGAGCAGAAGCTCAGAGTCATTCATCATCTCTCAATATGACATTTCTCTGACCAGCAAGTCACTTAACAAAATATCCCAGTTGGTTGGCAGTATTATATGCAAAGAGAACAGCAAATCTCAGGGGGGAAATAGATATTTTCTTTCCCTTTTTCTCTTGTCTAAGCAGCATAGATTGCCTGGAAAACAGTTTCTAGGCATCTATAATTGAATGTGAGATGAGTTTCCACAAGCTTTAATGAGGAGTAATATTACTGCCCAGGCAGCAGAAGCTAGTGCACGGCTCCATGTCCAAAATTATTTCATTAATATTTACCAAGGTTTCCAACTCTCCCCAGGCAACAATGCTGTAGTAGTAAAGAAAGCTGCAGCATAAGTCTCACAGCCACCCAACTAATTACTAGAATGCGCAGGAATAATAAGTATGTGGAAGTGATGTTTCTCAGGTGAGGGAAATAGTCTTTTCCACAGGGAAAAGAGCTTTTTTTTTTTTTTTTTTTTTTTTTTTAGTTACATATAAAATCCTTCTGTACTTCAGCATTAGAAGTGTACTTCTCTTTTGTTGCCTTTAGCACTTTTAGGAAGAAAAATAATTCCAAATAACAAGAAGGTATTAATATTACAAACTTTGCATTAGAGAGCAATAAGAAAATCCTTTGTTATGGCCTGCCAAAGTAGTCTGTTCAATGATAGACTAGTATAACTTAATTTCAAAAGTAAATTTGAATGTAAATATAAATATATAGAAAGAAGACAGGAGGTGCCATGAAGTACATTTTGTAGGGCAGACAAACGAGCTCGCTAGGGCAGTGGAAGACCTTAAATTGTAAAGTAGCTGTGCAAGTTGTTCAACATAGGGCTGAGACATCCTTAAACTTTTGAGGGCCCAAATGTACAGTGATACCATGTCTTATTCATGGCATCCTTTTAATAATACCATATGAATATTTATGTGGATCAAATTGGATTTAGACATCCCCAGTAATTAATTAGTATAATTTTTAATGCATTTTTTTTTAAGTTCTCTCTTTTAGAATCTTACTTGAAACAAGTGTTTGTTTTAAGATAACAATATGACTGCAGATCTCTTTTTAGTGAAAACACAGTATTTTACAATTTTGAATCAACATATTTGACACTACTGGTCACCAACCATCATATATTTATAATGAAAAGGCTCAGAATGACAGCTGAAGCCTGTAGGATATGGCTATGTGCAAAGTATATATTATTTGTAAAGTGAATGTTTGTATACATTAGCAGAATCTGAATATAACAATGTTTGTTTCATTCTAGTCATAGAAGAATAATTTTCTTTGGTATTGTTATTTAATTACTTCCACTTTTTAAGAAAACTTCAGAAAGTTGTATGGAGTCCCATGTGTAAGGATTTTTAAAATGCTTTTGTTTTACCCATTTTGCCTGACTGAGGGAGGAATTGGTGACCCTGCACAGTGCCTGGCCTGATCCATAGAATATTTCAAAACATGGATTCCATTTCTTCATCTATATCCATAAAGTAAAACAGGACTTTCTTTCACCAGGACCTGATGATTGTCTAAGTAAAAAAAAAACACCAAAATACAGCATTTTAAAAAAAACAAACAAACCATGAATTGTTACAGTAGGTTTAGGTTTTGTTTTTGTTTTTTTCTAGATTTGTCCAGTTAATGCCATTGTCAAAAGTCAGAAGTATTGCATTTTTTTTCCTGCAGTTATTTGTCTTCTTAATTTATTACAAAGTTTGGGAATACTTTAGAGGGATGGGTCACTATTTCACACTCCTACCCAAAATTCCCATCTTCCAGAAGAATAGCATATGTTTGGGAATAAGGAGGAAGGGGAAGGATTTACTACCAAAAAGTTCTTAAAAACAGATTATCAGTTATGTTATATATATTGTCGGTTATTGTGGGTCCAGAGTACAAAAAACAAAAGACTAACGTCTAGAGCAGGAACAGCAGGAGGCTGTGTTAATTTTGCATCTCATCCAGGGACTGTTTTGTGTCTCCCACTGCTGTGACTGTCTCACTCTTTCCCTTTAACCCTCTGATTCCTAGACCTTTCTGAATAACCTTTCACTTCCTTCTCTTCATATTGTTCTAGACACATTTTCATCATTGTGTCTCCAGTCAGCTTCCACGAGATCCCTGTCACCATTGCACAACTAATTTCTTACTTCCAATTTTAAGAGCTAAGGAGTATGTCTGAAAAATTCCTTCATGGAATATATGTAATAAAATAATTTGTTAACACACAGACACATACAAATTAGAAAGGACAAATATATGAGCAATAAAGAACATAATTTTTAGCTTAAAGCTATACACATAAGTGGCTTGCTCACTGTGATGCTGTTGTAATGCCTAGCCTCTAGGATCTTCCCTCAGCATCTGAATCATCAGATTTCAGTCAGGTGTGGAAACATGAAGGATGAAAAGCATCTAGAAAAAATACCGTGCTAAGCTGGAAGGCAACAGTAAAAAAAAAAGTGTACAGGAAAAATCCTTTCCTTTCTGTGCCGTAGAGGATGATTCTTTCAAGGATAGGGTCCCTGCTATCTCCAGTGGTACCCCTTTATTCCTCCTGATGTATTTTTAACAGACAACCAAATGAAAAAAATTCCCAGGGTCATTCTTTTAAAGACCCTTTCATTCAGGGAGGGGACTACATTGTTCTGACACTGTATCTTCTCTTCACATAATGCTCTGCACATGTCTCCATGTGATAGACTTGCTCAGGCTCTGCTCACTTCTTTCTGCAAGGCAAAACAGCTCTGATTGGAAGGCCTGAAAATGTTACCATTTCCTGAGAAGTCTGTAATCTGGTAGCTGGACTACTCTCCAGAGGGTTAAGAAATATAGGGTTTCTTGCATATAAGTCTTTAGCCAAGATCATTCTTTGTTTTTCCCCTTGTTCTTTCATTCGGATTTCAAGGTTGAGTATTTCCTCCACTATGATTAAGTTATCATTCTTGCCCTGTTTCATCCCACAAAATCATTCCATTCTAAACTTAAGATGTATCTGTTTCCCCAACACCCTTAACAGCTTTTTATCTATTATTTAGTATTAAACCATATAATTGTATTATTTATAGCTTTTCTTGTAAAGTGTCTTGGGATGTGTTTGTATAAAACGCTATTCAAAATAAAATTGTATTGCACTAAAGAACAGTTCTCATTTATTTTTTAATAATTAGTTGATCTTGCCTTGATTTACTGAGTCACTAAGGCATCTTATTCTTGGTGATTTAAGGGATACTGTGAAGTTAAAACTCATATGAACTCAGATCCTCAGCTAATGTAATCGGCAAAGTTCCAATGCAATCAATGGAGGTCTGCCAAGTCACGCTAGTTCTGTCCTGCAGCAGTTTTTAAAAATCTTTCCTCATCTATGTTTTAAATGACACTTTAGATGCCAAATAATTTCTTTTAATCTACATTGCTTGTCAAAAAATACAGTTTACTTTTTGCATTTCATCTTACTTAGACAGGTAAATCAGACTGGTTTATTTCTAAAAGCCTTCCAGTTCTACCTGCAATATAATACTATATTTTTGAAATGTTTTCACTGCTAACTCTTCAGGGAAATGTAATAAAATTGAAGCTATATGTTATGCAGGTTTTATGGAAACACTTTTGTCAAATCACAGTCACTGAGAACTTCCTTATTAATATAACTTTATAATGATCATTCTCAAACACTGTAAGAAGAGTATCAAACAATATATGCCTATGACAACCTAAATTTTTTTGTGAATGAATGATTTTAGGTGGCTCCTTTTTCAGACATGTAGATTGAGAAATCACGGGGACACCTGATTCAGCAAGATTCTGAAAAGTGACATAAATTGTGCATGCTAAGAGAGATTCTCAGAGTGAGAAAAACACAGTGAGAAAGCCCTTCTGTGTATGAAACACAAGGTAGATACCTTTGAAATTTTTCCACCCAAATGGCTTTTACCCTTTTCTATTAATATTGACAGGAAATTGTTACTCATAGAAATGGAAAAACAGAAATCCAAACTAAGCAAGAACATCTAGTGATGTAAAGTACAGTTTTGCATCTTGTTAAGCTACACAGTTACTTCAGCTGACCTCTGTATGTCTCCTACTCCAGTATTAATCCTTCAACTTCAGCAGGATCCTATCCTCTCTCTCTAACATGACTATTTATATTTTCAAGTGATAATATTTTAATAGTATCTGTGAATCACAAATATACAATTTACTTCAGGCACAGAATACATACTTCACATGAAGATAGAAAAAAATCCCTACTAATAAAATTGCTTCCTGGCTAGCATTGCTGTCAAACTTTTTACTATACTGAAGCATCACATTCAAGTATAAAAGGAGTTGTTGTTTCAGTTTAATATAAGGCAGGAAAGAAACTAAATTGCACCATACATCTTCAGATTAACCTCAATACAAAGATCTGAAAGCTTTTTCCTTCATAGAAGGTATATATTCCTACCTTGATTTGTTATTATTTTTGGTATAGAATTGGAAATTGAATTTTAAAAATTTTTGACAATTTTCACACATTTATTTTGGGGTTTGCTTTTATTAAATAAGATTGTCAGTTGGAAATGTTGTCAATAGTGTATTTTTGGTGGTTTTTTTTCTTTTGTGAGGTTCGTTGCCGGTACTATTTTGAAAAACACTTTTAATTGATTAACATCAAATGTAAAAATATGGTAAGAATCTCAATAGGTAATTTTTCAAGTAAGAAAAACATTCCATAGCAGAAACATGCATGCATCCAGTAACCCCTTTTGGTCTTGAAAATTCTGGGGTGAGAAAAAAATATTTTAACTTTTCATATTCTATTTTTTAACTTATTTATGCATTTAAGAATGCTATTAAATTTAAGATTTTTAGCATCCTAATGATAAAGAAACTGCATGAATGGCTAACATGGTAAATTTCAGGGACTAGTAGATATTAATGGCTAAGCTAGAAACCCCAGGGTTCCTTTACAGTAAAAGGAGAGAAATAGGTCCTGCTGACATGGACTTTATCTAATCAAAAGAAGAATTCTAAAATGGATCTAAAATTTCCATTCACTATAAAAGACCCAGGGGTGACTAGCTCAGCTGTTAACATCTAAGAGTAAATATCTAGGGCAGGATACAGTTCAAGATTAAAACATTTATATTTAGGCGTTTACATTAAAGTTCCTACAGACATATAAGGTGTCAAGGCTTACATTGCAGACAATGGAGATCTAGTAAATGCAGCTGATGGATTCAAGAAAGCCAGCTAAGCAGTAATATGGTGTTTACTTTAGGATCACTTTCAAAGTGAGCTGAACTGCTTTCTACACTCTACTAAGAATTTACTGTCTGATATGGAAGCTTTGTTACATATTATTTTATTTCAGACTGAATTTTACATCTTTGAATAAGGTTCAGTTACCTAAAGATGGATGTTTCATGCCATTAAAAGCACCCTTAAATACATATGTTGCTGCTGCTGGGTTGCAAGATGCAACACAGGACCTTTTGGGCCTCTGTCCTCTGGGAGAAATGGCAGGAAGCCACAAAAGTACCCAGTGGCATCTCAAATGACACTAGACATCTGTCTTTAGACAGACTATTTGGGTCTTTCACTTAGCCACATGCTGAATCACTGAATATTGTTGATCCCCACATATTATTAAATAAGGACTGTAGTAAAGGATGACAGTCCCACTTGTGAAATCAAACTGTATGGCTTCCCTGTTGAGAAATTGAAGTCTCAGTGAGTCTAGCCTAGGCTATGGAAAGGGTTGAATGTATGTTTCACAACTGACCTGTATAATGCTTAAGTATTATAACAATGTTTTTATATATAAATATACATATTTTAATAAATTTTATTATATTTTTCCATAAACTGTGGCTAACTTTCTGAAGTCTGTGTATAGAAGACTGAAAACGTGAATGAATGACTGTAAATTAGAGATGTGAGACGATGACACACAAACACAAAACCCAGCATATTAGGTTGTTTTTTTTCCTGATGTATATCATAGTCTCTGTCTCTGCCTTTTCCTAAAGTGCTGAACAAACAATAACATATTTACCAGGTTCTTGAGCTTTTTTCGTACACAGGCATAACTTCTAGAATAATCTTGAAGTTCATGTACATATATATATATATATATATAAATAAAACATAGATACCTGGTACTAGGTACAGGTACCTTTGGTACTAGGCAAGACTACATCTGATACACAGACCAATAAAAAAAGAAGATACATATACACAATTCAGGCATGCATTTGACTGGATCATCAATATCTTTTTAATTTTGCTCACTGAATGTGCTTTCCACTTTGACTGAAGCAACTAAATAAACTTTCAGACACAGAAAGAGAGCAAGTGTGAATTGTTTCTCATTTTTTTCTAGAACAGACAGCTGGCAGACAGAGGCATGGTTCCCAGCTCCTGCCTCACCGTCAGGCTAGGCAGTGGGAAGCCTGCTTTTTGGATAAGGTAGAGGTAAACACCCCTCTGCTCAAAATTTAACATCTAGCTATTCAGTTTGACATAAACTTAGAGCATATAATTGCCATAAAAACCGTCCCTTCTAGGGAATAAAGAATAGTAGATAACTTGTTTAGATCTAGAGATCACTTGAGTGATGATTGTAAAGTTCTAAATTTTTATCTTAGAAGCCCAGTCTGTACCACATAGGTACCTCCACCTCTCTTCCTCCTTTCATTCTCTGTCTAAGGTATTTAAGAAGTAAAATCTCATTTAGTCAATCTTCATCATATTGATAGATACTAGCACAGTAGTTATTAACAATAACAGTTCCATTTATCTCTGGTAGACCTCTAAGCACAAAAGCGTAAATTCGGTCCAAAGTGACCCCAAGGATGACTGCAGACTGAAATCCCAAACAGTGCTTTAAAAAAAAATGTCAACTAACTCCTAATTAATCTTTCATTAAAGGAGAACATCTAAAGAGATACATATGGGAGAAACATTAATACAAAATTAGTTGTCAGATTATCAGTTCTTCTACTATGCATGTAAAATCAATTCATCATGACAGGACACTTAACTTGCTACCAAAATATTCTGAACCTGACTAAATACATCAAGTAAACAAATAAAGCCATTTATAGTCTGAGTAATTTAAAGTTTATTACCTAAAAGAAAAAAATGGAAACAACAAAGAGCAATGGTTTGCTTTCAGTGATAGCAGAATAAAACTACCATAGTTATATGGACTTTATGGGTGCTATACCTGTATTACACTAGTGATTACACTCTTCATTTTCTTACCCTAGAAATGAAAGTAACAGTTTAATTTATACTAGTTGGAACACTGAGGTACTGGCATTCCCTCAGAGGTCCTTTCTAGGAATCCTTCTTCCCAGCATGAAAGACTGGCCTACTTCAAGAGCCCTGAGTCTGTGCATCTGTGCTCCAGAAATGGCATGTGCTGCACAAACTTCCATTGCACCCTGTGTCACACTCTGTACATCTTCATCATGAAGACAGGATGAATGATATTCAACTATTTTTCACATTGCTTTAGGTAGGACATGTTAAGTTTTGTTGGACAATAATTTTCCATCTATCTTCCAAAGTTTTAGTATGTAGATGACATTGCCTTTCCCTCTTCCTCTCTTCAAGAAATATGTTTCCAGGCAAAAATCATTAAATTTCTTTTTCCAAGCCATTTGTATATCAGACAACAGTGGGTACAGTTTAATGTGCTTACTTGAGAAGAAAATTGTGTATGAATCAAAAGAAAGCTTGTTCAGAGGTTCCTTGGTATTCACTGCAGAGTTATAATCCTCTGATAACAAGAAATAACAAAGCTAACTTTGACAAAATTTTAATTATAACAGCACTTCAAACCACCTTCCCCTCTATATTTCACTAATGTAATTGAAACTGTGTTTACTTTGCTCTCACTATAATTGTACTTCTAAATCCCAAGGTGTCACAGTCATTTGGCTTGTGAAGATGTATTTTAATACGAAGAGAATATAATGTCAGAAAAGGGAATAATAAATTTGGCTTTAGATGGATACGCTATGCTCAGATAGCTGCCCAAGCCCAAGGTTAGCCTGGGTGCTTCAAGTAAAAACCTGTTGTCGCTAAAAGAAGTGTAGCTTTCTTGGTGTTCTGTTTGTAATGCAATGTAATGCAACCAACTCCACAAACAGCTTATTTTAAAGGCATGTTTGTAAAGGTACCTTGGTATGACTTAGAGTGTATCCTTTGCAATTTTGCCATGCAGTCATGTGTCACTAATATATTAGACAGAATTCTGTGCTTTTAAAAATCTCAGATTCCAACACTGCTATCGTGTTCAAGACATTTGTAAAGACAATTCCATTTGCAAATGCAAATTTAAGGGATTTTCTGTGAGACTATAACGATATTTATGGTTACAAAAATGCATGACCTATTTGTACAGGCTTTGAGAAGGTAGTATATAAGTACACAGATACCAAAATACAAAACTCTGTGGGGGTTTTCCACCTCCCACCCTACCCCACCCCCCCCAATGGATACATTTGTTGCTTCAGGATCCAACTGGTGCTTCAATGTGTAATTCATCAAGACTTGATGGAAACAGCTTTATATCCAAAAGTTCATTGCAGATTTCTAAATACTAAAGTGTATCTTAAAGGCTGGCTTTTAAGAAACGAAACAGATAATTATGAAATGGTGACTCCAAAACACTGATAACCATAATACTCAATGGAACTCTAATTTTTAAGACCTCAAAATCATGATTACCACAGAATTTCAGACCTAGTCCTGCTCTCATCTGAAATAAGTGTCAAAATTCTCCTGATAGGTAAGGGGAATCTAATCATGTCCTAAATCTGCTGCTTAGGAGATTGGCTGGGTTCAAGAAGTGCTTTTATGGAAGAGATAACGGAGCAATGGGATTTTCAGAGACTTCAAGGAATTAAATTCTAAATCACTTAGAAAATGCTGCCTTTCAGCATGGCACATTTTATACTGGTTTGTGAAAGGGACCAAATGTCTAGTAAATAAAATAGATATTTCTGAAAACCAAACAAGAGTGACAAATTTGTACATGGAAGAAACATAAAAGGACAAAGTACTAGAGTTCTTTGTACTGTAGTTTAGTGACTTATTGGTTCCTGTATGGTTCTTATGTTCTTTTCCATTCTCTGTTTCTTTTCAGTTCTGCTAGAAGATAGTCATGAACAAAAAACCTTCTTTTCAGATTTTCTAGATACTAATTTGCATCTCGCATGTGGGTTTTTTCCTTTTTCTTTCTTTTTTAAAAACCCAAAAAATATTATATTACAAGTATTTTGGCTTTTGAAGAAGCCAAAATACCAGTGAACATATGTTATGCAGTGCATCTAACTCCGTATCTTAAAATAAGGTGAACTTTCTGTTTTTTCCTCTGTAGAAAAGCTTTCAAATATTCAGTTTCCAGCATTTTTTGACAGTATAAAAAGAAATTCATGTATTGCGCCATATTATTCTTGCAGAATAGGTTTGATCTTTACACTTGTAAGGAACCTTCAAGAAAAGAGGAAGTACAAGTGAAAAGAGGAAGGACCTGGAATGAGTGGTAGGTACAATGTTTGATTTTCCACGCGACAATTTTAAAAAGAGGGTAAACTGAAATAATACATATTAATGTTTGCTGATGTTCTACCAAAATAAGCAATGTATCTTATAAACATACTTTAATTCTTGTAACATTTATTCATCCATAAAACCTTAAAATTCTTGCAATTAATTGTTAAAAAATATTAGGCAGACTAGATCTTAAGTTTAAAGAGGAAAAAGGAGAAGACCAACCTGGCATTTGACTAATACTTTTAGATGCTATTTGTCAGTAAAGAAATGTAATTTCTTTATGAGATATTGTTTATATTGTTTTCCCACAATGACCATTCTGTCTGTTACACAGATACATGCACATATGTGCTCACAAAGTTGATTCATCAGGTTGTAGGTTCCACCTTTCCTCAATATAATAATAGGAGTTAGGGGTGTTAAAATGCAACCGTTTTGTATTAAGAAGTGAAGAAAATTGTATTACCAAAAAAAAAATAAACAAACAAGTAAATAAATAAATAAAAGAAGAATGAGAGAAGAGAAAGCTCCAAGGACAACTTATTGCAGAATTTCAGTACTTGAAGTATTTTAGAAAAAAGATGCAGGAAGCTTTTTCACACGGCCTGTTGAATAGGACAAGGGGTAACGATTTTAAACTAAGAGAGGGTAGACTTAGGTTAGATATAAGGAAGAAATTTTTTACACTGGGGGTGGTGAAACACTGGAACAGGTTGCCCAGAGAGGTGGTGGCTGTAAACATTCAAGGTCAGGTTGGATGGGATTCTGAGCAATCTGATCTAGTGAAAGATATCCCTGTTCATTGCAGGAGGGGTTGGACTAGATGACCTTTAAGGTCTCTTCCACCCAAACTATTATATGATTCTGTATTATCACTGAAAGTGGCCTTCACTTACTTCACTCCATTTGAGTGGAAAATCATCAAAAAGTAGCTGAAAAAGCCCTGCAGAGATTATGTCACTAATATCACTGGCCTCCAATCAGCCATGAGTACCATTTCCATTTCTTAGTTCCTCCCACAGTGTGACACTTCCTTCTCCATGACCACTTCAGGTTTTTTTTTTTTCTAGTAATAAAGGTGTTATTCACCTTGCTTTTGTCTTATACTAATTTTAAATACTACTAAGTGTATTACCATTCTTATTTCACATTCTTCCTTGAAAGTCAGTTCTGTTTTTAATTTCTTTGCCATGCCTATCAGGCCCCATCATCAGATTGGTAGATGCAATACAAAGTGTCAAAGAAAGTCACATTATATATTTATTCATATCCAGATTTTTCTTCAGAAAATACATATATGTGCTGAAGCTCAGACTCTGGTTTTAAAACAAACCAGGGTTTATCATATTAATTTACTCTTATCTTTCTGTTGTTAATCATGACAACATTCCTGATGCTCATGAAATTAGTATTTTATTAAAACAAAAATACTTGGGTTCTCTCCAGGGATGTTTTAAAGTTTTCATAGCTGTATAACTACAGTTAGTAATGTATTAAATATAGTAACAATATATAATTTTTTATTTAATCTATTGCTAAATATGCTTACTTTTGGAATTGGAATAATTTGCAAATTACTTCGGAGCTGAAACTTCACAAATCTCTTTAAAGGCAGGCACTTGATCAACTGATATTAAGCCCTTCAACAGTAAGGACCCTGAATTTGCATAAATTTGATTCATTAGGCTCAGTAAAATAAAATCATTCCTGAATATACATTTCAGATTGCAATATTTTTGACTTCTAATGAATTGTCATTAATTTCATAATAGAATGGCATATGAGCTATGTTACCAAATCAAAGTGTAAAGGGACCATAAAACAAAGAAAAAGCATACAAAGATGGGAGACTGACATGTTTGATAACCTAAGTGAGTAATTTTCAGTTTGCAAGACACTGCCTGCAATATCTCCTGGAAGTAAAAGAAATTACATTCAAAACAGAAAGTGCAAATATAGTACAAATTGGTGAAAATTTTGTGGCTTCATTACATTATCCTATTTATCAGGAACTGTCCTACTGAAATGGATGGAACTAATTTCTTAATCAAAGAAGTGGAACATAGCTCATAATACACACATTTCTGTCAGTGTGAGTTCTCAAGCAGCTTTAAGGGGAAACAAACAAAACAACAGGGGATAAAAAAGGTTTTTACTCTATATATCAAATACACAGTTATCCAAAAAGCCATCACAAGCTGGCATGTATGACAAAGTATTTAGAAAAGGTTGTTCCTCTAGAAAAAAAATAGTTCAAGGTTTCATAAAAAATACTAAGTATTATTACAGCAGTATTAATTTCATTCAGTTTCCCCGACCTCAAGAGAGGTGTTCAGATTCTTGTCTAATAGAGTCATAATTCTGTATCCTTTTGCAATATTAAAAAATAATATTGCAAAATTAGAGTTGCATTATAGACAAGGAGATAGAAGCAAATCTCAGAAAGTTCTGCAGTTTAGTTAAAAATGTTGAGTTCACAAACATTTTCCACCCTTTTCTTCTAACATGCAACAGAAAACTGATCATTCACTCTCTGCAGCTACATGAGTGAAGAATATCAGACTACAGGAGGAATATAAATAACTGGTTTTTAATCTCAGAACACTTCTTACAAAATAATTTTCAGATTTGAGAATGTCCCTATAGGTGGAATGTAGATTGAAGGGTTCAAATTAGGAAATTTACAAAGTAAGCAGCTACTCAGTCACACAGACTTCTCCAAGCCCATTATCTCTGATGTATCAAGGAGAAATACTGTGTTTTCCAATCAAACCATTGCTGAGAAGCTGAACCAGTTGCATAAGATGCACTCACAGACACTCTCATGCTTCCAACTGCACAACGCACCACAGGCATACCAGAGAAGGGACCACACAGGAAGTACATCACAAAAATGTATGAAAAATTCCCATTATGGTGTCTACTAAAATTTGCTGTTGTTTAGAACAGTGCTGAGAGATTGTGAGACTAAATATAGAATCTGTTCTCACTCCTTCCCTAGCAACTTCCCCTGTTCATGCATCTTCAGAAAAGGACTTGTGAAATCAAGCAATAATGACACAAGCAGAGCACTGTAGGAATGTAAATGACTAATGAAGTAAAATGTTTTATCAGTTGAGCATTTAGAATGAGAAATTGAAACACTGATATAGGGAAAAAGGAGGAAAAGCTTTTGTCGTTTCAAAAGCTGAGAAGCTGTTTACTATAGAGATTTGTTTGCTTAACCTAGTAAGTGACTCATTGCGGCAGAGAATTGAGCCCTTCACCTTAAACCATCTGCAGTGTAATAGAGTGAAAGAATTAATAGCTGGGTGCTGTGATCCAAAGTGATACTTTTTTCTATAGTGCCAATATGTAGGAAAGTTTTTCAAGAGAATGGGTTTTAAAATAGCTGAAATTCTCACATCACAAGGTCTCCACATAAAAGAAATGTACTGAGTACTCTAAACATAGAATAAATAAAGGATATTCAACCATTGATTCAATAACAATTCTTGCCAGAAAATGGAAAGAATATAGAGAAAGGAAATAGAAAATCCAAACTTGATCCTAAACTTTATGTTCTAAAGAATGGATCAAGAAATTTTCTTTCTTTTTTTTTTTTT
>JANVCC010000018.1:29499664-29514030 GCA_025345505.1 Todiramphus chloris collaris
TGAAATAGAAATTAAAAATTGATCTTTAAAATTATGTTTTGCTTTTGGCTCTTTTTTTTAAGGCTGTTTCTATTTACAAAAACAGCAAAAGAGCCAAAAGCAAAACATAATTTTAAAGATCAATTTTTAATTTCTATTTCATTTCCAGGAATTACACTCTTCATATAAAAGATGTTACTCAGTATACAAACATACATGTTCCAGGGAAACATCAAAAAATCTTATTTTGATTGTAAAAAATGCACAGCATATGATTCTTCTTGTTTAAATCTGTTGTTTAATGTAATCATTGCATCATTTTTTCTCAGTAAATTGATTTTTTTTTCTCAGAATAGAGGCATTACTGTGATATTTTATCTCTCTATTTATAGTTTGTATTTAGCAAAAGTTTCATGTAACAAGGTTGCATCATAAAAATAATCATTATCAGAGTAAACATTCCTTTTTAAAAAATATTTCCATCTTTAGACATTGATTGCTTTCCTCAGATTTGCCATTTCTTACATATACTTACCTGCCTATTTTACTTTGTTCTAATGTGCTCTTCAGACATTATCATTGTTAATTTCATCATTGACTCCTAGCAGTAAGCCCTGCCTAAAGGTACTTTTACATGCAGAGAATTTTGAAATTTTCCTCAACATGAAATCCAGTCATAAAATATAATTTAGAAAGTCTTTTGTCTTTTGCAAATGAGCACCAAATAACAAATGTTACTCCACATTTTACCTGACTCAAAAAACACTGTAGCACTGGCTTTACACAAGAAAATTTGATTCAAAATCTTAAACTGTAAAAGGAGTAAATTCAGAATGTGTTATGATTTTAACATAAGATCTGTGCCACAACTATTCCCCTTTGTGTTTCAGTAAGACATAAACTTTTTGTCAAAATTAAATTCTATATAATTGAAGGGGAAGTTAGCTAAAAGAAGAGTTATTCATAATTTATGGACAAATCTATAACAATAATATACTTCCTCATATGGACATGAGCATACACAGACAGTAGAAAACCATATGGACAATAATAAATCCATTGAAATTACTAAATCATCTATAACACCCAAGTTTTCTGGTGAAAAATTTAAAGTTTTTTCCTTAGGTATTTGAGACATGTTCCTAAATTTCCATAGTTTTTCAACAGAAAATCACCTTTGATTTAATTGACTGTGATTGTGTAAAACAGATCAATAATTTAAGTTCAAAGATTTATCTGATGTCTGGATTATTTTATCTGACTGAAATAGGGTTTTCTGATGGAGGACATAGCTTTACTGACCAGCTCTTGGAGAAACAGACAGATATGTGATGAGAACTACTGTAGTTAATAGACTTTAAAAAGTGTCGAGGTTTAGAGGCTGGGCTGTCCACTAGACAAATGGCAAGTGCTCTCTATTAACACCTCTACTTTCCCAAAGGGGAAGATAAAGGGAATAAGGAAGAGAGACTTCTGAAGTAGAGAAGTAGAACAGTTCTAATAAAAAATATTGTAATAAAATGAAAGATATACAAATATATACAAAACTAATGTCAAACCCAACCCTCACTGATGGCATTACATCACAGTCACCACTGATGCTGTGGAGTAGGCACCGGGGAAGTCCCAGACTGGACTCAGTGGCAGACAGGAATGGGATTCAGTAGCTGGGTTCTGGAACTGGATTCAGGAACGTACTGATCAGGATTGAAGGCAGAATGGACAGATTTTACTTTGGATGTCAACCATTGAAGAAGAGAACTTGACCCTCATGATCACTCAGCTTTATACTGCATATAATATATATGGGATGGAATATCTCATTGTTCCATTTAGGGTGACCTGTGATGTCTGCTTCTCCCCGCAGGTGCGGCCTTTTACTTTCTGCACCCCTTCCAACAAGATTTAGCAGTGATCTTGGTCTTCACAGGAGCAAGTATAAGCAAGAGCCTTTCTGCACATCGATCTTTAATAGAAACTATAAACATCAAGCATTCTCACTGGTAGAAGCAGACGCTGTCTGTGAAAATATGCCATTAACTTCAGAAAGTATAGTTAGTTAGAAGAACTGAGCTGAAAAGTAAAATCACTGAACAGAATTAGTTCTGTTCTAACTCAAACCAGGACAAAAAGGAAAGGGTTTAGTGGTATTAATTAACTCTTTAGAGACACAGCAACAAAACTTACAGAGATGTACCCATACAGTTGTGACTTAGAGTTCTTACTCTCCCACCTTAAATTGATCCACTCCTGTTCCTCACCAGGAAAGACTGGCAGTGCAATTTGGCCTTTATTACAGGTTGACACATGTTACTAAGGATCTGTAGCTATACAGCTCTTAAGATTATAGAAAACTGTCAGTTGTTACAGTGCAGGACTGTCTTGTCTACAGTATTGGGTGTAGGTGTAAAGCTGCTAGCAGCAGGGGTGTGGAGAGCCCATGCTGGAGCACAGGAAATGCATGAAGAGGAAGAAGTGTCAGAGGAGCAGCTATGAACTGACCACAAGCCCCATTCCCCGTCCTTCTGTGTGCCGTTGTGGAGAGAGAGGGTATAGCAGTCAGCAGTGAGAGTGAAGTTGAGCCTGGAAAGAGAGGGAGGGTTAAAAGATGTTCTTATTTTTGTCTGTTTCTCATCATCCAATTCTATTTGCATTAGTAATAAATTAACTTAATTTTCCTCATGTTAAGTGTACTTTGCCTGTGACAGTAATCAGTAAGTGAGCTCTCTGTCTTTATGTTGACCCAGCAGCTTTTCCATCACATTTTCTTTTTCTATACTGTTTAGAGGAGGAGGAGTAAGAGAGAAGCTGGATGGGCATCTGGCAGCCAGCCACAGTTAACCCACCAAAACTGCATTGCCAGCAGAAACTGTGAACAGTTGCCACAAGCACTGTCATCTGGCTGACACTATGGCAACCATGGGAACTTTCTAGAATTACATTGTGATGACAGAAACACATCACAGATCCACATGATTCCTAATGGAGTCATGCTCCAAGGAAAACATTTTCTGTGAAGTGTGACTTCTTAGCTTGAATTGAAGATCCATTATCCCACCTGTGACTCCTATCCTGATAAAAATCTTAACACTGAGACTCTACAACCTCCCTAAGTAAGAATCAAAATACTTGGTAAATTCATGATAATATCTAAACAAAATAATTCAATTTTTTTTTTGCAAATTAAGCATATTATTTCTTGTTCTACAATTAGTAGACATGAAGTATCCTTAATCACCCCTTCCTTTCCCTTATATTTTATTTAATATTTCAAACCAAATATCACTGTGTTATCTCATTTTCTTCTTTCCTTTGACGATATTATTTCACATCACTAATAATTTGTATTGCTGCCTTCTAAATTCTCTCCTATTAGTCGTTTGGTTTTTTTTTTCAAGCCCATTGCCCAGTCATAGAGGCATTATGCCAGATGTCCCCCATGCCAAACAAAGCATCATAATTACCTTCTATGTCTTACATGCATTATTCCGCTTAATGAAGCAGAGGTTATAGGGAAAGGTAAGATGTTTTATTAGCCCCATGAATATAATTTAGATTATCACAGCTGCAACAGTACCATTATGCACTTTTGTAATACACTGCAGAGTTTTCCCATATAAAGGAATTATTCCTGATTTATTCAGGCAGAAGCATAAATAATGCTGCTAATTTACAGTGTTTGCAGTCCATTGATATACCCAGTTCTCTTCTGCCATACTACTGCCTCTCTCGTTAGTCCCCAGTTTTTCCATTGTATTGTGCACTTTTCCCCTTTTTTTTTTTTTTTTTTTTTTTTTTTTTTTTTTTTTTTTTTTTTTTATGGCTTTGGCTTTTGCATGTCTTTAGTCTTCTCCCCTTGTGCCCAGCTGTGTTATTCTTTCTTACTAATCCTTGCTTTCTCTTTATTTACAGATCATTAAAAGGTCTTAATGCACCATTTAGTTTCTTATTGTCCTTCTTTCATGTCAGCATCTTTTTGTATGTTTTCAAGTTTCAGAAACTTTTTATTTCATTTTTCTGTAGTACTCACTGATTAATTTCTTGTAGATAATTTACAGGCAAATTACCTTCAGATTAGATTTTAACCTGTTCTGCCTTTCATTTCAGGTAATTATTCTGCTTTCTGAAACAAAGTTATCTCATTTACAGTGCAAGAACTTATTGGACAATCTTTTATTTATTCATATTGTCCAATTTTAGGAAACCGGCATAAGACATTGAGTTGCCTTCTGTAGCCAATACAGGGAGTTTAGTTGCCATTATGTCTTCTGATTCATCTCTATGGTGGATATCAATAGTGAACTGAAATTGATTAAATTCCATTCCTCTTGGGCTACATTACTTCCCTAACAAATAAGTAGCAGATCCTGCTCTTTGGAGCTTCTGGTTAAAAAAAACAAAACAAAACAAAACAAAACAAAACAAAACAAAACCAAAAAAAAAACCAGTAAAGAAAGAAAAGCAACCATAATAATTTAGAATATAATCTCTTGCATAGTTTTGTACCCAGAGGTATTTTAGTACCAGCAGGTACCAAAGGTATTTGGGAAGAAATATGGAAGAAAAAAAGAAAAGCAAGCTTTGAATACATACCATGAAACCTTGATTATGTATCCATCATGTCTTCTTACATAAAAAAACAATATTGGGTCCTTAGTTTTTATATTATATCCCTATTATGCTAACTCATTATATCCCATTTATTTTTCCAATCTATTGCACATTTATTTTAACAGAAATGATGGGGGAAAAGACTTGTTCAGTAGTCCCATGGCCCAAAGATCACAGAAATATTTTTCAGTAGTTGGCAAACTATCAACGAAATCTCACAGAACTGTTCTCAGATATTTCTACTCTACACAGTTAAAGGCTTTCTTTGGTTTTAGTTATTCAAATGCCAAAGGCAGATATTTGCCTTTCTCATTGAATCTGGTATTTACAAAATTGTCCTTTTATGAACTCTAGCATTCACTTCCATACATCTAGTCCCTATTGAAATTAATTTTTTAATATTTCTATATCACTACAGAGGTAAAAATTCAGTAGGTATGACAAGCTTTCCAGGAACAGACAAGACATTGTAAATTTCATCAAAATAACAATAACTATTTCTCATTTCTCACCTTTGAAATAAACTGTTTTGTGTCCAACTAAAGATACACATAGTCATAATCAATTTATTGACTGTTATTTGGAAATTACTTTCCCTCAGTAAAACATGAGTGCTCCCAAGCATAATTTTATTTCTGTTTTCAATCCCAGGAAAAAAACACCTACAACCTTTCACAGTTTTATCTCCTTCAATCTGAAGCATGGTACATTTCAGGTAAAGAACACTAATCATTCTGACAGTTATCTGTGGATGTCTTACCAAGCTTTAAGTCTATTCAAAGCAGGTTATATTTCTTGGGAACAGATGACATTTTGCAATACCTATATTCTTTAGCATTGCAGATACATGAAACATCTAGATCTGCAATTTTAAGCTTCAGTGATTTTACACCGGAAGCACACTGCAAGATTTGGGCTCAGCTATAAACGTACTGTGAGAAAATAATAATTAAATATAGTGTATTATATATGTATATATTTGTTATATATATATAAAATAAATAATATATATTTCTTATTATAAACTCTTTAGAATGATTCATAATCTGGACCTATACTTTTTTTTTTTTCGGATAGAATAAATTAGCTTTTATTTTATAGCAACCAATCTATTTCAATCTTTCTTCCTTTTTTAATATGTATCTTACAGTTTCTCTTATTATATCTGTAAGATAATTAGTGTTGTGCATTTGCAATTTTTTTTTTTAGAATGTTCAATCTGTTATGGATTATTCCTAGTCTAAGAACAGTTTGTCCCACTTGAAGCTTATAATAAAATCATGGGTTTAGAGATGCTTTCATATAAGAACCATTTACTACATTCACTTTGTTGGCATTAACTTTTTATTAGATAACACATATTTCAAGTAAGATATTTATGATAATTTCTAATAAAATACTACTAAATATAAATATATCGTATATTTAATATAAATACAGCACATTTCAGAGAATAGAAGGTCAGCCTGCCATCTTGTTGAGCTGTGCCTTCTGCTATTCCAATCAAATATTCAGATATGAAGATACTAGTTTACGGGGATTTGTATGAGATTATTTCATCTAAACATATGAGCATTTCAGAGTACATTTTGGAGAAGTGCATGCTTTGTGAGGATTTTTTTTAAACTATTTTTTAGTCTTAGCAGATGAAATGTTGGATGCTTCAATCATTATTTTGAAGGCAAATGTTAAATATTTAATTGGGTGATAAAATTTCCTTGTTGCTACTGACTTATGGGCTTTTATTTACATTTTTATTTTTGTTTTCTCATACTTCACATGAATTGTGATGTGTATCCAGTTTTCATTTTTAATTGATAACCTAAACCAAGTGCTTTGAAATTTTCCGTCCATATTTTGCTACACATAAATGAGGCTTAAACTCCAATTACATATAACATGTTTTTTATGATTTTAACGAATTTACATTAGAAAATTATGTTTTCCTCTTCACTTCTTACTTTTATTTTTTATTTCAGTGCACAGAAAGCTTGATCAAGTCATTCACTATCTAGGCCCTTTTAAAATACATTTTTTTGGAAGCCTCTTGTATTAAAAAATTATCTTAATCATTATGCGAACTCAACATAACTTAGTGTCCTGTTCCCTTTTAATAATGAGTAAAGTCACATTAATATTCAATTACTGTCCACTTGTTATGATTAACTGTTTTTATATTAGCAGATATTATTAGCAGAAACATCACTATTCACTAGATTGAGATCAAACAGTCATTTCTTGTTTGAAAAGGTAATTCTATATAATAGTTCCTTATTCAAGTAGAGCTTCAGACTATTTTTCCTTATTGGGTAGCATCTTGCTCTCCTCTTATTGAATAATGTTCTATACTTCTCTCATTTTATTTATTTTTTTGTTTATTTTGGTTATAGTTTCTGAAGACAGTTCTTGGACCTGTGAAATATTTAGCTCTGTCCACTTCTACTGCTATTGGCTTTTTTCTCCAAAATATGGGATACAGGAGGTTAGGAGCTTTTAGTGGTACAGACCTATTCTCTGCTGAAATTTCTGACTTTTTATACTCCGAAAGACTGCAAATTAATAAATTGCCTTGATAAAGGGCTAGGTTACAGTTATTGTATTCTGAATTTAATCTGACCATAACTGAATTTCAATTCAAGAAATAACAAGGTAATCCTTAATTTCACCTTGCTCCAGGTCAGAGAATAATGGGAGCTAGGCATCTACCTAGCAGAGGATATTGATAAAATCTGGTACAAATATTCAGTCACATTTTTCTCAACTTCTGTTAGAGATCTCACACTGCCTAAGCCTATAGAACTAATTCTTTTTCAAGATAATGAATTTTGTAAATGTTCTTATCTTTTGCCTTGTCTAGCTATAGAAAACAAATTCTCGTCATCTATACAATTACTAAAAAATCGTATTTTCATCTTTCACAAAAAAAACCCCCACAATAACCAAAACTAAACCCACAAAACCCACACTGACCATGAAACAGAAATCAACCATAAACCACAGCAACTGGTTTTTCTTCCACTGAAAAAAAATCTGTATTTTATATAAACAAAATTATCTGCAAAGAAAGTAGACCACCTAGCATGCCCACCTGAGCTTCAGTAGACTGAAATACATACTTTTGTCTTTGCAAGAACATCTTGCAACCACAGAATACAGGATAACTCCATGTTTTCCATTTTTCCATTGGGACATTTACCTCTTACCTAGTTGTTTGACTATGTAGCTGACAACAGAAATCTCTAGTCTGACAGCTCTTCTCATTACATAGAAAACTTTGCCTTTAAGTAATAATCAGGGGACAGGACATATGATTGTTTGCTGGATTACAGTGCCAGGTTCACCATTTCTAATACTTTCTCAGCCCTAAAGGACTTCTTGGAGTACAAAAACATCCAACTGTAGACACAAAGATTAAAGACACATTCATTCCTATATATATTCATACTCAAGCTGTCTTTAAATGGGAATAGGAATGCAGAGAGGAAAAAGGAAGAGGAACTCAAAAAATCAGTCAAGACTGATAAACAGGAGTTCTTGTTTCTAGTGCCTGTACACTGTCTCTGTGCTGCTCCTGACAGAGCTTGTAGGCAAAGCACAGTTTAAAATACTTCCCTTAATTTTACCCCCCTACTTTCTTATATTTTTACTGAATGGTAACTGATAGCTACGTGTGGTACCCTGATTTAAGGACCAAATTCACTTGCTCATACATAGATGTCTTGTTCTGTCAGAGATATTTGAGTGTATCCCATCAGGTTCACAGCTGCTACTCCAGTAGATCACAGGTTTCACACAGATGCCCTATCTGCCAACAACACCCAAATGCTTGAAGTACCCTAGTGTACCTCAAACAGTACTTACCCATTTTCACTTTTGACTAAAAATGGAAGCTATTGAGACTTAAGTGACATTCTTTATGGGCTGTTAAATTTTAGATCCCATTTTGATGATTCCAGCAAGGACCAGACAGATGAAAATTAGGCCTTAACATATAGTAGTCTCCTATATCCACAGCAAAAAATACATCAATTATGATTTATAAACTTATATAGGATTATCAACTTTACTATGTTAGTTGTAAACCACAAATATGTCTTAGACTGCAAATTAAATTAGGCAAGAATATTTCCAGTGGAAGCATTTTTCTGCCTTCAAATCTATTTGACTGACAATGTTTACCTCCAGCTTTTGTATTGTTTAGCTGGGACATTTTCTAAGGGAAATCTAATTCTTTAGAAAATTGCAAAGGACATTATATCAAAAGAGCTTGAAAAATCAGGACTTGCAACAACCCTAGAAATGAACAGAAGTCAATAAATGAGACAAGGTACAGAAGATGTTTAATATCATGGATTTGGTCTTGATAAGGTTAAAAAAACAGCCGAGCCTAACTGCTCATATATGCACAACGGAAACTGAGAAACATGTGAAAAAATGGATATTGAGAAGCAAATAGAACATGTTATTATTTTTTACAGTTTTATGCTTATATGTGTGTGTGTGCTATATTTTCAAAAATAAGTGTAAAGTGTGTGACCAAGTAGCATTACTGTTTACCAGCATGTTTACAGTCTTAAATACAATATTGTTTTCAGAACAGTATCACTTATTTGTTGTTACATGGGTACCTGTGTACATTTAAAATATTTCTAAAGTGTGCTAGCAAATTCTGTATAATACTATTTATATCCTAACAAAATATCAGTATTTTTTTCTGTAGAATTCTTGGTTTATCAAGCGTATTTTAATTGCTCTTTTCAGAAAATGGAAGCATTTGCATATCTATGGCAAGATGTCAGTTTAAGACATATCAAGTCAAGCTATGTGAGTCATACCATGTCAGAATACAAAGCACAAAGCAACTTCAAGTAAACACTGCAACCTGACATTATATGTCAGAATCATATACATCATTACCAAGGTAATCCAATCTATGACAACTTCATTATCTAAAATTTTCAGTGCAGAAAAAACATGTTAGCTATGGATTGCAAAGGTCTCTTCTAGTATTAAAGCTTCTATTTCTTTGGTACAATATTGTAAATGATTTATTTGTTATGCTCAGAACTACCCTTGTATTGAGGGAGGTAGATTTTTCTTTACACAAATAAACTATTTACAATGAAACAGTAAGCTATAATACTGAGAAAACATACATGAAAAATCCTCAGGATCAGCAATGTGACACTAGAATAGATGTACTTTTTTAAAAAAACTTAACAATTGTGCATAGTCAAATATAGTCTTGCCTTAAAAAATCAAGAAAATATTCATAGAGACTTGTTTGGGGGTATTTAAGTTTGGCTGCTATTTTAGGTACCTATAATCTGTTTATAGAGTCTCTAAGGCATCCAAAATTCATTAGAAATCTAAAATCACAGTATCTCGTTGCCTTTCTTAGGCCCCATTGCCTTTATAGGAAACAAGGGTCCCTAATTTAGTCACCTATATAAATGCTTAAGCATCTCCTAATATCTCTTCTGATGATTTGGTGGTCCTCAAGGAAGATCTTTCTTGCTTTTCTATAAACAAAATTAAATTTCTATTAACATAATTATGAGACTTTACTAAGACAAAATACTATAGTATGTAGGAATAATCTTATTCAAACATCTCATTTAGCATGCTTCCAACATAAATGCTTTTTTGTATGAATTTAAAGACTTTAATTTGAGACAGTGAATGCTGAGTACATTACAAAAAGCCATTTCTCCAGTTAGACAACCAAGGTAAAAATCTATATACTTCCTTTTAAAAAACCTGGCATGAATGACCATGGTGAAGACCAGTGAAGTCCCCGCTGACTGGAAAAGGGGAAATATACCCTCATATTCAAAAGGGAAAGGTGGATGAACTACTGGATGAGGGAAAGGCTGTGGATGTGGTCTACCTGGACTTCTGGAAGGGATTTAACACTGTTCCCCATAGATTTCTAATGGAAAAACTGGCTGCTCATGACCTGAATGAGAATACGATCTGTTGGATCAAGCACTGGTTAGACGGTTGGGCCCAGAGAGTAGTGGCCAATGGTACTAAATCCAACTGGCGGCAGGTCACAAGTGGTGTTCCTCAGGGCTCAGTGCTGGGACTGTTTCTATTTAACATCTTTGTTGATGATCTTGATGAGGACATAGAGTCTACCATCAGTAAATTTGCAGATGACACCAAGTTAGGCAGGTGTGTCAATCTGCATGAGGATAGGGAGGCTCTCCAGAGACACTTAGATAGACTGGATCGCTGGGCCACTGCTAATGGTATGAGTTCCAACAAGGCCAAGTGCCAGGTCCTGCACTTGGGCCGCAGCAACCCCATGCAAAGCTACAGGCTTGGGGAAGTGTGGGTGGAGAGCTGTCTGGCGGAGAGGGATCTGTGGGTTATAATAGACAGGCAAATGAATATGAGCCAGCAGTGTGCCCAGGTGGCAACGAAGGTCAATGTCATCCTAGCCTGTATTAGAAATAGTGTGACCAGAAGAAGTAGGGAAGTGATTGTCCCCCTGTACTCAGCACTGGTGAAGCCTCACCTCGAGTACTGTGTCCAGTTTTGCGCACCTCAGTACAAGAGAGATATCAAGGTGCTGGAGCGGGTGCAGAGGAGGGCAACAAAGCTGGTCAAGGGACTGGAGAAGAGATCATATGAGGATCGTTTGAAGGAGCTGGGTCTGTTTAGTTTGAGGAAGAGGAGGCTGAGGGGAGACCTCATCATTCTCTACAATTAACTGAAAGGACATTGTAGAGAGGCTGGTGCTGGTCTCTTCTCTCAGGTAATTATGGATAGAACCAGAGGGAATTGCCTAAAGCTGTAACAAGGTAGGTTTAAACTAGACATTAGGAAAAAATTCTTCATGGAAAGGGTAGTGAAATATTGGAATGAGCTGCCCAGGGAGGTGGTTGAGTCACCATCCCTGGATGTGTTTAAACATGGCTTGGATGTGGTGTTGGGGGATGTGGTCTAGGGGTGAACTTGTAGAGTAGGGCTAATGGTTGGACATGCTGATCCCAAGGGTCTTTTCCAACCTTAGTGATTCTGTGATTCTGGGAACTATAGGCCAGTCAGTCTCACTTCTGTGACTGGTAAGATCATGGAGCAGATCCTCCTGGAGGCACTACTGAGGCAGATGAATAACGATGAAGTGATTTGCTACAACCAACATGGCTTCTCCAAGGGCAAATCATGCCTGACTAATGTGGTGGCCTTCTATGAGAAGGTCACAACATCAATAGACAGGGAAAGAGCAACTGACATCACTTACCTGGACCTGAGCAAAGCCTTTGACACTGTCCCACATGACATTCTGGTCTCCAAGATGGTGAAAAATGGATTGGATGGATGGGCAATTCAGTGGATAAAGAACTGGCTTGATGGATGCACCCAAAGAGTGTCTGTCAATGGGTCCATGTCCAAGTGGAGGTCACTGACAAGCGGAGTCCCTCAAGGATCAGTACTGGGACTATCTTGTTACCATCTTCATCAGCGACATGGACAGTGGCATTGAGCGCACCCTCAGCAAGTCTGTCGATGATACCAAGCTGTGTGGGGCATCTGACACACTGGAGGGAAGGGATGCCATCAGGAGGGACCTTGACAGGCTGGAGAGGTGGGCCCATGCCAATCTCATGAAGTTCAACAAGGCCAAATGCAAGGTCCTCCATCTGGGTCGGAGCAATCCCAAGCACCAATATAGGCTGGGCAGTGACTGGCTTGAGAGCAGCCCTGAGGAAAAGGACCTGGGAGTGCTGGTGGATGAGAAGCTCAACATGAGCAATCAATGTGCTCTTGCAGCCTAGAGGGCCAATCGTGTCCTGGGCTGCATCAAGAGAAGCATGGCCAGCAGGTTGAGGTGATTCTCCCCCTCTATTTCACTCTCATGAAACCTCACCTGGAGCACTGCATCCAGTTCTGGAGCCCCTATTACAGGAAGGATATGGATGTGCTGGAACATGTCCAGAGAAGGGCCACGAGGATGATAAGAGGGCTGGAGCACCTCTCCTATTAGGACAGGCTGAGAGAGTTGGGGTTGTTCAGTCTGGAGAAGAGAAGGCTCTGGGGAGACCTTATTGTGGCCTTCCAGTATCTGAAGTGGGCCTACAAGAAAGCTGGGGAGAGTCTTTTTAGGCTGTCAGATACTGATATGACTAGAAGGAATGGATTAAAACTAGAGATAGGTCAATGCAGGTTAGACATTAGGAAGAATTTCTTCAACATGAGGGCGGTGAGACACTGGAACAGGTTGCCCAGAGAGGTGGTGGAGGCCTCATACTTGGAAGCTTTTAAGACCAGGCTGGATGGCGCTCTGAGCAACCTGATCTAGTGGGAAGTGTCCCTGCCATGGCAAGGGGGGGTTGGAACTAGATGATCTTTAAGGTCCCTTCCAACCCTGACAATTCTATGATGTTATGACTCTATGGTTTAAATACTTGATTGAGAGAATTTTTACAATTCTAGCCACTTCAGAAAGAAAAATCCTGGGAATCCTTCCCAAAGGCTCTTTTGTGAAGTGAAATTCGAATGTCCTAATGGAGTAACCTCAAGTTAAGAGAGAAAGTCAGAAAATATTATTCCCAAACTTTTCTTGCTTGCCTGTTTTGGTTAAGTTAGTTCAGATGATCATTTGGATTATTTACTTTTTATTCTCTATTTGTCCCATTTTAGTATGTTTTCATAAATTTGGTTTTGTTAGAGCACTGGAAGTCTGAAGACAAGTATGAATCCAACAATAAAAATGAATCAAAAGGACAGTTCCCACAGCTAGATATGTGGAGGAAATTTCCCCTCTATGATCATGACAAATTTAGTAATTGTAGCATGGCCAAACTCCTTCAATGTTAAACTGTTTAGTGCTTCCCAAGGCTGCAGAAGTCAGCATTAGGCAGAGAAATGCAGCAAAATGTTGCTCAGGTGAACTGAAGTGACTGGTTTAACAGTGCTGGAGTTACTGCAAAAAGGGGGAAGAATCATAAAGGGCTGAATCTATCTGGTTTTTTAAAGGAGAGATTCTCAGAGGTGACAATTACAATGGATCTTTGTTTTGTTCATTATTTAGGCTATTAGGTTCTTGATTCCCTCAGTATGACTTGACAATGCACATGCCTCAAATCACGTCTCAGACTGCATTGTTGTATTCATGTTCCTTTTTAACACTATAAAAATTAACTGACTTTTTTATCTGGGTACATTTGGTACATGTGCCTATACCTTGTACAAAATGCTTGTCCTGTTGAGTGATGCTTACTCCCACTGACGTCTGCTGTGATAAGATGGAATGAGTCACACTAGGTGTTTGTAAAGGTTAACAAGTAATATATTCAGAGCTGCAGATAAATCACGATGCCCTTCTATGTGGCAGATGCTACAGAGAAAATTGCTAAGAAATACCTAAAAGTAGGTAAATAAATAGCTAGAATCAGTAGCTCTAAAATAACTTCAAAGGTGCACTTTCAGAAAGCTGAACATTATCTCTGTACAAAAGAGGGACACTGTGAATGACCATTAAATATTACTTTATTTTTAAGAATCTGGATACATCATAGAAAAAACACTTATTTAGTGTCTTGTCACTGTCTGCTGACAGTGTTAAACACTGTTCACTTCCTGATTTTGCAGCTTTTACACTATGCCAGATGCATTCCCTCTCTAGGGGATTTGCTACCCAAGACAAAACAGCATGATCCTGATCTAGCTCCCTGCCCCTCTGATACAAGAGTCAAAGTGACAGTCAAAATACACTGTTTCCTTCCTTCCTTCCTTCCTTCCTTCCTTCCTTCCTTCCTTCCTTC
>JANVCC010000018.1:29514040-29599442 GCA_025345505.1 Todiramphus chloris collaris
CCTTCCTTCCTTCCTTCCTTCCTTCCTTCCTTCCTTCCTTCCTTCCTCCCTTCCTCCCTTCCTCCCTTCCTCCCTTCCTCCCTCCCTTCCATGACTACAGATGACTGCACAGAAACAAATTGAAGACATTATCAAACCAAATTCTGGTTCTTACCATTTAATTCTGTCAACGAAGCATTTTCCTCAGGTTTCTACAAGTATGTTACCCAGCCTCCTTACTACAAGAAGTCATATATTTCTCACACTATCATACATGTTCCATTCCACCTTTGTGTTGGTTCTATTCATTAATGAAATACTAGTTCTAACTCTCCTTCATCCTTTCCTGACATGGGAATAAAGGTTATATAGTCAAGGCTTTGGATTTTCTATGCTGATGGAATGGCCCATAGAAAATTACTGCAAACTGCTAGGCGTCTGTTCTCCAAAGAAGGTCATCACTAAATTCCAAGTAGAAGGAAGAATGTTTACTATACATTCCCATATGTTAATTCTAATATACTAAATACCTTGTGTTTCCTATTGGTTGGGTCTAGACAGGTTCCTTTGCAGTATAGGAAAGTATTATATCACTCTATGCTTCTGTCACCAAGGCTGTCTAAAATTGTTCTTCTGAGGCACCCACTTTCTCTATTGATTGGACAGTGAGTCCATCTGTTTAGCTAAGGTGCTATGAATCAGGCTGTCAAGCCAGCAGTCCATTCATCAGCCATTGCAGTATTTACTTCAGGTGAAAATTTTACATTTCTGAATTCTGACTACTTATAGTGAATAGAAAAGCTTTTACCTATACAGTTGAAGTATTGTTTATTGTAATAAAACATTCTATAAACCATTATAGATCTGTACATAAGATACACTGAATCATTTGTCGGTATTGTTGAAGCCACAAATGGGCACCAGTGTTTAGCTTAAAATGAGTTTTGTCAAATCAAGGTAAAAGGCTACAGTTTTTATAGTCATATTTAGGACAGTTTTCTTGCTTGGTGCTATTGGCGCTTGGTGTTTCAAGGTGTTTCTAATCTGTCTGTCTTTATAACTTTGGTCAACATATGTTGGACAGATTATATTGCACTTTAGTGCTTAATCAGTAGCCTGCAAATAATGTGATATTGTTTTAATACAACATGCGAATTAATGTAAAATAGATATAAAAGTAGCAAGGGTAATATTTCTGTGTAAAAATACTGCATTTGTCTTAATGTTTATTATATATTTTACAGAATACAGCTGAGCTAAAAATGTAGTAATACAATTTAATGTAATGGTTGTGTAGCTTTATATACACCATAGTTTTTACAGAAAACAAATAATTTTTTTCAGAAATGTATTTGTGTTTAATTTTTTTAGTATTCAGAATAGATATTTCAGAAATTTTATCATGAAATTGCAACTGAGTCATCTATGGCAAGCATAAATTAAATAAATAATTATTTCAGCATTCTTAAGAAGACAAATGTAACTGGGTTACTTGCACTACTGTAAAATCACAGGGTGATAGTGTTTATAATCTCTTATAAATATATTGACATAGTCCCTTCTCCTTCCATGGAATTTTCCAGTCTTTTCCATGTTCAAGCATTTTCTTGCTATTAAATGCCACTTTGTGCAGTTCCTCTAAAGCTCTGATTCTGAGAAGGATGAATTGTTATACCAAACTAGAATCAGACAAAAGAGAGAAATTTACTCCAGTACAGTTAAAAGTGTCATCTTTTAGTATATTATTTCTTGAGATACAGATTGCTGGAACGTCGCAGAATATGCTAGGAAAGCATCTTCAAAGGCCTGTCCCAGTCATACTACTCCTGAGTCATCATAGCCAAGATCCTTGAATAGATAGATCTTTATCTTCTTTAAATTAAACATTTCAAATTTGCCTCATTTCAAGAAAACTTGGTCTTGCACACTTGTTTGACATTTTCAGGAATATCTAAGCCCTACTTTCAAAAGTTACTACTCTAGAATCAGGGGGAAGGCCAACAAGGCAGACATCACAGTGGGAGTCTGCTACAGACCACCCAACCAGGATGAAGAGGCTGATAATTCATAAGCAGCTGGGAGAGATTTCACTCAGCAGAACTTCCACCTTGGACTTTGAGAAGGTAAACTTTGTCCTGTTCAGGAGACTGATGGCCAGTGTCCCTTGGGAGATAGTTCTGTAAGGTAAAGGAGTCCAGGAAGGCTGTACATACTTCAAGAAGAAAGTCTTAAACATGCAAGAGCCATTCATCCCCCTGTCCCAAAAGATGACCTGGTGGGGAAGAAGATTTGACTGCCTGAGCAGAGAGCTTTGGCTGGAACTTGGTAACAAAAGAAGAGTTTATGGCCTTTGGAACTGGGAAGAGGACATTCATGAAGACTACAAATATGTAGTGAAGCTAGTCGTGGAGGAAATGAGTAGGGACTAAGCCCAGCTAGAATTCAACTTGGCTACTGCTGTTAAAGACCATAAAAAAAGGTTTCTATAAATACATTACCAACAAAAGGTGTAGGGAGAATCTCCATTCTCTGGTGGGTGCAGGGGGAAACATAGTGACCAAGGTTGAAGAAAAGGCTGAGGTACTGAATGCTTTCTTTGCCTCAGTCTTTAGCAGTAGAACTAGTTCCCTGGGTACCCAGCCCCCTGAGATGTAAGACAGGGACAGGAAACATAATGAGATCTCCATGATCAAAGAGGAAATGGTCAGTGACCGACTACACCACTTAGACACAAACAAGTCTGTGGGGCTGGATGGATTACATCCAAGAGTACTGAAGGATTTGGAAGATGTGCTCACCAATCCACTTTTCATCATTTATCAATATTCTTGTCTCACCAGGGAGGACCCAGTGGACTGGAGGTTAGCAAATGTGACGCCCTTCTACAAGAAGGGCTAGAAGGATGGTCCAGAGAACTACGGACCTGCGAGTCTTGACCCCGGTGCCAGAGTAGAGTTACGGAGCAGATCACCTTGACTTGACTATTATGCACCATATTCAGGACAACCAGGTGATCAGGCCCAGCCACCACAGGTTCGTTAAAGGCAGGTCCTCTTGATGAACCTGATCTCTTTCTACAACAAGATGACCCACTTATTGGATGAGGGAAAGGCTGTGGATATTGTTTTCCTGGACTTTAGTAAAGCCTTCCACACTGTTTCCTGAAGCATTCCCATGAAAAAAAATAATTACTCATGGATGAGTATATACTTCACTGGATAAAAAAACGTGTCTGAATGGCTGGGACCAAAGAGTCATGGTGAATGAAATTAAAATCAGTTAGTGGCTGGTCAAAAGTGGCGTTCTCTGTGGATCAGTATTGGAACCATTTCTGTTTAATATCTGTATCAACAATCTGGACAAGAGAATCAAGGGCACCTACAGTAAGTTTGCAGATGACACCAAGTTGGGTGGATATGTTGATCTGCTTAAGGGTAGGGAGCCTCTTCAGAGGGACCAGACAGGTTGGATTGATGGGTTGTGGTCAGTGGTATGAGGTTCAAGAAGGCCAAGTGGTGAGTTCTGCATTTAGGCCACAACAGACACATGCAGCGCTACAGGCCTGGGGAAGAGTGTCTGGAAAGCTGCCTGGTGGAAAAGGACCTGGGGCTACCGATCAATAACCATCTAAATACAAGCCATCAGTGTGCCCTGGTGGCCAAGAGGGCCAACAGCATTCTAGCTGGTATCAGAAATAGTGTGGTCAGCAGGACTAGAGACGTAACCATACCCCAGTACTTGGCACTGGCAAGACCACACCTTGAGTACTGTGTTCAGTTTTGAGCACCTCACTACAAAAATTACACTGAGGTGCTGGAGAGAGTCCAGAAAAGGGTTGAAAAGTTGGTGAAGGGTCTAGAGCATAAATATTATGAGGAGTGGCTGAGGGAACTGGGGTTGTTTAGTCTGGAGAAAAGGAGGCTCAGGGGAGACCTTCTTGGTCTCTACAACTACCTGAAAGGTGGTTATAGAGAGGTGGGTGCTGGTCTCTTCTTCCGTGTAAAAAGAAATAGGGCAAGAGGAAATGGCCTCAAGTTGTGCCAGGGGAGGTTTATGTTAGATATTAGGAAAAATTTTTTCACTGAAAGGGTTCTACAGCCCTGGAAAAGGCTGCCCAGCAAAGTGGTTGAATCACCATTTCTGGAGGTTTTTAAAAGACATATAGATATGGTGCTTCAGGACATGGTTTAGCAGTGAAGTTGGTAGAGGTAGGTTAACACTTGCACTTGATGGTCTTAAAGGTCTTTTAGAACCTAAAGGGTTCCATGATTCTACATTAGTCCTTAATGACATGCAGGTACCTAGGTGTTCCCACAAGATAAACACTTTTAAATTTGAGAAAACAAGAATCTTAAAAAAATTGTTTCAAGTGCTTTTTGTGGGCAGAAATGTATCACATGGAGAAAAATGAGCAAAGAGAAGGTAATCTTCTAGAGCTGACTAACCTACTGCTTCACCCAAAAATTATTAGCCTGTTAAAGTGGTTCCTTTCTTTTCATATATGAGGAAAAAACCCCAAAGTTGGATAGTTAGATATGTACTGATTAAATTACTATCTACAGTTGAGCTGTGTCACTGAAAATAGTATTTTTTTTTAATCACCTTATTATTATATTCCATTACTTGTATCAATAAAAAAATGCCAGCCAGATAAATTTGCTAGCTGCTAATTTAAGGCTAAACAGATTTGGCCTTGTCTATTCGAGGAGACAGCTGATTCCATGAAAGAAAAAAACAAAAAGAAGAAAACAAAAAATAGGCAATTTGATCATGCAGTCTGGAAGAGGGCTAAAATAAATGTTTTATCTTCTAAAAACCATTCTCTCATTCTTGTCCCCATCATAGCTGCTTTGAGCAGGTCATTTTAGGCTGCCCCTTTGCTCCTTTTAACCCAAGATATTTTTGTTGCTATATACTCTTCTATCATGCTTCAGCTTGTGCCCTGGAACTACCAGCCACAGAACTTGTTCCATTACCTTGATTCTGCAGATAGATGAACAGGGCAAAACCAGTAACACATCATTCCACAATTTAAATAGTCATCTGATGGGCAGCCTGCAATATCTGAAACAAAATTAATAGTGATTTTTAATTTTTCTTTCTGAAGTATCTATGGGTCCTCTTCCAGGACTAAGTCCTAGGGTTCAAACAGGTATAAAAAAATATTTTAACCTAAAAAACTTAAAAGACTTCTAAATCCGTAATTTTCACAAAACAGTAAAAATAAATAAATAAATAAATAAAATAAAATTAAAAAAAAAGGAAATATATGGAGGTGAAAAACAGTTTTAGTGGTTGAACTCCATCATCAACAGCTCACCTTTTGATGAATGGCAATTTTTGGTCATGGATTTCTGTTCACCTGTACTTTAAGACATGACCTTCAATAAATATCAGTACAAATAATTTTCTTAATTTTGGCACTAACATCTGCACCTCTTTCTGTTTTCTTTTTCTTAAGTCCCTAAATATATGTCCACAGGAGATGTGGCAACAGAATGACTCATTGCTTTGCCTTCACAGGACGGGTTCTTAGAAGACCTAAATGGCAAATTTAATAAAATTTCTGATTTACAACAATTACCCATAAAGTATAGTACCTGTTAATGTGATTGTATTTTGATTTGTGTCAACTTTTTAACTTAAGCTCATGTTTAAAAAATATACTCATTTTTATATCAGCTTTTAGGAAAGCAATATTTCTCTTTACTTAAAGCTAAAACATCTAATTCATAACACAATTATTTCAACTCACTTCTAATAAAGCTGTCTATAATAAAAATTAAAAATTAAAATAAAATCCTACAATAAATCATTGCCTTTCCTTTTCCTGGTGTACCTTGTGGCAATTAAAACATTCACATTAAACTGATTTGTATGACTATTCATAAACAAATACAGTAACTTTCAAAAGTGCTTATCAGGCTTTGGCTTTCCTTTTATGTAAGGCAGTGACCATATTTCCATAACATTTAACTAATTTCCATTTAAAAGCCATTCCAAAAAGTATATTTTTTTGCTTTTAATAATAGTGTACAAAAGCAATCTACCTCAGTGGTTTAACATTCTAAGTGAAGCAATCAATTTGAATGACAATCTGTTATTCATCCATAAAATATATTAACTAATGCAAAATAGACATTTCTCCACAATATTATAGTCACATTTCAGTAAGAGACTTAAAACAACTGGGACCTCACAACCTTTAGATACACTTCAATATGTGTATGGCTAAATCAGCACTAAGTGAAGTGTTTGAAGTCTATCAAGGTTGAATGAAATAGCTACATAACTAGAAGCTATGAATAAAATAAAAAAAAAAAGACAAAGACTGAAGCACTAGTCATTTCTTTTGTGGGTAGAGAGAAGAGAATGTAGTTATTTGACAGCTTTTATTTATCTGAAGTCCAGAATTAAGAAATACACATTTTTATAGAGCATTCATTCAGTAGATCAGGGAACCTATTCCTTTATATAGATATACATGTCACAAAGCAGTATTCATAAAACATGGCTTATGATAATGAAAATAGAAATGCAAATATTTTGTGTAAAGGCAGAGTCAGAGTCAATTTACTGTCCAGGAAACAATTTTAGTATATTTGATTTGGAACTACATAAACAATTTCCATCCCTATTGCACTAGGGAGTTTTCATGGCTGTTTTGCAGGTTACAAAATCCTTACATTAAGACCTTAAAAATGTGATAAAAATATCCAGGTATAATTTATATAACAAAAAGCTTCAGACTCATGATGTTTTAAAACCACTATTTCAACACACTTTAATTAGAGCTTTATTTGATATCCTGAGAGACAAGTCAAGCATGGAAGGAAGAAAGAAATAGCATGAACCTTTATGAAAGAACATGTCATACTCCTAAAAGAAGCAGCACAGTAAGACAGTATACCTTTGAAAGCATTTGTGTATACAACAGCCCAGAGAAACAGTATTACCATTGCTAATTTCAGGCCGCAGGGTTTATGCTAAATGTGCCTTCCATTAACTCTAGAGGGATCCATTCAGGCCTGTTAGGTTTGTTATCAGCTTGCTTTGTGAACTGAGTATGGCACCATGTGTCTTTCGTTACCACATGCAGTTTAAGGGTGGGATAACAGCAAAGATTTTGAATATATGGGCATCAATTGAGGAAAGAAGTCACAGAGTAGCTAACAATGCACTGATGAGTCATTACTCATTGTAGAAAAAAATGCACCTGTGAAAAGACTGCTTCTGGTTTTAGGAAAGGGAGCATCAGCCAACCAACGGGTTGAGGCATCTGTTGCAGCATGGAAAATAAATTCTCACTAGTTTCAGTCAATGTGAAGCTTAGAGTGGAGGCCAAGAGCTACAAATTGTCTTGAAACTCAACTGCTTTATAAAAGAACAAAAGATGTTGAACTTGGGGATGGGTAAGAATATGGACATGTTTATTTCAGCTCTGGGTCTTCTTGTTGAAGAGCTCTTGGGCATGATCGCCTGAATTGAGGTGTCTGAGAACATGAGGGACTCCTGTCATCACTGCTAATTGCACATATCAGCTCTGTGGTGTTTGGATATTCAGAGCTAATGTTCAGTATGGTTGCTAAGTAGTGATGGTTTTAAATATGTAATGATCATGGTTGATAATAAGAACTGACCATTTGCATGAAGTGTATTGTTAATGAGTACCAGTCTATAAAAGCTTTGTTTTACCATTACAGCTGTAATTTCTCAGATTTTTAAACATGCCCATTACAGTGGTATCTGATTCCCTAATTCTAAATGTTATGTGTATAGTATATGTATATACATGCACGTATGTTCAGGTGTTACAAATCCTTCATCCCTGAAAGTAAGATGCATTGATAGGGAAATGAAGGAAAGCTGGTCCATGTTGAGTTTCTACATGGTAAAGAATGACCAAGCGCTAAGAAAAACTCTCATTTGCTGTATGGGAAAGAATGATTCTTGTAATTCTCATGAATGTCTAAGAAAATTTTTTTATTTCAATAACAGTTGGATCAGCTATGAAATCAGTTGTGCAGCTCTTCTATAGAACAAGGCTGTCATAACTTTAAAATATTTTTTACTCTTCTCTGAGAAGTCAGGAGCTTGTTAATATTTGAAGGCTACTGTGCATATGAACTGTATCTATCATGAGGGAACAGAATCATTATTGGACAGACTTCAGCCACTATAAATGTGAGCATCTTCACTGTTTTCAGAGCAGCTGTGACAATTTACCATGGTTAGGAGTAGGGCCTAATGATTATAGGAGTAATCCTAGACCAAGAAGTTGGCAAGGAGTTTGAGACAAAAAGATATGCCTGTAAGCATAAATGTTCTGACAAGATGAAAATGTGTATCTTTTTGGACTACACTTTCTACTGTATTATGTCTGAGGTTTTATGATAGTCCTTTGTAATAAAACATCACCCCTTAACAAGTCAATACATAAGAAGCAGTCCTGCACTGTAGTCCCTTCAGATTCTCCTGAAATATTATTAACTGAACCCTTTTGGATCAGACCTGAGTTTATGTTTCTAAGCAAAGAATTTAGCATAGTCACAAAATGTAAAAATAATACATAAATGATAGCAGACTTACGACCTCTTTTCCCTCATTAGCTTTTTATCCACATCAAAATTGAGTAATTCTATTTTCTGCAGTGTAGTATTTTCCCATAGTTAACTACTTCAAGTACTTTTTGAAATATAAGTTAGGTCTTCCACTTCTCTCATATCTAGGGAATTGGTTATACTATCATATAAAGATACCAAGTTATCTTAGTATTACCTATCATTTTAAAATGTCATATTGTTGATTTTCCTTCATTTCTATTTCCATAGTTTCTTCAAAATTTATTCCAAAGGTTAGTATTCTATTGAGATCAAGAGATAGGTTCCTATTTCTAAGGGTTATGTTTTTTCTTTCTATTAATTATGCTACTATATTTATTACTTTACAGACATAGTTATAATCCCAATTTGATAAATCATCCAATCTTATCAAAATTTTAAAATGTGCCATTTTTTTCATTATTCTGCAATGGCAAACATTAACTCTCTTGATCTGAGCATATTAAACTCTGAGTTCTGTTTCCTTCTGAGACGTGGTAATTTCCACTTCTGCTCTGTCATTGCCATTAGCTATCCTATCTCTGCTCCTGGATATACTTTTCTCTTACTGAAGGTGATGCAAAGTATTAATAACTTTGATTGTTAATAATTTTAACCTCCTTCCAAACTTTCTTAGGTGTTAAGCCCATGTCTTCCCTTTTTTACATCTATATGTAAAAGAATTTCAGTGCTAAACAGAGATCTACCACAGCTCTAAGGAGTAACTCTCACAAGCTAAGGTCATAAGTGACATGCTCCTTGGAGGAGTCTTTCTCTATTAAATATTGGCACAACCTGATGGCTGATTAATTTAACTGCTGGCTGACATAAATTTGTCTAAAAAGGTTGACAGTTGAATAAACAGGTAAGAACATGGGGAACAGCTGTTTACTTATAAATTTCCAGGTTTTGTTAGTTGTGTTTCTGTCCTAGATGTCATAGGCTCAGTCACTGGATTCAGTGAAATTTATTTTTTTATGACCTTCATAAGTCAGCATATTGGGGTGGAAAATAGGTGTACATTTCCCAGTGTTTCAAGTAGATTGCTATGCATTCAAGGAGCTAAATGGCAGAAAAAAAATTCGTTGAGTGTGATATAATTCATCCCCTTTAAGCAGCAATTCCCTGCTGAGTTTCACATGGCACTACATAGGTACTTAGAAGATTGAATCATATATTTTTTCGCTGGTGGGAAGAGTACAAAGAGGTTGTCAGAGGATGCAGGGATACAATAAGGAAAGCTAAGACCTCCTTAGAACTAAACCTGGGGAGGGAGGTCAAGGACAACAAGAGAGGCTTTTTCAAGTATGTTGCAGGTAAAAGGAAGACTAGAGGAATTGTGGGCCCACTGCTGAATGAAGTGACTACCCTGGTGACCGAGGACAGAGAGGAGGCTGAGTTACTGAATGCCAGCTTTGCCTCAGTTTTTACTGCTAAGGCCAGCTTGCAGGGGTTCCAGTCCTATAAGCCCACAGAGGAATTCTGGAGGAAGGGAGATTTCCTATCAGTTGAGGAGGATTGGGTTAGAGAGCAGTTAAGTAAACTGAACATCCACAAGTCCATGGGCCCTGATGGGATGCACCCATGAGTGCTGAGGGAAATGGCAGAGGTCATTGCTAGGCCACTCTCCATAATCTTTGAGAGGTCCTGGAGAACAGGAGAGGTACCTGAGGACTGGAGGAAGGCCAATGTCATCCCAATCTTTGAAAAGGGCAAGAAGGAGGACCCAGGTAACTATAGGCTGGTCAGCCTCACCTCCATTCCTGGAAAGATGATGGAACAGCTTGTTCTTGCCACCATCTCAAAGCATATCAAGGAAAGGAGGCTTATCACAGGTAGTCAACACAGATTCAACAAAGGGAAGTCATGCTTGACTAGTGGTGGCCCCCAGGGGTCATTCCTGGGTCCAGTACTGTTCAATATATTCATCAATGACCTAGACAAAGGGATAGAGTGTACCCTCAGCAAGTTTGCTGATGATACAAAACTGGGAGGAGTGGCTGACACACCAGAAGGCTGCGCTGCCATCCAGCATGACCTGGACAGGCTGGAAAGCTGGGCAGAGAGAAACCTAATGAAGTTCAATTAAGGGCAAGTGTAAAGTACTGGATCTGGGGAAAAACAAACCCATGTATCAGTACAGGTTGTGAGCTGATCTGTCAGAGAGCAGCTCTGGGGAAAACAATCTGGGAGTCATGGTGGACAAAAGGATGGCCATGAGCCAACAATGGCCCTTGTGGCCAAGAAGGCAAATGGCATCTTGGTATGCATTAAGAAGAGTGTGGCCAGCAGGTCTAGGGAGGTTATCCTCCCCTTTACTCTGCATTGGTGAGGCCCCACCTCCTCTGGGTACATTCAAAACCCTCTTGGACATGTTCCTATGTAACCCGGTCTAGGTGATCCTGCTCTGGTAGGGGGGGTTGGACTAAATGATCTTTCAAGGTCCCTTCCAACCCTTAAGATTCTGTGATTCTGTGATTTTTTTAACAACAGATATTAATTTCTCTATTGTCATTTATGTATCATATAATAATTTAGTTGCTGACAGAAAAGAAACAGTGTTTGGGAGTAGTATAGAAATAGTGAATACATTTGCAGCTATTAGCCATATGAATTGTATTTGTAGTGTTGATAGCACTAAATGTTGGCAGTGAAAGTGGTACTAACGTGACTGCGATAAGTAACTCTTTTCTAAATATTCAAAGAAGATTTTTCTTTTCACAGAGAATATTGATCACAATATGCAATGATGGAAGTACTTGAGTAGAAGTTGAGATTGCTTCCACTATGGCTTGATTTGGTATTTTAAAATGAATCAGGAGAAAGGTTAAGACTGAGGGAATAAACTGTATGGAAATTATTAGAGCTCTTCTAATAATTTGACCCAAAATTGCAGAAGGATGTGTTGTTCTGGTCAGTATATTGTGATTCTGACAAATGGTGGTCTCGTAAGATTAGTTTTCTTGAAAGAATGACTACCACTGTAAGAACATTTTGTTTCTAGTTATTCAGAACTTCTACATATTAATTTCATTCTGTTCTGAAAGAGGTAGTTTCATCTTCTCGGCCTCAAAATATAGCCACCACTAACCTATGTTTTCCAGTGTAGCCACTGAATCCTTATCTGATCATTGTGATCTACTGGATAGACACATTATGGGTTCATTAATGCATATTTACACACATTCCACTCAGAGCAGTGATCAAGAAAAGAGTGATCAGAATTGAAGGTTAACCCATCAGCTTTCTAGCCACTTAAGTAGCACTTGTACAAACTTCAGGTTTCAGCTCAACTAATTAAAAAGGTGAGGCAGGAAACAAGATCAACGGAAGAAGATGCAAAACAGGTCAGTTGCAGTAAATCAACTAATTCCTAAGTTACTTCTTATCTGTCAAGCTGAGAAGTATTGAGTTTAAACTATTTCCCAGCTAGTGGGGAAAGAAGAACTCCTTTAAGTGTGATGACTATTAGATCCATGTTATACTACCATTACAGGTACAGTACATTCATCTTTTCTACCCTTAAGGAAAAGTAGAGTCACACTGGAATAAAGAAATGCAATTAGGATATTTTTCAGATATGTCTATTGTTATTTACAGCACCCTTAAATGTAAATATAAATCTGTCCTGTTCATTACTGGCCCTTTTTTTTTTTTTTTTTTCCTTCTCCTTTCCCTTAGTTGTTTTCAACTCTTCTTTCTTGCAAACTCTAAGTTCACTGACAGATTTCCTCACAGGATAATGCAAAACGTTTGATTGGAACATATGGATCTAAGTTAACTCCTATTTGAAAATAACAATTAGGTATATTGATGGGGAGTGTTAAAAATAATAAATTAACTGGAGAATACATGCCACCTCGTGCTCCATAAATTTTCTTCTGTGCATGCTTTAATTGAAGAACTTCTGAGAATTTAAGAGAGGAAAATTGAAAAGCATAGTTAGATAGAAATTTGCGGTTGGGTAAATAACTCAGTAGGAGATCATCCTAGAGATAATGCTAAAAAGTGAATATGAGGCATCAAAATGTTGACTATAGCAATTAGATCTTAAAATCCATTTGATTTTATTACCAGCACTTATCTAACAGCCTCTCAAGACGTTATCGTGCTTGTGCTGATGTAAAAAACATTCTGTTGTAGTCATAATTATACAAAGTGTAAGCATAATCAAACTCAATTAAGAATAGTAAATCAAACAGAAAACATGAACAAAACCCTGTAATATTATAGGACTATGTGTCACAAAGGACATATGGTACATACGCAAAGAGTCACTGCAATAAAAATAGCCTATAGCTAAATCTATACACTTATAAATATATAATAGCAGTACAAATAAGAATATTCTAACAATTCCTGAGCAAACATATCACCTCAACTACAATCACAAGAATAAAATCCATTCTCTTGCACTTTGGAAGAGGCAGAGCTTCATCTAAGAGCAAATAGATTAGTTATATTTTTATTAATAATAATTGTCCTTACATCACACTTGTTTTACTACAGCAGACTCTTACTGTCTTTCTTGATCTTGACTGAGAGGCAAAAATTAGAAGAACAAAAGGAAGAAAAGGATCCTCATACTCTGGGAAGTAATACCCAGATTATGACTACATTAAAATCTGACTGAATTGCTCTCCTACTGTCCAGTAAGTACTAGAAAGTTTACACAGCTTACTGACAGGTATCTGCTAAACAGAAGAGTATCTCTTGTCCCATTCAGTGTGTTTTGATGACTTTTTTATTGCAGAGAATGTGTGTTCTCATACGGTTTATTCAGATACAAAAATAATGAGGGTTAAATAAATTCCAGTTTCTATTTATAGCACATAGTAGATCAGCTGGAATCAGTGACTTCATATAGTAACACCAGCACTGCAGATAACAGTCTTCAGGGTTGATAAAGGAAAACCTTTTTTTCTTTTATATATTTATACTGTTGAACATAATTTAAAGCACACATGCACATACACACATATATCTTGGCCTGTTTTGCTATCCATGAATCACTCTTGCAAGTAAATTCTGGAGAATCCATGTTATACAACTAATTGAGGTAATCAAGGTACTCAGCATCATAAAATTGTGTCTATTGCTTCCAGAAATGATCTTCTGATTTCATTAGATTTTAGAATTAGTACTCATCTTTGACTTTAAATAGACTACAAACTCTGTACCTTGCATATAAATGTTCAGTCTGTCTGTTTAATCATTCAGTTTCAGTATTTTGTATGATGCCATATGTTCCTGTGACTAAACAATCTGCAGTTGCTATTCAGCTAGCTTTTATTTTTGAGATCTCTGGGATTTAAAATTTCTCTAACAAGAGTACCATTCCTTCCATACCCTGATATGCCTCTCAGCTTTACAATTGACAATCCATTTATATATTCTGTAAAAGAGAACATGGATGACATCATTTTTCCACATGATGATGTTAATTATGGTCACCCCATCATACTCATTTGTTCATAACAGAACCTGCAGGGATACCTCTGATTAACTTCTTCCTCTTCTGTATGCCTATTCCAAAGCCAAACAGCTTTAATTGCCAATCAGCACCTCTGTGATAACATATTTAAAAGAGGGAAGCCCAGGGGGTGAGTTGCTTTGTTTGAGGATTTTTTTTAATTTCTTTTTTTTTTTTTTTTTTTTTTGGAGAGGAGTGGGACTTGGTAAAGACAACCATGTGGTCATTGAGATCATTGAGGAAGGAGAGGGCGAGGGCGAGGCACATTGGAGCAGCCATTCCCATTTGGCCTATGGTAAGATGGCAGGCTGAGCCCTTGCAGTCTTTAGAGATCAACACTGGAGAAGAATTGTAACTGCGTAACCGCAGCCCATGGAGGACCCCACACCTGAGCAGGGCACTGCTCCTGAAGTAGTCTGTGACTCTGAGGAGAGACTATGCTAGTATGGTCTGTCACTGTGAGAATTACAGCCCATGGAAGAGATTCACATTAATTGGAAAGGTTTGTGGAGGACTGTGTCTTGTGGGAGGGATACCACATTTGCTGCAGGGGAGGACTGTGCGGAGTTTTCCCCCTGAGTAGGAAGGAGCAGCAGAAACATGATTGGAATGAACTGGGACTGACTACAACCCCTGTTCCCTGTTCCCCTCTGCCATTGAGGGGGAGGAGGTAGCAGAGCTGGGCCTGTGAAGAAGCAAGCAGTGAGGGAAATGTGTATTTAAGAACCAGTTGTATTTATCTCTGTCCTACTCAGATTCAGTTGGTGAATTGGTGTGGTTTTATTTCAGTTCTTCCCCACCCCCCCTCCCAAAGTCTCTCTTTTGCCTGTGTCCATAATTGGTGAGTGATTTCCCCACCCTGTCCTTTGTTTCAACCCTCTAGTCTTCTATTGTATTTTCTCCTCCCCATCCCCCTGAAGAAGGGTAAGAGTAAGCAAGCATCTGCATAGTGTTTTGTTGCCAGCTGGGCAGACTCAAACCAAGACAGAAAAGTAATGAGATATAAAACCTAAATCTTAAAACACCTCCCCTTCATTCCTCCCTCCTTCCTAGGCATAACTCCAAACTTCTCTACTACCTCCCCCTGCAGTGGCACAGGGGGATGGGGATTAGGGGTTGTGGATGATTCATCACACATTGTTTCTGCCACTTCTTCCTTCTCAGGGGAAAGACTCACATTCTTCCCCTGATCCAGCATGGGCTCCCTCACATGGGAGACAGTCCTTCATTAACTTCTCCAATGCTAAGTCCTTCCCATGGGCTACAATACTTCATGATCTTCACCAGAATGCATCCTTTTCATAGGCTGTAGTCCTTCAGGAACAGACTATTTCAGTGTAGGTCCACCACAGGATCACAAGTCCTGCCAGCAAACCTGCTCCAGTGTAGGCTTCTCTTTTTTCACAGGTCCACGGGTCCTGCCAGGATCCTGGTCCAACACAGCCTTCCCATTGGAATCACAGCCTCTTTCAGGCATCCATCTACTTCGGTGTGGTGTTCTCCATGGGCTGCAGGGTGGCTATTTGCTTCACTGTGAATATCTGTGGGATGGAGGGGTACAGCCTGCTTCATCATGGTCTTCTCCATAGCTTGCAGGGGACACTGCTCTAGCATCTAGAGCATAGAGCAAAACCATCTAGCCTCCTCCCTCCTCAGGTAGGAAATCAGCCTGGCTATAGAAACTGGGGGGTGAGGGAGGGAAGATATGTGTAAAGAAGCAGACAGCCTTGCATCATTTTAGTTCACATTCTGGGAGCAAAAAGAATTATACCTGAACCATTTTTTGTGCTATAGTCCATTTAACGCAGCAACGGCAGCCTGTTGTCACTATCAAAGCAACCAAGAAGTAATCAAACTTATTAAAATAAAATGTGTCTTTAGTGATGAAGATTATTGAAAACATTTCCAAAAATCAAACTTTTTATGATTTACAGTTTTATGCAGACAAAATGAAAGACAGGTTTATGGACCCTAAAAGGAATCAGTTGTCCCGTGTTCAAAGGTAGTTTATTTGCCAAAGGCAAACTTTACACATTCTTTTATGATGGAAATCAAGAATACATTACACTGGCAGTTTCTAAGGCTCATTAGATGAACTAATTTGATCCCTTTCTAAATTAAGTTAGTACTGATTATTTCTCGGTATCTTTTTTTGGCTTTTTGTTTGGAGTTTTTTTGGTGGGTTTTTTTTTTAATGTTTTTAAAAAGTGTTGTTTGGCTTTCATTGTCTTCTGAAATTAGCTCCTGGCTTATGGAAACACTTATTCAGCAACAATATCTTCTGAAATGTATCTTTAGTCCTTGTGTCAGATTTAACAGCTTCACTTAGTGTTTTAGTTAACTTCTATGTCAGCCACTTTATAGTTTCATGTGCCTCCATCTGCTATGAATAAAGTTGTAGTAAGTCTGGCCCCTTGCCTTTTCTGTCAAGTTTTAAGTGAAAAGAAAGTCTAGAGGGCAGCAGTCCTAGCCTTGGAAGGCTTAGTGGAAATCCTTGATCCCTCACAGACCCATGTTAGGTTGAATAAAATCAAAACAAACCATTAAAGACTTAGCATCCTTAAGCTTTTTTGATATCTAGTGAGAAGCTTGGGAAGGGAGGAAAATGACTTGTAAAAGAAATTCTGTGAGAATAGGAAATTCTCTTGTACATATGATTACAGAACAATTAATTCATTGTAGATAGCTTAACCTTTGTAATTGACTGGTCATCTATAACTCCAGTTGGCTTCAGTTATAGTAATAGGTACTTCTCTCCTTGATACACCTCATATTAAAAGTTTTTATCTGACTGATAGAACTAGCTTCTGAAAACTTTAATTTTTCTGAAAATTAAAATAAAAAAAAAGAAAACCTTCGTTTTTTATTTCTCTAAGAATGTAAATAAAATGTTCTTATATAGAGCTCACTTATAGAGGGAATTATATATTGCTGATCTGGTTTATTTACTGGAATGTGACCTGATGAAAACAGGTAAGTGTTCATTTAATTAAAACATTGTTTTATTTAATCAAGAAGGTGAATGACTAATATCTTGGGATGAAAGGAAGAGAGAGAGGAAAAGGAAAATGTCTGCCTTCAACAGTGAAACTTTTTTTTTTATTGAGTGTTTGTACTAGTTACTTCTCATTGTCTCTCACATCCCATTGAGGGGGAGTGAGCAAGCAGCTGCGTGGTGCTTTGCTGCCTACTGGGGTTAACCCACATCACTATTAGAAAAAAAAAGTCCACAGACTGAACAGATCAATTCTACAGAGTAAATACCTAGCACCAGACAATTAAAAAAAAAAATCCTAAGTCTTCTTGGTAGAATACAGTTCTGTGGCAGGACAAATAGAATAATAATATATTTTTTCTTATTAATTGTTGAGTGGCACAGGGTCAGGCAGCTTCAATACTAACTTTGAGATACTACTTTTGTTTAGTTGAAAGCTCCCAAATTTCCACTCATCCAGCAGAGATCTGTTGCAAGACAGATTTAGTTTTATATTAGAAAGCTGCATGAGACATTACAGAGACAGCATGAAAAGCTGAATTATGCCTTCAAAGCATTACATAGCCTCCTTAAGGAGGCTGTTTAAATAGTTAACAGACAAGATAACAATACACTAGTAGAAAAGTCATCTAGAATTGCCTAATAGAACAGCTTCCAATGGGGAAAGCTGGCAAGAACTGGGTGTATAATATTGTGATTTGAGTAAGCACCAGAAAATTCTGTTCTTTTTGTGCTTCCAAAATTCCTTTTTGCAGGGCAGAGCCCTCCATATTCAGACCTTCTGTTTTGATATCAAAATCATGTGTATAACCTAGCCATACTTCATATTAGGCCATGTCAGATGTAGTGAGATCTTCATCACCACTGATGCACTTTCCTTTGATATAATCCTAAGAAAGGAAGAGAGAGGCTTCTGTTTACACTAGTAGATACCCAAAGGCAGACAATAAAAGCACTAAGTATTCCTATGGAGGAGAGAGAATAAAATAAATAAATTTTAAAAACTGTCTAGATTAAGAAAAATAATAAAAACATCAAGCCATACATAGAAATTAATACTAATTTTATTAAAAAGAAAAAAAATAGGAAAAAGAGCATTTGTATAGTAGAAAACATGCTTAAAAATGTAAATACTAAACTCCTTATATTCAGTCCCAAAGAATTTTTTTAAAAGTAGGAGGTAACACTATAGACCACTAAAAGAAAAAATGTATTAGATTCCTGAATCCTGCTGAAAAGACATTTGATATGGACTAGGTGAAGGGATATCCCTCCCTATCCCTCATGGAAGTGAGATATGCTTTTCTCTCCTATGCATCTGAAAGCCGGGACTTGAGAGAAAAGATGTGGTTTAGATCTGTGATTAAAAAAAAACATCTAAGGTGTTCCATTGCAATGTGATAAGCAACATATGCAACTGAAATAGAGCAAATAACTCATAGCACATTTTTTACAAGGAGGCAAATGAACTGGAGGTTATATAGAATTATTTTTAATAGATAAACAAGAGAATTTAAATGTTACAACACATTATTAAATGGTAGTCACTAGTCAAATTTTTGAGTAGTCTTCCACACTGCAAACTACAAAACAGAACACAGCCAATTTTTTGTCACTTGCATACCCCATCTGGATGTTAGAAAAATTATTCAAAGACACAGAAAAGGAAAACACATATGTCTGGCCAAGAAGCTGAGTGCTCAGAACAGGGGAAGAACATGTTTCCCAAATCTTAATGTTATAAGACTTTTAATAGAAACATGATGCAAACTAGTATACAGAAAAAAAAAAATCTGCAAAATTTCAGCATCCAGAGACATTTTCACCCATACTAAATCTTTGCTAGCACCACTTTGATGAATTCTCACTAGTAAAGTTTTAGGGCTTTGTTTCACAGCTAAAGACTGGTGCTTTATATACCTCATCTCTGTGAGGTTTTAATAGAGTTTACTACCCTGCAAACAAAACATTTGGATAAACCTTTGAGGATATTATTCTTTATGATGATTTTCTTCTTAGACCTGTCATTTAGCTTTTTCATGATTTACTCACAGATTGCAAAAGATAAGTAAAAGAAATTGGCTAAACTTTTATTCATAGAACTAGTGTGGGATTATTTTTATCTCAGTAGGCACATCATAAGCTCAGAAGTAAGGTATCTGGTTTTAAATTGAATAACACTGAGGAATTAAAGTTCAGGGAGCATGAAGACACCAAAGAGCAAAGATTTTTTTAAATGTTGAATTTTGTTTTCTTAAAAAGAGTAGCTAGTGGAAAAAAAAAAATAATTCACAAAAGTGAACTTTGTAGACAGTAGTAATGCTGAGCCTGCTTAAGGGAAGGCGTAAAGTTTTTGGAAAAAAAAAGTTGAGATAATGAGTGGTAGTAAGCAAGTTCAAATATCTGCATATAATAAAAGTCACCTGTGATAAGCATAACCTTAGGAAGGAACAAACACATATAATCTTAAATTACTTTAACATTTTACTTGTTTGTACATGAAGTGGTGCTTATCCAGAAAACAGTGACATTGTTCTACAACTGAGTCCTTTTTTTGACATCTAGCTGGCTTCAAGCTCCTATTAGCCTTTAATTTACTAAGAATTGAGAATATTTATTCCTTGTTTTAAATTTGCTAAATTTATTTTTGTAGTGTGTTTCTTGCTGTTGAATATCCACTATGTGAAATTTAAGTCATGATTCTTAACTGTAACCATCCACAGAAATTAAATTCAAAGGGAAAATTAATGGTGCCAGAACTAATTATCACTTACAGTGAATTGCACATTTTTTTCCTCATTTTATTTGTTTGATTTTCTGTTGTCATCACTCAATAAGCTTTTGCCATAACAAAAGACAAAGTTTATGATCCACAAATAAATTCCACAAGTTTTGACATGCTTTTTTTAAAGTGAAATATACACACCTGATAAAAAAATACTCCTACTGACAATAGAATAGTTAAAAATGAGGGAAATAGATACAAGTATCTTGAAGAATCACCTTTAAGAAATATACAAATTTGTAGTGACCAAAAGAATATGTTACAGAATACTGAACGAATTGGAGGAGATCTACTCTCCACTCACAATCTATGCAGATAGAGCTTCAACAGTTGCACAGTATTTGCTGCTGTCATAGATGGCACAGTTTTAGTCATCTGTGGTAGACATCTACCCTCACAGTGACAAAAAAACCAAAAAACTTTTATGTAATGTTATTTCTACAGATAAAGCACAAAAAAAAAAAAATCTCAGAGGCGACAAAGTTGAAGATAGAATTTAAGAAGTAGACAATTATTCAATATCTTGTGGCAGAAAAGAATTTCAGAGAAACGAGACAGTAGAACTAAAAAGGTGATACCCAAATTTCATTTGACAACGAATAAGATGCCAAGAGTGCACAACCAAGGTAAGCAGTTATGGGACAAGGTCTATTATGTGAGATCAGAAAAATGGATAGCAATTCTAGAAAGAAATTATGAACTTTTTCTTGAGAGATTAGAAAGGGTAAGAAGCCTGAAAAACAAAATGGGCATAAAACAGCACTGATGAAGTTTCTCACTCTTCACTCTTCTTCACTCTTTAAGCGATCAGTCAGTCTGGACTTGGTGACCTAAATTAGCTGAAATTTACTTTAAAAGTTTTTTTTCAAAAAAAGTTATAGTGATACCTTCAGGAAGGAGTACTATAGTAGAGGATGTTATTGCATTGCAAGGAAAACACCAGAGAAATATGTACACAAATATCTTAAAAATTAAATCAGAGCAATGGGAAATATGTGCTAGATAACGATCTAAACTCTAAGGGTGCAGTGAAGGTACTTGTTATTATCTGCAAGCTAAAGTAGTTTGTGTTTTTGCAGACAGAGGCAAGATTAGTGTTAGTAGAGCAAAAAAAGAAAGTAATGACACTAGGCAGCAATAATGAAAGAAGGATTACGTGAGACAGAGTTTGATATTACAAATATTACTTTGCAACAACATTGACCATTAGAAACACTGTTATAAGGGAAAAGTAAATGCAACATGTTTTCTACAGTCATGGCTTTCAAATTGTGTTGTCTGCTACTTGGCAATATTTGTCTTTAAAAGGAATGGAAGGACTGGCTATTGTTTTATTTAATATTTCCCTAATTTAACAGCTCTTGTCTCTAAGGCAATATTGTAATATGTACACAAGCACACACATAAACCCAAACATGAATACAAATGGCATATAGTTCTCTGATGTTATTGCATCATAATAGTCATTGTCAAGACTCTTCTTAACACAGATGCACGACTTGATTTTTCTGTTAAATTTTTGAAGACTTCTTTAATGTTTTATGAGTGTTTTGAAAGCCATTAACTCTTCTGTTTACAGCTCAACAGAGCTTTAAACCTACCTTTCTACTATTAATTCTTCTGTAGTTTTTGTTAATTCTTTTTTGTATGACTAAAAAAATGAATGTGAGCAAGAGATAGGTATATTAAAATAAGTGTATTGAGATAAATATATAACCTGAGCTAATAATAAATTTTAAGTTTTCTTCACTGAGGTATGGTTACAGTTTTGGGAGACAGTGTATTTATTTCAACAAAATGGAATTAAGAAAAGTTACATACTAGGGTTCCAGGAACTATTTCTAAGCAAAACCAGACAAAGTGTTAAAATAGCCAGTAGTCTGACAGAGTATTAAAGATTCAGCAGTTGTCTGATGGAGTGTAGGAAGTATTAGAAGGGAATAGTTAAATCCTTTCTTTGCTTAATTTGGACAAGGAACATGAATTTCCATCTTCTATATCCACAGTTAGTATTCCAAGCATTGGTTGTTTTGTGTTAATATCTGTTTTCTCCCACAGAAATAAAGACATTAAAATTAACTCAAGATGGAAAAAAATATTTCTTGACAGGCCATACAAACCATTTTCCATCATCTGTCAAATCCCACATCTTGTTTACTACAATTTTTTTGCTGTTGTTGACTGAAGGCTACCTACCTGACTGGCATTCTTTTGAGTCTGAAATGAATGTTTTATAGTCCACTTCCTACTTGTATTAACTTTCACCTCTTCTTTCTTGGATGAAGCAAAAAAGTCTGTGAAACTTTTTTTTAATGTAGATGTTAAATTCAATTAAAATTAAAATTTGCCACCATATATCAACCAAGGATGTTGTTAATCATCTCTAGGCTGTCATTCTGTGTGTTCAAAGTTCAAAAATTGTGGGTTTTGGGAAAATTTCCTCTTGGTTTTTTTATTGTGTTGGCTTCCTAAATGCAAATATGCATGTGTAAACATGCAATCAGATGTTTAGTCTCTATGAAAAGGATGAAAAGCCATCCATGCTTCCCAGATAACTAAATTATAATGTAATTTAGAACTTTATTTTTTCTGAATCTATCTGAAAGAATACAAGTTAGAACTAAAGCTGTCTCCAGTATCACTAGGACATACTTTTAAGTAGGTCTTCTATAGGAAAGTTTCTCTAGAAATACTCATTGTGAAACTGAAAATGGGATTGGGGATTTGGTTCACAGAGGCTACACCTACATCAGCAGGGTGTGTAGTTGGCAAAAGTCAATCAGCAGAGTGGAAATCGTGGTACTAACAAGTAGGTTCAAGGAGCTAGCTGGTGATGAACCCTATTCTATTTCCATTGACTGATACTTAAGTCACCTAAGTTGGAGTACATTGTGTACTCCTGCAGTACACCTTCCATGTCTTCAGTCTTGTCCAAAAGGAAATTCAACTCGTATTCTTCAAGAGCAGTGTACAGAGTGAACAAAGTATCACTGGAGACTATGAGGAAATTCAAGTTAGTAGTGTTTTCCTGATCCAAACTGAAGCAAGAATGTTGTTAGCCCAAGAGTTTGAATGTCTTCAGGTTCTGCATAAGCACAGGCTTTGAAACACACATAATCATTTTATGACACTAAAATAGTACTGTCTGAATGAAAAGTAGCTATGTGACACTTTGACGTCAGTTTACAAAGCTTTGACAACAAAGCTGAAACTCTGGTATTTTTGTGGTATTTATTACTGCACTTTTCAGTCATGACATAATGTTAACACTTTAAAATCTTGAACTGTCTTTTTCTTCTTTAAAAATGCTATGTAAATGTATAGATATGTATCTGCTAACAGAAGTATATAAAAAAATGCATATATAATTATGTAACTATGATAGGAGAAAGCCTTCATGCTCTTCCTGTTTAATCTGTGGAAGAAAAGTTTTAAGATGTGAATCACAGTTTATGGAGGGGAAACAGCTGTCTGTGAAAGATTTCCCTACAGACTGTACCACTCAACTAAAGAAATCACAGTAAAAGATGGGGTTACTTACTCTGCATGGTAATAAAATAATCATTTAAAAAGCACAACACCCCACCCCAAGCATATAATGTTTATGTTTGTGGAACCCTACACCTCTTTCTTTCTGTGAATGGGAAACACTTTCTATGATGGAAACAAGAAAAAATTTAGAGGAAACTATGATGTGATCTTCATCCCTTTTTAAGACTTTTTTTTCAGATTTTGCATAGCTCCAAAGACATCAGAAAATAAGTCAGAGACTTGAATGAAACTTATCTAAATTCTTGATGTAGTTTGAGGACTAATGATTTTTGCTGTTGTTGTTTATTTCAAGATCTAATTAATTGTGCTAATAGTGACCTTAAATGAAAATGCTTTCCACAACAATTCAACAAACCACATGTAATTGTCAGTGACAAATCATGGATAAGGCATTGTGATGGGTTTACCCTGCCTGGGCACCAGGTGCCCACCAAGCCCTTCTATCACTGCCCCCAACCTCCGTCAGCACAGCGCACAGGGAGAGAATAAGATGAAGAGAACTGTGGGTTATGACAGATAAAGATGTTATTCTCTACTTCCCTTCTGCAGACGATGTCTGGACGAGTCCAGGAAGCAGGGCTCCAGAACACATATCGGTTGCTTGGAGGACAAGCCGAATGCCCCCCCATCCTCCTCCTGCCCTCTCCCTTTATAGCTGAGCTGACATCATATGGTATGGAATATCCCACTGGTCAGCTCAGGTCAGCTGTATCCCCTCCCCCATCTTGCCCCCCCCAGCTTGTGATGCCATGTGAGCACTGGCAGTCATAACACAGGTATGTTATCAACACCCTCCAGCTTCTAGTACTGCAGCATGAAGGCTGTATGGGGAAAAGCAGATCAAACAGACCCACTACAATCTCCACCCCTTATTCCATACCATTTGCAACATGCTCAGGCCCCACATAATACATACTTAACCATTCCATCATATTCAATTCTCATTACCAAAAATCCCTTATCACAAAAACATCTCAATCTACATACTTAAACCATCTCTATACTCAACCAACACGTTGTCATCAACTACTATTCCCTGTCCTTTAACAGATAGTCCCTCATTCCATGAGCTTCCTTCACTTGATGACTTGGGTCTTATCTGTCAGGGTAGATGTTCCAGTCAGGAGAAGCAGTATGTCCAATTGTTGGGCACCAACATCATTTAGATCTGGGTCCCCGCTGTACTCATCTGGTCCTATGCAAAATTCACTCTCTGTTATTCCAGCTCCTTCCTACAGCATCACTTCCTGCAACATACAACTCACATTCCAGATTATCTTTCTGCCAAGGTCAAATCTCCTTGAGGTACACTCCGGATCTCACCATACTCCCACATGACCCACCAAGTATACCCAGGTCCTTGAGCAAAGACAATCCCATGAATGGGTTTGCCTTTTCCCAAGGGTCGAGTTATCCACACTGCCTTCCCCAACCACCTCCCAGTGTGCACTACAGGGACCTTATCTCCTCCCACAACAGGCAGGGGTTTTGTTTGGGCAGAGCCAGGACGGCTAACAGATCCTCTGGTGTTAACTAACCAGGTGGCCTTTGCTAGATGTTTGTCCCATTGTTTAAAGGTCCCACCCCCTAATGCTTTTAATGTGTTTTTTAACAGCCCATTGTACCTTTCAACCTTCCAAGAGACTTGTGTATGATAAGGGATGTGATACACCCATTTGATGCCACGCCCCTTGTCCCAGGCATCTACGAGGCTATTTCGGTAATGAGTTCCATTGTCTGACTCAATTCTTTCCGGAGTACCATGACACCACAAAATCTGCTTTTCAAGGCCCAGGATGGTGTTCCGGGCAGTGGCATGGGGCACCGGGTACGTTTCCAGCCACCCAGTGGTTGCTTCCACCATTGTAAGTACGTGGTGCTTACCTTGGCGGGTTTGTGGGAGAGTGATGTAGTCAACCTGCCAGGCTTCTCTGTAGTGGGTCTGGCTGAGCTGCTTTTCCCCATCCAGCCCTCATGCTGCAGCACTGGGAGCTGGAGGGTGTTGGTAACACACCCGTGTTATGACTGCCAGTGCTCACACGGCACCAGAGGATGGGGGGCAGGATGGGGGAGAAGATACAGCCAACCTGAGCTGACCAGTGGGCTATTCCATACCATATGACGTCAGCTCAACTATAAAGGGAGAGGGCAGGAGGAGGATGGGGGGGCATTCTGCTTTGTCCTCCAAGCGTCTGCTACGTGTTCCTGGAGCCCTGCTTCCTGGACTTGGCCTGACATTGCCTGTGGACGGGAAGTAGAGAATAACATCTTATCTATCATAACCCACACCCCTTTGCTTTGCGTCTTATTCTCTCCCTGCATGCCATGCTGAAGGGGGTGGGGGGAGTGATAGAAGGGCTTGGTGGGCACCTGATGCCGTGCCAGGGTCAACCCACCACATTCTCCATATTTATATTTTAGCCAAAATCCTCCATACCACTGGGCTTTAACCTCTTGGCTTGTTTGATTGCAGCACGTTTCACATTTGTGGGTGACCTCTGTGACAGCCTCCATGGTCAAGTTCACCCCTCGATCTTGAGCCCATCTATAGGTCACATCTCTTCCTTGATGACCTGAGGTGTCATGGGCCCATCGCACTATAAATAATTCACCCTTCCGCTGCCAATCCAGAATCACCTGAGCCACTTCCACCTTGGCAGCCTGGTCTACCTGCTGGTTGTTCCAATGTTCTTCAGTGGCCCAGCTTCTGGGCACATGGGCATCCACATGGTGCACCTTCACCACCAGGTTCTCTACCCGAGCAGCAATGTCCTGCCACAGCCCAGCAGCCCAGATGGGTTTGCCTCTGTGCTGCCAGTTGGTCCGTTTCCACTGCTGCAACCACCCCCACAGGGCGTTTGCCACCATCCAGGAGTCAGTGTAGAGGTAGAGCACTGGTCACTTTTCTCTCTCAGCAGTATCTAGGGCCAGTTGAATGGCTTTCACTTCTGCAAGCTGACTGGATTCACCTTGTCCTTCTGCAACTCCAATGACTTGTCGTAGGGGACTCCACACAGCAGCCTTCCACTGTCGATGTTTTCCCACAATGCGACGAGATCCATAAGTGAACAGGGCATATTGCTTTTCATCATCTGATAATGTGTTATATGGTGGGACCTCCTCAGCATGTTTTACCTCCTCCTCTGGTGACATCCCAAAATCTTTGCCTTCTAGACAGTTTGTGATTGCTTCCAGGATCCCTGGGCAACTGGGTTTCCCTATTTGAGCCCATTGTGTTATCAATGCAATCCACTTGCTCCATGTGGCATCAGTTGCATGGTGTGTAGATGAGACTCTCCCTTTGAATATCCATCCCAGCACTGGCAGTTGGGATGCCAAGAGGAGCTGTGCTTCCATTCTGATCACTTCTGAGGCAGCTCAAACTCCTTCATATGCCACAAATATCTCCTTTTCTGTTGCAGTATAGTTGGCCTAAGATTCCCTGTATCCTTGACTCCAAAAACCCAGAGGTTGGCCTCGTGTCTCCCCAAGTGCCCTCTGCCAGAGGCTCCAGGTAGGACCATTCTTCCCAGCTGCGCTGTAGAGTATGTTTTTGATATTTGGTCCTGTTCGGACTGGCCCAAGGGCTACTGCGTGCACAATCTCCTGTTTAATTTGTTCAAAGGCCTGTTGCTGTTCAGGGCCCCAGTTAAAGTCATTCTTCTTCCAGGTCACATGGTAGAGCGGGCTCACAATGAGACTGTAATCTGGAATATGAATTCTCCAGAAACCCACAGCACCCAGGAAAGCCTGTGTCTCCTTTTTGTTGGTTGGTGGAGACATTGCTGTTATTTTACTGATCATACCCATTGGGATGTGTCAATGCCCATCCTGCCATTTTATTCCAAGGAACTGGATTTCCTGCACAGGCCCCTTTACCTTGCTTTGCTTTATAGCAAAACCAGCCTTCAGGAGGATTTCAATTATTTTCTTCCCTTTCTTGAAAACTTCTGCTGTGTTGCCCCATACAATGATGTCATCAATGTACTGGAGATGCTCTGGAGCTCCACCTTCCTCCAGTGCATGGCAGATGGTGGGGCTGTGTTTCCACCCCTGCGGCAATCAATTCCAGGTGTACTGGACTCCCCTCCAGGTGAAGGCAAACTGTGGCCTGCACTCTGGTGCTATAGGAATGGAGAAAAACACATTAGCAATGTCAATTGTGGCGTACCACTTGGCTGCCTTGGACTCCAGCTCATACTGAAGTTCCAGCATGTCTGGCACAGCAGCACTCAGCATCAGTGTAACTTCGTTCAGACCACGATAGTCCACTGTCAATCACCATTCTTCATTTGACTTTTGCACAGGCCATATGGGGCTGTTGAAAGATGAATCAGTTTTATTGATCACTCCCTGGCTCTCCAGCTGATCAATCAATTTCTGGATAGGGATCAGGAAATCTCTGTTGGTGCGATATTGCCACCAATGCACCGTTGTCATAGCCATTGGTACCAGCTGCTCTTCAACCTTCATCAGCTCCACTATAGAAGGGTTCTCTGAGAGACCTGCAAGGTGGACAACTGTTCACTTCCCTCCACCTCCAAGGAAGCAATACCGAAAGCCCACCGGTATCCTTTTGGATCCTTGAAATAGCCTCTCTTAAAAGAAATGCTCAGAAATGCTTATGGGCTCAGCTCCTCTATATCCTGATGGTATTAAAGTGCACTGCGCACCAGTATCTACCACAGCCTTGTACCTTTGTGGATCTGACGTGCCAGGCCATTGGATTCACACAGTCCAATAAAACCGATTGTCCCTTTCTTCCACCTGGCTAGAGGCAGGGCTCCTCTATTCCGGTTCTTGGTCAGAATATTCACTGTCTGACCGTTGCTGTGTCAAACCAGAAGTCCCCTCATCAGGATCATTGGAGGTAATTTTAGTCTTCCCATATCTGCGAGATTGTCGATTGTCTTCTTGTGTTCTGACACCAACTACATTAACGGTCTTCTTGAATGGCCCCTTTTTAACGGTTGTCTTCCTTTCAATTCCTGCACACATGCTTCCAGCTTAAAGGAAGGTTCCCCATCCAACTTTCTCGTGTCCTCCCCCAGCTCATGCAGGAAGAACCAGAGTGCACCACATGGCATATGCCTGGGGCTCCCTTTCCCTCTGACTGACTGATTTCTTGGGGAACTCCTGATATCCAAGGTGTTAGCCCTTAGGGACGTGGAGGTGCCAAGACTCTCTTCAAAGTTCTGAAGCCAGGAAGAGACAGTTTCCACAGTTGGGTTATCTTTTTGTGGATAGTGCATTGCTGCCAAGCTGGTAGAATATGATGCCGGTGCATTCTTGATCACTTTCCTTCACATGGCCCTTGTACATTGAACATCCTCTGGATCTTTGGAATACTTGTCATTATCTAAATCCCCATAGATAACTTCCAGTCCTGCTAGTTCCCTTAGGTACTGGATACCTTCATCAGCAGTGGACCACTTTCCTGAGGAGGTGGAGTTCATTAAGTCTTCCTTAAATGGATATCTTGCTTTTTCCTGTTGAGTGTCCATCTTGTTGGTCAAACATTTCCTCTTCTGCCTCATCCCTCACTAACTGAGTCTAAGGGCCTGTTGTTCTCCTTGACTGTCGGCAAAAGGCCTGGGAACAATGATCAGGACTCAATATGAGTTACAATCATGTTCACTTTATTACTGTCTATGCTTTGCTTATATGTTTCTTGCTTATTACTGATTGGCTACATACATTGTTCATACATTCTAATACACATTGTGATTGGTTCATATATGGCATGCACGCTTAAGCACCCTGGCCCACCCCAACCCCCAATGCAGGGAAGCAGCATCCTGTCTGTTCCTCCCTGCAGGCACAGCCTTCCCCTTTCTGCACCCCCCAAGTCTCCTGTTTTCGGTCAGCGCACCCTGGGAAAAGGCCTGTTCTTTGATTGTTTTATTGCTTTTCTTCCTCTTATCACTTGCTCAAGGACGGTTCATTGCCCATCTGCTGTCTTGTTCATGCTTGTAGTCATGTATTCATGTCCACCCTACTCCTTGAGCCATTCCTTGACACTTGACTACTGCTTCTTTTTTACTACTGGGGCAACTTTGGCAGTTGTAGTCATTTTGGTCCCTATCTGAACCCGGGTGTCCTGCCTCAACCACAGTCCTCTGAGAGTGCTGAACTGTGGCTCGATAGGCACAGAACAGGCTCCAGTACAGCGCTAAGAGCTGCTGGTTCTCATCGGGGTAGACAAGGCACCCTTCTATTAGATGTTGTGTCAGTTTGGCAGGGTTGCTTGCCTGTTCGGGGGTAAAGTCCCAGGCTACAGGAGGTGACAACCATCCTAGAAGCCTGCCCAAATACTTCCAGACCCCATGCAATCCAGGGACAGGCCGTCTCAGGGCACATTTTGGTGTTACCCCACCAAAAACTCATCTCCGCTCACACCAAACTGGGATCAGACTACATACAACCCGGATTAGGCCAACAATATTGATTAGTAGTATTAAAAGGCTCACTTAAGGGTAGACGAGGACCTCAGGAGCATGCACAATAAAATCATCTACATCAATTTCTGGTAAAGAGAGGGGGATGTATTCAATCATTTCCTCCCCAAGGTAGCCCCCCCAACACAGCAAGGCCACCAATGCCAGCACGAAACACATTGTTATTATTTGTGCTCCCAAGTCCCTTCATCCTCCTGAGACAGAAACTTCCCCAGAACATTGAGGCTATCAGTGTGTAAGTAAAGCAAAGAGACAGTGTTTCTGTAAACATGTTAGCAAAACACAAGATAAGTAGTGCCAGCAAACTCCATGGCCTGCACAGGAGCTTGCTACTAATGTCTAAAGCACGCAATAGAAAAACAGCTGCTCATGCCCCATGTTGGGTGCCAAAAAAGAACTACCCGCCCAACCTCCATTAGCACAGCACACAGGGAGAAAATAAGATGAAAAGAAAAGAACCGTGGGTTATGATAGATAAAGATGTTATTCTCTACTTCCCCTCCACAGATGATGTCCGGACAAGTTCAGGAAGCTTCAGAACACGTATCAGTTGCTTGGAGGACAAGCCGAATGCCCCCCCATCCTCCTCCTGCGCTCTCCCTTTATAGTGGAGCTGACACCATATGGTATGGAATATCCCACTGGTCAGCTCAGGTCAGCTGTATCCCCTCCCCCATCTTGCCCCCCCATCCTCTGGTGCCGTGTGAGCACTGGCAGTCATAACACGGGTGTGTTACCAACACCCTCCAGCTCCCAGTGCTGCAGCATGAGGGCTGGATGGGGAAGAGCAGCTCAACCAGACCTACTACAGGCATTAAATTAGATAACTTTTAAGGAAAAAAACATTGCATCACTTAACAAAATGAAAATATTATAGACTATATATGGTGATCTTTCTTGCAAACAGAAGTGGTTTAATCAGCAGCAAAACATTCATATATTTTGAGCTTTAAGCATGTGCAATAATATACAATAACTTTGTAATGCTTACATATATTTACTTTCCAGGTGGAATCAGTCCAAGCAACTGTTTAAATGACAACCCATTTAGAAAGGCAATAATAATCAGGTATAAAAATTACTTCATTGCTTCTTTGTCTTTATAATGTTAGCTTGTATGCCATTGGTGTTTCAGTATTATCTGTGTCAAGTTTATAAAGACATGTCTTTATGCATGCAACAGACCACTTTAAGTCACTCAAATGTAAAACCACCCCAATGTTCTCAATTATTTTTGTCCAGTTAGCAAACTATTTACACTTCAAAGGTCTCCAACACAGAATTAGCCATATTTACCCTTTTCTACATTTTATTTCCACTTTCAGCTATCAACATAAAAATAAGTTTCTGTCAAAAAACACCTATGGCATTGCAGAAATAATACAGACATTTTATTTTAATATTTATAGCTTAATACTTTTTGAACTATGAAAATATGGTCTGAATATATACATGAAAGTTTTTAATCCTTAAACAAATTTTAAAAATTATAAAGTAATTTTCCTCATCTTTTCCTATTATCTTTTTCTATTAGAAAAATATTCCCTGTGTTCTAAGATTCTTTTCCAGTGACTGATCATATACACAAGGTTTCTTTTCAAAGTACTGTGAACACCACCAGGTATGATACATTTCTGGCTAAAGCTGGGAATCAGTGAAGATTGGTTATATCCCTATGCTACTAGCTTGCCTCAGGCCTAGGAAAACTCAATTAACCTTTAATTGACCCTGTTACATAATCTGAGAAATCAGGACAATATACATGGCTATCTTTATAAAGCACTTTGATATCAGTAACAGAAAAAAGATGGACAGGTACAAGATTTCTGTGTCACAGGACTAGTACAAATGCATACAATTCCAGAGTCAAACAATGTGAAATGTGTGACTGTTCTCCCTACTTCAGTTAAGGATTTTTTAAAACTTTTACCAATTTTTTTTATGTACTCATATAAAATATGACTGTGAGGAACCTTATTTAGTGACCTAAATTTTGTTTGGGTTATTTAGACAAAAATTCTGCCTCAAGCCAGGATCATCTGATATTTGAGCTTACTGTCTTTTTTTTTTTTCCAATTTTGCATATTACAGTTTATTATGAAAACTAAAACATTCTATTTTGACATATTATTTTCAAGTACTTAGATGAATTATGTCCCTGTGTGGTGCCTTTACTAGGTTTTAGACTAAACTTTGTGAAGAAAAAAAAAAAATCCATCTGGTCACAATGGTATTTAGTTAAGACTACTTAAATATTTTTATAAGCTCAATGGTTACTCAAGAACCATATCTTAAAAAGACATTTTCTCCGAGATTTCATAGATGGATTTACTAGTTGATAACACATCCTGTCCTTTCTATAACTTGATGTTGAATAATTTTCCTGGAGAAATGAGCTACAACAAAAGTGAACAGTCATTTTATTGGATACTCTGAAATCTTAAATTACTTGTAGTAACTTAGGTTCCTGCAAAACATTAAATAATAATGTCTAGGAAGTTGAAAAGAAGCTTTATTAATCACTTCTCTGCAGTTTGTTTACACTTCTAGAAAGGACATTCAGTGATGGCCTCTATTAAAAACACTAGAACAGACAAGAGAGAGACATTGCTAATTATATCAAACTTTAAGAAAGTCATAACCATTTGTGAAGATATATATATAGATATATAAATCCACAAATAAGTGTTATTTTAAGTGGATCAGTACAAATATAAAACTGTTGGAACAGATTTCTTATCAAAAAAACAATAAAAAGCATTTTGCCTGTAGTTAAAAAAAAAAGCACTTTTACAAGAGTCCATGCCATGTGAGTACCTCAAAGTACTCCATAAAAATCAAACAATTTTGCTACATAGCAACACTGATAAATATTATTAAATTTGCATCACATACAGGGAATTTGAAGCAAATGCTCCGAGGATTCGTCTTCAGATTTCAGAAAGCAAATCAAACATCTCAGAGGATTCCAAAGTTCCATCTCTAACTCTTAGGTCATCCTCAAAATAAATCATAAATATTTCTTTTTCATATGCATCAAAATTATGTAACAATTAAAATTCCAAACAAGTATTACATTTAACCAAAGTACAGTTAATTTACAAGAAAGATAATTCTGTTCTTATAACTATATATAATGCTAATTATGCAAAAGTGTAATGGAAAAAAAAACCCAAACAAACAACCTCACAACTTTAACTGGATTGTATTATTATTTACACTTTAATTATAATTTTTGTTTGTTTGTTTGTCTTTTAAGAAAAGCACATTATTCCATGACTGGCTAACACAGATAAGGATACTTTTCTAACCATTTGCAGGGGTTATCCTGATGTCTGCTGTTAATGTGGACTATTTAATGCATAATTTGCACATACTTGCAAAAGGCTGAATGACCTAATGAGAATTATTTCACTAGATTTCTTTCTATGGGGCTGGAAAATGTAGAATTTGTGTAAACTGTTATTACTATGTACAGACTATTAGCTTGATAAGTATTTTTTACATAAACAGTAATTTTACAACTAACTGTTCAACCATCTGAAAAGTAGTACTCAGCTACAGAAGGAAACATGTGCTGATATTACTAACTACAACGAACTTGCCTTTGAAAGTTTCACTTGTAGTACGTAACCTGAATGAATCTTGAAAGTCTAGGGATTAATTCTGATGAAATCTGTTACAGCTCCAGCTATATAATATTATTGAACATGTAAAAGAGTTAGTGCCACCAGCATTTTTTCTTCTGTCAGCTGATTACTTTTCTATTGCTCTTCTGCTGATCATTATTCACATTCAGGAAGAATTTCACGCATTTCACTATTTAATTTAGTTATTATGTCCCTTGAATATTCTAGGTTTGGCTTTCAACCTGAGACTGTTCTTTACTTTTCTGGCAAAGTGTTCACCAATGGGAGACATGTTCTGAATATAACCAGGTAATGGCCTAAATTTACAAAAAAGGGAAAATCCAGGCTAGTCATTCAGAAACTATTCAAAGAAGACAATTTGTCAATGGAGAGCATTTCCAACATTTTAATACTTGACAAATGTTAGATATTTGACAGCTACAGTAATAATGTAGCTTGGAAATTATACAAATAAATACAATTCCCAGTTTTTCAATGTCTTGTGGGCAGTCTTTCTTTTTTTTTTTCCTTCCCTTCAGTTTTCACCACTTAATTTTGTTCTTTCCCTTTAAGCACTTTGTGTCTGTCTATCTGTGTGTGTACACACATCCCTATACATAGGTGTATATAAACACATGTGAGTTTCTATGTGTCTGTGTGTATGTTTAGTGAATGACTTCCATGAATTTTTTGATATTTTTCTTTGCTATTCCTTATTAGCATTCCTGTAACTATATCAGGGAAACCTTACCCACTGTGTTTGTGGAAATAAGCACAACCATAGAATATTAGTATACAAATTTTTCAAACACATTACCTTCAGTTATGCCAGAGCTTAGGATATATAGTATAAAACTCTCAACAGTCTTCCTATAAGAAGTCTCACTACAGAGAAATCAGCAGGTGCTATATATTTGCATCCCTAATGCTGTTGTGTCATGCAGGTCATTGAGTGCCCTCGTGGAAACTGGAAAATGACTGCACATAAGGCTTATCTCTTGTGCAGATAAAAGAGTCATGAGGCAATGGAAGGCAAAATTATTATGAATAATTACAATTAATTTTAGCTAATATTACTAATACTTTAAAAAAACCCTCTGTATCTTAGTGCTCATCATCCACAGATGCCTGCAAAATACTCTCAAGTCATAGGCCCAGAAATGAAATGTTACTGAAAAAAACCCAAATATCATGAGCTTGAGAGACATTAGCTTTTTTTTCTAGTCTTCATTTCACTATACTTCCTAACAGTTCATCATCTTATCTTGCTTATCATTAAGTATATGCATATTGGAGGGTGCATGTGCCCGGATGCTAGCAGCTGGACTGGAGAGACCAGAGTGAGTGAAACACAAGTGCCAGCCCTGGGGTAGGATTATAGTGCAGCATCTGGAGTGTCTGTTGGTGTGGGAGTGCATGTGTGATCACTGGTAAAGATCCAGCCAGATGAGCCAGTGAGCAGGTGACATGGCCTGGGAGCTGGAAGGAGGGGATGTCTCCAAGGATGAAACCACAGGAGGGGCTCATTTTCGGGGTCCAGGGGAGTGCCTGAGTCTTCTGGAGAGGCCATAGAGTCTGGAGTATCTAGAGGCAAGACCTGCTGCTGTGTGTGTCTGTAACGGTGAGAGCCTGGGAAGCTTGGCTAATGGGGACCAGGGGAGTTCCAGACAGGTCTGGATGTGTATGTGTGTATACTTGTGTGTGATAGAGATGATCTGTAGCAGCAACTAGAGAGGGGTTGCAGCCTCAGGGGTTTGTATGCTTAGGTGGCAGAAACCAGGGAGACTGGGATCCAGGCACAGCTACTGGGTAAACTGAGTGTCTGAGCCCAGTTGCTAGAGGGTTGTCCATGTTGTACGTATATATTTTTTGTTATATATGTGTGTGTATATGTATATATCTTACCAAACCTCTACACCTGCTCATCTGTCTGTGTTTGTGGGAGTGCTCTGTATGTCTGTGGTCTGTGTGGCTGGCTTTGTGTGTATGTGTGGCTTATATATGTGCTCTGTGAATGAGTTCCTACTAGGGGACACAAACTCAACTTTGGTACTGGATGCACCTAGGGCATGGAGCTGCAGCAGCCTCAGCAATCTCTCAGGCTGTTGTATCCAACATGATGTATTTTCCTGTAACAATATCCTTTTATAAATAAAGAAATTTTGCATATTCCTCATAGTATCCTTTTCGCTAGACTTACTTTATTCAATGATTCTTTTTAGATCATGTTTTCTAGATGCCCAATCTGTATCTGGGATTGATTTAATTTGGAGTTCCTCTCTTTGGAAAACATGCTTGTTGAGGGTGACCTGCCCAGACAGTATACCACCTGTTGCTCTACTAATGAGTAAAGTAAGTATGCTTACTTAATACATCTTGCAGACTACACTCTTGATTATACTTTGAGCATGGCATTTGACTTTTTTCACAACAGGATGATTTTACAGATTCAAGTTCAGTTTATGAGCCACTATAAACCCTGGAAAGGCAGGGAATGAATTTCTTCACAACTATTTGTTTTTCTTCCCACTTACACTGTTAATTATATCTGTCTAAATGTAGTTCCTTACACTTGTCTGTGTTAAACTACATCTGGGTTTTTTCCAGGCCATTTCTCCAATTTGTCAAGATCATTTTGAATTCTCATCCTATACTCCAATATGCCTACAGTCCCTCCCAGCTATGTGTTGTCTGAAAATTTAATCATATGCTCTTGATTCCATCATCCCAGTTGTTAAAGAAAAAACTGAATGAAGCTCCTCTCTGTACATCTTTTCATTCTGGCAATAAACCACAAATAACAATTCTCTGGGCACAGTTTCCCAACCACTGTTTAAGGCCTCTGTAGAAGACTCAACAAAAATCTATTTCCTTACCTGGATTATTACCAAGAAAACCATCCACAAACAAACAAACAAACACAAACAAAAAAAAAAAGGAGGCAGAAAAATAAAAGGTTATAAAGGTTAAACCTGTACTAAATTCAAGATACATAGACTTATATCCAGAATTTTCTATATTCCCACGGCCTCTGATGTAATGGAAAAAAATTAGGTGAGTTGGACCAGATTATATATTTTTTTTAATTAGTACAAACTAAAACAGCTATTTTGAAGTTGTTTTAGCAGTTTAATATGTTATTTTAAATACTTCTTATTTATTTCATTCATAGATGAATATAGAGCTAGTCTGTCCTAGAGTGAAACTTGAGACAGCCTTCCAGAGTTGTCTCTCTGGAAGGAAAATCTGCCACATGCTATTCATGAAGACTGAGGAAGAAAAGACTTTTGTATATATATGAGCAGACATGGGTTAAGACATTAACACATTAAGACATTATAATATGTGATACTACCCAGTGACTGAAAACCAGTACTCCTACAGTAAAAAGTAATTAAATACTGTCTTGGATGATTGAACACAACTCCAAGAGGTCTTCATCTGTCTCAGTGACAGATTTCTGGTAAACACGAATACAAAGGGTTATTGAATCTTGTCACATTGAGCAACAGTTATACCTTCAAAACATTTCCCAAGAGCCTCAGGGTATCTGGCGGATAGCAAACCATTACTGGCTTCATTGTTTCTAGAAATAAAACTTTATTTTCCCAGATTCTACCACAAAGAGTATTATTTTCAAATGTTTCTTTCCAGGCATAGCTTCCTGGTTTAGGAAGTTAATCCAAAACCATGAGTCAAGGTGGGGTTTAATATGAGATTAAGTTACTCAAATATCACAGTTATATAGGTATCTACAAGCACACTATGTGTTCAACTAAGATATAGGGCTTAATTCATTCACTAAACATAGTAGTTAGAGATACTATAGCATATGCTGCCTGGCATTCATCAGTCATGTCAGTAAGACCTTTTGTCCATAACATTTCATAGCCATATTGTTATAACAGCCAGGCTGATATCCTCTTGAACATCTCAAATGGCAATGTTTAGACAACTGAACTGAGTTCCCAATGGCTGAAACTTGTATAAAAAACAGCTTAAGCAAATGCATGGAATAAATGCCAATTTAAGGTGGAAAAAGAGCATATGACTCTTCAACAAGGTGGTTTAATCCCATTTTTCTATAAAACATAAACCAATCTAGAACTTCAGAGGAAAAAAAAAAACCCCTCTTTTTAGGCTTCATATAAGTTCACTTAGGAAGCCACAAGATTTATTTTCTAGATTTATTTTTAAGCTTTGTTGCTTTCCAACACCTCTCAGCTCTGTTGCCACGTTGATCTGCTCACTATAGCCCTTTTTCATATGTAGTGTTTTCCTATTTGTTCTTGAAATGAACTGCTAAATAAAACATCATCTTATAATTTCCCATCAAGAAAGTATCACACAATAATGAGTGGTCAAGCTAAATTAAATGTATCTCTAGACTCAGTGAACTACAAGGATTTTGGGCTCACATTTTAAGAGGCTCTGTTCTTGGCAGTTCTTTGCAATGCATCAAGTAAATTAATAATAGAATACAAATAATTTTAACACTGGAAAATAAAATGCATTATAGTAGAGTTGCAAATCTGTCCCCATGTGGTATGGAACATCTAGATGCATTTAGAAGAATGAGCATTTATTTATCCAACTGTGTATATGTGTTAATACTTAGAAATTAGCCAGGAAACGTAAGAAGCCATTAGTCCTCTTACAAGGTTTGTTGGCTGGTTGCTCATAAAATCCAACCACTTCCTTTTCTCAGTCTTGCCACTGAGAAATCTCTGTTGGCTTGTCAGATTTATGACAATTTTGCCTTTTGAGGTTTTATGCTCAGAATGTTTTGCATAATATCAGATAAAACACAACTTAGGTACCCTTCATCAAGCCATGTTCTTCCAACTTTATGCTACAACTGTTAACCTTTCTCCTTCACTGCTTGTGAGGTTTTTCTTCTGAGTATCTTCTATGAATTCTTCACTTGGGTGTGAAGAACATTCACTGAATTTTTTTATCATTGATGTTGTTTCATTGCCTACTGCAAGAATGTGCCAGTAATCCATTTTTATAAGTGAAATCTCTAATTTCAACTGGATGACAATTAGATAATAGTGACATTTTGATGTCTTCTAATACACCTGAAAATCTGTAAATTAGTGATCCTTATTGCAATGACCCTCTTTAATTTGATAGCTATTCCTATTATTGACAGGAAACCACATGAATCTAGTCTAATTTAGTCTCAGGATAAATTTCTCTCTCCCACATCCTTAAAAAGCATCTTCATAGCAAGAGTGCCTCCCAAATGTATCTAATGAACACTTATTTTGAAGTTTGGTGCCACCCCTCCTTGAGTCAAGGACATTAATAGTGGTGATGGATATTTTAAAATGGCATACATTAGGAATATTTTAATTCTTATAAACAGATGTTTAAGCTTGATTTGATTAAGTTTGACTGGTTGATGGAGCCAAGAAGCAAAAACAACCTTTTGAGGGAAACTATTGTTTTACTGACAAAGAGAAACATGGATTTGCATATTCCAAATCATATCTTTCTGTTCTTCTTTGCTAAGACAAGGCCCCAACATCTTTTTTCCCCTTGCAAGCTGATCTTCCCTCTCTCATCTGAGAGCCTTTCTTCACCACCACCATCTCTCTCCCTCACCAATATACTGACAACCATGTTTTTTCTTCCTTTAATCTCTTGATTACAGTTTCACTAGCAAGAAATACCACTCTTTCCACCTTGTAGAATTTACCTGCTAGATCCTCCACAGAAACATCCCAGGGCGAACACTAGTACTTGCTTTATGAATACTCCTGTTACTTTACTGCAGCACATAGTCAGGTGAAAGAAGCTGAAAGGAAATGATTAAAGCACCTGAGGAAAACTCAGACACCTAAATACAAGCTTCTGTCTTTAGGACTTTTCAAAACCCTCAGGGTGTCTGAGGGATCTGCAAGGGACTTCTGAATATGAAGTGTGACCTGCAGAAGACAACTTCTGAACAACGGGAGGCTAGGCAGAATTTTACAGTCATTATGAAAAATGTTCCTAAAATTATATATTTAAGTGACCAAATCTGTTTCTGCTTTCCAATATGTTTCTATCTAGGTGTAAACTAACCTCAGCCCGCCATATCTAAATTTTTACCTACGTCCCTCAGGATATCTTCTGTGACTCTGCACTCCTCTCCATTTCCCTGGAAAACTGCTCATATTTGCAGTAGTAGGTAAAGCTTAGAAGAGGTTTTAACTCATTATTACTCTGATGTCAGACAGAACATTACAAGTAAAGCAAATGGTGTAGGAAAGAGAAGTAGGTATGAAAACAATTAACAGTGTTGAGCAAAGAAATAGAAGCTTAAGTATGCCATTTATAGAACCAGTATCACATAACAGTGATTTGTTGACATCCTGATCTTCTTACATCTAAAATATATACAGCTATGTTGCCTATAATGTTATAAAAAGCCACATTGTTTGGAAATATAGGGAAGTTTTCTTTCGCACAATCCTTAAGGGTCTACTTGATCCTAGAGCAGCTCAGTACGCCAAAACATAGAGTAACTGCATAACATGATTCAGTGTCATACCATCGGTACCTAAGCTAAAGCTCCAGGCTAAGTAACCTAGTTCCTACTGAAAGATGGATAACCTTATTTTGTGTGGTACTCAGTGAGTGGTGTATAATCCTAGGGGAGTAATGCATCAATAACAGATCTTGTACAGGTACACTAGCAAAGTGGCAGAGCATGTTTTGTTTATGCCACTGGGCTAGAAGCATGAAGTGCTGGATTTAATTTTTGACTCTTAATACTTGTGTGATTTCCATTAAGTTATTCAGTGTTCTTTCTGTTACTGCTGTTGGTATATAAATTGATGAACTAGTTATTCGTAGCTATAGGTATCCCTAACTTTTTTTCCTTACACCCTATAAAAATACTCCCTGTATTTCCTACAAATATACGAAGCCTCTTAAACAAATATTGCCTTCAGCTTTACCTAAATATGACTTTTGGAGGAATGAGGTCTCGTTTTGTTTTGGGACCTGTAAGTACTAGTGTAATGTGAATATAAAGATCACATCTCTGTTTTGTTTCATGACTTTATCAATAATGAAGAGGTTTTAATTGTGATTTGTTTTTTTTCTATAGATGCTTCATTTATTTCACTGAGTTTCCACATAATATATCAGAACTAAATCAATAACTTCACATTATCTCTTTAAGCAGATGGAGCAAAAAAACCCAAAGCAATGGAAAGCAAAAGAAGTGTTATACTGTTCTGTACTGTGCCTATTGCCAGACCTAAATAAATTTCTGTGGCTATGTGTAGGTAAGTGTGCTCCTTCATGGTCCTTTGATGCACATGCTCTGTCCAAATCTAAGGCAGATTTTTTTTCATGCACACCCTAGTTTCCTGGCATACAAAACACCAATTTCCTTCCATAGAAAAATTGTTTTACAGAGGGACAATGAGCATGCTCCTTGCTCCATGGTAGTATACCATAGTAAGACTTCAACATCCACAACCTGTAAACCCCACTGTGTTCATCTGCCCTAAGTGCAGACATACCATGCTGCACTCAAAATCTCATTGACAACAGGAAACACACTATATGTTGTAAAGCCAAGAGTTTTAATTTATTAGGCTAATTAAACTCCTGACAGTCTCATCAAAATACAAAAGGCAGCTATTATTAGTCCAAGTATAAGAATAACGGCATTCATGACCCAAAAGACTACAGAAAAACTTTTAAATATCCTTACATTTATTATATAAGAAAACATATGAGTATCTATCTCTTCTCTTTGGTATTATCCTTCCACAATCCCTCTGGACCCCAAAGTCAACTATTACAATCATCATAAAGAAGGATGATGGGAGAGGATATTTACAAGAAGTCACCAGCATCCTGAAGGTCTTCGCCAGAAGAAGTATCATGTTAATGACAGAGAGCTTCTTAATGTACTCTGCTTTCTTCTTAGTGGGATCAGTGGCCCCCAGCCGCACCAGCCACAAGTGCACAAAGGGCTGTGGTTTATCAGGCAGTTACTGTGTGTGGGATGTCCCCATTGGTCCTCAGCAGGGCCATCTCCAGAGCTGAAGCTGAAGCAGTGGAGATAACATTCACTAGACCCAGTGTAGGGGTTAGAATGAAAAAATTGGAGAAGGTTGTTTGACTGAATGAGCCAACTTAGTTTATCAGTTTGTAATGTGCCCTTGCTAGGAGCTCAAGGCCCTCTGTGAAATCAACACACTCACCGAATTTGGTGTCATCTGCAAACTTATTGAGGGCAACCTCAGTAAATTTGCAGATGACAACAACTAAGGCATGTATGTCAATCTGCTTGAAGGTAGGGAGGCTTTACAGAGGGATCACAGAGGATTACAGAAGGTAGGGAGCCTACAGAGGTTGTACAGACAGGCTGAATCGACAGGCCAAGGCTGTTTAACAAGGCCAAGTGTGGGGTCCTGCACTTGGGTCACAACAACCCCATGCAATGCTACAGGCCTGGGGAAGAGTGGCTGGAAAGCTGCCTGGTAGAAAAGGACCTGGGGATTCTAGTTGACAGTCAGCTGAACACAAGCTAGCAATGTGCCCAGGTGGCCAAGAGAGCCTTGTATCAGCAACAGTGTGCCCACCAGGACTAGGGATGTGATTGTCCCTCTGTACTTGGCACTGATGCTGCACCTCAAATACTGGGTTCAGCTTCGGGTCTCTCATTACAAGAAGAACACTGAGGTGCTGGAGCATTTCCAAAGAAGGGTAAGAAGCTGGTGAAGGGTCTAGAGAGCAAGTCTAAAGAGGAGCAGCAGAGAGAACAGGGGTTGTTTAGCCTTGATTACACCTACCTGAAAGGGGGATGGAGCCAGGTGAGATTTGGTCTCTCCTCCCAAGTAACAAGCAATAAGACAAGAGGAAATGGACACAAGTTGCACCAGGGGATGTTTAGATTGGATATTAGGAAAAATTTCTTCTTCAACGGGGTTGTTAAGCACTGCAACAGGCTGCCCAGGGGAGTGGTGAAATCACCATCCCTGGAGGTATTTAAAAGTTGTGTTGATGTGGCACTCAGGGGCATGGTAATGACCTGGCGATGCTGGGTTAATGGCTAGATTTGATGATCTTAAAGGTCTCTTCCAATCAAAATGATTCTATGATTTTAATGATGTTTTTGCTCTTCTTATTTTCTTAAATTTGGAGAGAGATGGGACAGCAACGAGTCCACGTATTAGAGGCTGCTATATAAACTGAATAAAAAAAAGGTTTTTAACATGCTTTAGTTCCAAGATTTGTTATAATTTTGTTTGCATGTACTTTGTTTATTTGGCTATTATTGCTGCTGTGCTTGCATATCTGTCTTTTTTTCATAGAAAATGAAAGTTAAATACTGTTTTTCTTCAACTGAGAGGTACTGTTCTTGCTAGGAATACCAGGAACACTTTGGAAAATGAGAGGCTCTCTAATGTCCTATAAGCTTGTATTTTATGACCTTTGTAGAATATTTTCCTTCTTAAGCATTTGCTTTTAATTGTACCTCAGAGCTTGGCCCTGTAGATGAGGTAGAAATCTTATGAAGGAACCAGATCTCTATTAACTCCTTATTTGATCATTAAAGTAACTGCTATTATCATGAGAAACTGTAGTCAGTCCTGAAGTAAAGTCAGTCAAAATTTTTACTTTCTCTTGTTTCTCTTTTTCTGATCAAAATTTTTTTATGGCAGAAAGAAAACATACATTATATATAAACCCAAGATTTTACTTGTAGTATAAATGAAATCTTAATAGAGGAGTAAAAGAATTATTATTAATCTAGGTCTATTTTTTACAGAAAAAGAAATGTACTGGGTGCAGATGTCAAGCAGTTAGTGGGAGATGCTTCAGGGGCAGCCCTGTGCTGGACACAGCCAGTTCCAGCCAGCTCCAACCAAACCACCACAGGGCACAGCTGAGCCCAGCAGCCAAGGTGGTGGTGCCTCAGGGAAAACATACTTGAGAAAATACCACAAAGAGAGGAGGAAACAAAAAGAGCGAGAAACAGCACAGGGAACACCAAGGTGAGAGAAGAACAAGAGGAGGCAATGCTCCAGGCACTGCAGAAGAGGTTTTCCTGCAGTCTATGGAAATACCATGGTGATATTATCCACACTGCAGCTTGTGAAGGACACCATGCCATAGCATGTGGGTATTTCAGAAGGAACATGGCTCATGGAGAGTCCATGCTGGAGAATGGGAAAAGCATGAAGTATCAGAGAGGAGCTGTTAGGGACTGACCACAACCCTCCACTTCCCCTCTCCTCCTGTGCTGCTTGGGGTGGGAGGAGATAGAAGAGTCATGAATGAAGGAGTGAAGTTGAGCCTGGGAAAAAGGGGGCTGAGGGAAGGGTGGTTTAGATTTTGTCTTTGTTTCTCACCATCCAACTTTATTTTAATGGGCAATAAATTAGATCACTTTTCCTCAAATCGAGCCTGTTTTGCCCATGTTGGTACTGGGTAAGTGATCTCCCTGTCTTTATCTCAACCCACAACCTATTTAATCCTACTTTTTCTTATTTTCTCCACATGTCCTGTTGAGGAGCGGGAGTGAGAGAGTGGCTGAGTGGGCATTGGGTCAACCCACCACAAGAAAGAAAAATAAATTTGAAAAAAGGATTTTGTTGTACAAACCTTTCTTAAGTAATAATAGCAACACAATTAACTTTATATTACACACACTTCCCAAGTTTTATCTTTCCTATTGTTTTGATTTTTCTTTAATGACCCTTCACTTGTCTCTGGAGTGCTGAGGGCTTCCAGCTCTTGGGTAGGGGACAGTGAGTCATAAGTGTCCCTTGTCCTTCAACAGGTATGACTATGATGCTGGTGGTTTCTTCTTTCTGTCTCTAGGATCTGCTTGAGGTCATTATAACATTTGCTCACATACTTTTACACCTTAGTCTTTTTTCACTTGTCTCCCAGTTCACATTATACTCAAATTTACTAGGTATGGTGCATTTTACATAGATCATCTATTTGCTTTTTGTTCTCATTGTTACCCCTCAAACTGTTTTTGTCAAGTTCCAGGTCTGCACTTCCTTAACTGACCACTGGTGAGTTGTTTATTATTCTGGGCTTATAACCAGTGCCAAGCCTGTGCTTCATCTCTTATCTTCCTATACCTGTACTCTTCAGCGCAGCATCCTGTATTCACACTTTTCAAGGCCTCTGCTGTTGTAAGAGGTTTAATTTCTCCACACACTACATTATCAGGTTAGTATCATAAATTTTTCATTTTACACAGAATAACTGTTTGCTACTGTTATCTATATAAAAACTATGGTACTACCACACAAAGATAAGGAAAAATAAAACAGCTTAGACACATACGCCTGATCACAAACAAAAAAAAAAAAAAAAAAAACCACAAACATTGCTATTACAGCTAAACCAAGTAAAAACAAAGCTTTGGGCAAGTCAAGACAAATTCATAGTGAGCCTGACAAGCTGCAGTCCTATGGTTTTGCAAATTTGGTACAAATACTGTACCATGTTGTGATGGGTTGACCTTGGCTAGACATCATGTGCTCACCAAAGCCTCTCTCAACTGGACAGGGTGGAGAATATAGTGAAAGGCTCATGTGTTGAAATAAAGGCAGGGAGAGATCATTCACTAATTACCAGCACATGCAAAACAGACTTGACTTGGGAAAAACTAATTTTATTTATTGCAAATCAAATCAGAGTAGGGTAATAAGAAATAAAGCCAAATATTAAAGACACCTTCCCAGCACCCCTCCCTTCTTCTCTGTCTTAAATTCACTCCCAATTTCTCTACCTCCTCCCCAACAGCAGCACAGGAGGATGGGGGTTGCAGTCAGTTCATCACATTGCCTCAGCTGCTTCTTCCTCCTCAGGTGAAGGAATCCTTACACTCCTCCTCTGCTCCAGTGTGGGATCCCTTCCATAGGAGACAGCTCTTCATGAACTGCTCCAGCGTGAGTTCTTCCCACCGGCTACAGTTCTTTATAAACTGCTCTAGTATGTGTCCTTTCTATGGGGTGTAGTCCTTCACTAACAGCCTGCTCTGGCAGTCTGCCAGCAAACCTGCTCCATGGGTCCTGCCAGGATCTGTGGGCTTTCCACAGGGTTGCAGCCTCCTTTGAGTATCCACCTGCTATAGCATGGGGTTCTCCATAGGCTACAGGTGGATATCTGCTCCACCATTAGCCTCCATGGGCAGCACGAGCACAGCCTACCTCACCATGATCTCCACGATGGGCTGCAGGGGAATCTCTGCTCCTGCACGTGGGGCACTTCCTTCTCCTCCTTCTTCTATGACTTTGGTGTTGTTTCTCTCTCAGTCTCACTCTTTTCTTTGGGTTGAAGTTGGTGTTGAACAACAACTTCTTCCCCTTCTTAAATATGTTACAACAGAGGTGCTATCACTATTGTTCGTGGGCTCAGCTGTGGCCAGTGGCAGGTCTGTCTTGCAGGTGGCTGGCATTGGCTCTATCAGACATGGGGGAAGCTTCTAGCAGCTTCTCACAGAAGCCACCACTGTATTGCTACCAAAATCTTCACCATGTAAACCCAATACACATGTGACTAGCAATGGTAATACAGCATTACTGGTCTTCAGCACTACGCTCCAGAGAGATGCTACACTAAAACTTTGAAGAGAAAACAAATTTTTCTAATATTCTGAAGTTATTCATATTTACTGAGGTATTAATATTAAATACACTACTTCTCTTTATACTAAATAAGCAAACATGAGACACTTGAAACCTATATACACCCACTTCACTTGATTTAGACACTCTCACAAATGGGATGGACATAACTGTTTCTGCTTTTAGCTTCTTTGCTCAAACAGGCAATTTATTGTCCAGATAGGAAATTTCTAGGACTAAATCTGTTCGAGGTTGTAATATGTGAGTAAAAAGAATAGTATCTTAGAGACACTAGTCTGAACTGGAATAGAATATATATTACCTCATGATCAGAACCTGTGGCTCAAATAATTATTAGCTTTCTCAAGGCTTTTCTTTGTCCATATTGAACATAAGGTATTTATCACACTGTTTTCACCAAGGAAAAATCATGTGAAAAGAGGCAAAACAAATATATCAGAGCTACACAGATGAAATACTTTCCTTTATACTACTAGAATTATCTTTGTCGGATAATGGATTTTTATCACTTTAGCATATGTGAAGACTGATTAGTCCACAAAGCCCAGGAAATGACAAAAAATGAACATATTTTGTTCTCTAAAAATAAACACTTATTTTTTGTTCCAGAGGAGCTTTACCTATATTTTTTGGCCCTTGATTGATTGTTCAGGTATTTATAAAATCCAATAAACTGAGTATGCTTTTTATCTTATTAATGAGAGAGGACACAAGTGGAGAAAATAAAGTTTTTATTACCAAATGAATAGCACAGCAGGGTATGGTTTGATAAATAGAACATTTCATTTTACCACATGGGCCTTCCTACTACAGTCCACAGCTCCTAAGTAATTTAATGAACTGCGATGATTGAACAAGTGCCAGTTTTAATACTCAACATTTTAATCAGCTAGCAAAATAAGTTCTAACTGAACAACACTTGAATAGCACTTGAATCTATAAAAGAGTATGTTGCTGAGAATGGTGCTAGTGATTCTGGATGAATTAGAGAAATTACTGTCTCTGCTGGATTTAACTAGTTGGACATTTGGGGTCATTATTACTGCCCTTGCATCATTCATATGAATTTTACTCTTTATAATCTAATTAGGTTTATTCTGCTGTTCACCTGGTCTTCCTCTATCCATATTATCTTCCCATTATTTTCTTGCCAAACAATTGACTATTTCTGGCATCCACTGTAGGTCTGGAATTGAAACATCACATTCATACATGTATGTGTATACACATCCCTTGGTGTGTATGCTTATTACTTGCAATACTCCAGGCTTCTAACTGCTGCAACAGCAGAAGCAAAAGCACAGTCTAAGAATCCCTCCATGGTAGAAGACATTTTTTTCTGAAGGAATGTTTTTCTGTTATGTTTTGCTCATACTCTTAGTTTCCTACAACTTGAGCCCGCAGAGTCCTCTGTGCTTGCTGGAATAGGCTGAAGAAAATTGCTTTAATTGTTCTCCAATGGACATCATTAGCTCCTACAGTGAAGCAAGTTGCTGGATGGAGGTACTGTAGAGAAGAGGGGATGGGACAGTAGCTGGGGTTGATAGATCTCTTAATTACAAGAAGTGTAAAAAGCAGCAAAACTAAGATGCTCACAGACAGTGGGCTTCCAGAATATTAAACAGTAGATTTCAGTTTTCTGCTCCCAACCTTCCATTCAGTCCAGTGATGGAAGTGACCATCAAAGTGGCCTAGATCCTGTTAAATTTGGAATAATCACTTTACAAAGGACTGTCCTACTTTTCTTCCTGCTTGTTTTAGATAATAATATGAAGGTGTGTGTGTGTGCAAAGACAGAGAACCAAAACTCTGAGGAGACAATGTCTTGTCTCCAAGTGGGAAATGAACAGAACTCATTTACACATCTATTTTCTACTCTAGCTCTTGGTCACTCCAGGAAAAGGAAGAATTGAGGAGGAAAAGTGGAAGAGAGGTTTTCATTCAAATTAAGTTGAAGAGGTTATAATAAATCTATTATTTGTAAAAGGAAACTGGTAGGTCTGCATTTGTTACTTAACAAATACTATAGCACTAGGGATCATCTTTTCCCTCATGAAAAGAATGAATGTCAGATATGAATGCACTTACTGTTAATATAAATACATCTCACATTTCAACTCTAAATATTTACATTCATCAAATACTATTCAATCAATAATTTCTGGGATTTATTTCATAGTTACTTTCTATAATTATTTCTGATGCATTACAAAATTGCTGGAATTGTATGTTGTAATAACATGTCACATGTGTTTCCTTTGCAAAAGGTTATGCAGCTTGGTTAACTCATTTCAGAGTCATCTTAAAAAAAAAATTAGAAATTTATATTACATCCACAATAAGTCTTTCATAAACAATCTTTTGGTGTAATATTGAAATCTTCACATACCTAGTAATTGTACTGTAGCCATAATCCATTGTATATTTATTCTGAATTTTCTCCTCCAGTGCTTTCTCCTACCCTATTATTTGTCACTTTATTTAATTTCTATGTTTGATATAGTGCCTATTGTTCTAACAGAAGGATTCTAATAGCCTTCAATTGGTCTTGGATAGCACTCTGAGCCTTTGTGTCTGAACAAAAATACACATGACAAGTTAATCTATAAACCAGTTACTTCAGAAAAAAAGTATTTGAAAACTTGAAATTAAAATAGTACTTGTTATAGATGCATAAATGATCATAGTCTCCCTATTCAATTGCTAACCTACAATATAGTCAAAGTCTTTTTTTGAGTACTTGCTTTGTAATTTTTAATATAATTTCAAATCCTTTTTTTGTTTAATTTATTTCTGTGTTGGTGTTTTTAAGGATGTATTTAGTAGGAATTCTACGGTTGACTCAACTGTATTGAAATACTTATAGTCTATTTCTTCAAGGTATATTTTTGTAAATAGATATTATTATGAGACCATTGCTTCTCATGGTTTGATTATGTTTAATACCACAAGGAACTATTAGTTCATGTATGCTACAGGCTACTAAATATCACATGGTTACTGCTAACTGCATCTAATTGCTTCAGATTACCTATGGTAAATCACATGTTTAGTTCAAGCAGACCTTTTGGAAAACTCCATTTTGATAGAAAACCCACCATTTTCACAAGTTGTCCATATTTTCAGTCATTGTTAAAAATGTACCTTTATTATTCTTCTGTTCATGAGCTTCCCATTCTTAAATTGTTTTATGCCTTTCTCAAGAAATGAAAGAGTTCTTTTGCATCCATATATACTTTTATCCTTGTGAAGATACTTATCATTGCAATTAACTTTGACTTGGATAAGCAACAATAATGTATACCAGGAATATATGCAATACTCCAAAATCAGTCTCATCGGGGTCAAACATAGCAACAAAACCACCCCTGTAATTTTCTTGCTTATCCATTAACAGAAGCTTTAATACATTGCTAATATCCAGTCAATTTTATAATTTAATCAGATTTGCTCTACAAAATTTATTTCCTACAAAGCCCTACTGACCCACTTAGCACAATGCCTGTTTCCTGGCCTCTCATCAACTGAGTCCTACATTTAGCATATCATTTTTTCTTTGTTTGTGTTTTGTTTTGTTTTAAACTGTTATCTTAATTATACAGAGGTTTGTGAAAGATAGGTCTAAATTACCAAGACCTGACAATGTAGAACTGTAATGCTGTGGTTCAGCATTTTCCAAAGTTACTGTATTGAAAGTACATATTATGTCTTAAATATTACTAGCAAGCAAACCAATAATACATAATCGCTTGCTTGTGAAACCAATTCTGTTTGAACATTATCACTGCTGATGTATTTTTATATTTTATTATAAATAATTTTTTACTGGAAATAAATCGTATTCAGAAAGTACCTACCTTAAAGCTTAGTTGGAGAACATAAATTTTATCTTATATATCAGTGTAAATAATAACTAATAACAGAACAAGCAAAAAAAAAATAGAAATCTATTTCAAAGGATAGGCTTTTGCAATGTGACTATTTTAGGCATCTATGTCCCCCAAGCTTTTCATTGTCTTCTGTAATGGTGTCCACATATCCATTGGGATGAATATCTGAATATCATTAGTTCATTTCTAACATATGTATTTAAGGGAATATGAGATATATATAAGAATGTTCCAAATATATTGCAAAAGAATGGTGGTATAGTCTGAGAAATTATGGTTTTCAAGGGTTATCTCTGAGGTAGATATCTCCTGATTGTCTACCTAGGGTGAGTACAAAAAAGGATTGTGTACAACTATGATCAAACAATCTCTTACTTCTGACCCAAGACATTATTTTAACAGTAAATATGCTTTGTTTGTTTTGTTTTTTAAAAAGCAGATGGAGTAATCTTATTCAAAAGAAATCATATATTTCTCCCAATAATGTACAAACTTGGTAGAGCAAAATGCATGTATGTATTATTTGCCGAAGTGTGAAACCATTGTGGCAAGGACTGTAAATGATTTATCCTGAGACAGAAAGCGTGGAAGATAAATCAACAGAGAGTATTGTAAAATTCTTTGCAGATTCTTTGATATAATTTATAAGCTGTTTACTAAAATATTAAACCTTTTTATCTTGGAGGATTAAAGACAGCCAAATTAGATTCTGGCACACAGACTAGTAGAAGAATTAAATAGTTTTATTATTGTAATGAGGTCAGAAGTAATGTTTCTTGGGTTTTGTGAATTGCTGATTTAATTCTTGAGAGCAATTTACATTCGGGAACATTCTGCAGTACCATTTTTAGTGAGAAAAAAAATCAGTATTTTATTCTTTTTCTTCAAAAAATTACTTGCACAGTATGCAACTTACAAATAACAGCCTTCACTGGGTGTACCTGCCAGCTGTCAGGTTTGGATGAGGAAACATGATCAGTATGTAGAAATAAAGCACCATAATGTTGCTATGAGCATTTACCATTAAGCCTAATTCTGAAAGCTTTTTGGACTATAAAACTGGCCAAACTTGCTAGACAAGTAAAACATAGGACAGTCACTGAATCACGATCCCTGCCTTATTTATTCCATGATATAAGCAATATATTTAGTTTGCTGTCAATTTTTTTTTTCTACTTGTCCACCCATAACTATAAGCATGCAAAAAATCTGCAGTGGGACATCAGGGGAAAGACAAGTTAATAAGCATTTCTTTGAGGTGTTTTCTGCAAATTGTACTGTGAAAGAGGAATCACCACTGTAATGTGATAACAGTATCACACTGCTTCCTACCCTCTTTTGGTCACCCTGAGGCTTTGTCCTTGGGAGGTATTTTTGAGTGTATGTGGGTGTGCATATTTGTAAATGTAAATGAGTTACACAACTTTTTCACAGCTTACACTGTATTGATATTTCTGAAATCTTCTCACAGACATTTCAAGAGGACTGTGCATTTGATTTGGGTTGCTTTATGAAGAGTTTGTAATATGTGTGTCGGTGCCACAGAATATATTCATCTCCTTCTGTGCACAGATCTCCAAGTAACAATTAGAACTTAAATTTATTACACTTCTACACACCCAAAAAAGTACAGGACAGTAAAAAAAAAAAAAAAAAAAAAAAAAAAAAACCAGAATGGAAAGGAAAAGAAGTAAGAAATCCATGAGTATTTTTAAGATCTTTTTAGAATGTAATTGGGTGGGGGTTTTTTTCAACTTAGTATAAAAATTAAAGATGTCTGTTTTCCTTCAGATGCATTAAGAGAAAGTGGAAATATTCTTGGCTATTTCCTTCCAAAACCTCAGTGTTAGTAGCTATCATGAAAATATGAGCTAAGATATTAAAAACATTCTCTTAGAACTAGCAGATGTGACAAAAAGTATGCTACATTTTTGCAACTAAAGGCTAAGTAAGATATTCTAGATTGTGTTTAATTGCACAAAACTCTTGAGTTCAGGCAATGAAGACATCTTTCAGCTGGCAAATCATGAGAGATTGCAGAGAATAAGAATGATCAACAAATAACCACTGCTTTCTACATATAAGTTGAATAATTAATTGAAGTCAGTGCAGCCCTAATTGGTTGATGGTAGAAAATATAATGCCAAGGATACAAGAATACTTTTAAGTAAATAAGGGGTTTTATATAGAGTCTCAGTTTATCTGGATGTAGACCACATGGTGATCTTTTCTTTTTTTTTAACAAAAAGAAGGTTAAATGAAACTGCAGATCCATAAACACAAGTCGAAGAGTAACTTTAAACTCCTAATTTTATTGGCAAGACAGTCTTACTCTCTAAATTATGTCACCTGGGCAGAGATTCATCTGTGTAAATACATGGCAACATGAACTTAGCACATATTGAGACCTCTGAAACATTCAGATGTGTAGTTCTCAAAGGGGGTAGAAAGTGCAACAGAAGATCTACAGAAGACTCTTGCTCTTCTGGGGTAGCAGCTAGGAGTTAGGTAGGATACAGTCAGCTTTTATGCACCTGAATTCTTCCTCAAGGGTTTTTCACATCCTCATTTAAGTATCTGATGATGATTTGTCCGCTTGGACTATCAGCTTATATAGAACTTCTGCAATTCAGGATGATTTTACAAATTCGCCTATTGTTCTTTTCCTATGTTCTTGCATCTTATCTTTTCAGATTAATTTTGATCCTGTTGTCTGCCTTAGACTGTGAGGAATGTAAAAGACTATTAGTAGTTTTCGAAACAGCTCTAGAAGACAGCCAAAGTCTGGAATATATAGACGTTTCTTAGCCAGATTAACACTTGAACCTTGCAAGGAGAATTTTTACTTCCCACTCTCAGTGGGATATGTTAACATATATATAACATATGATATGTTATTTATCATATATAGTCTGTGCCTCAGCCTCATTCTGATGAAATCTACTTTTAACTTTTTCCTTCAGGAATGCATCATCAATGTTATAGTATTCTCTTTGATCTCAGATGCTGGTCAGCAAACAGTCTACCTAATCACATCACCTGGGATGATGATGAGTTATTTTCCTCAATTAGTGATTTCATCTTTGTTTTCTCAAAAGACTTTTAGTAATTTTCTTATTTTGTTTTCTTTTGCTGTCTCCCTTAGAGCATATTTTCATTTAATTCAAAGTGTTCAAACAAGTTCTCACTCAGATAACCTCAGCACCATGTGGTATTTATCTAAATTCTACAGAAAAAATGCTTATTTTTTCATGTATTCTAACTAAATTGTTGTTTCTATAATGCTACCACAGTAACTCTACATACATTTTCTAATAAAATGTCTTTATTTTCAACCTTTAACCTATTCAATGTGCTGCCTTTCTACAGCTGTAAGAATTATCTGGATTTTGTGCATATTTGCTTTTTAGGACTACAAGCTGTTTATGAGGAATGAGATATGTATCTCTACAGGAAAAAAAAAAGTGATCTGTACTTGTTTAGGCTGGAATACAGTTCATTTCCTTCATATTATCTTGTACGGGGCTACGTTTTGGATTTGTGATGTTAACATACTGATGTTTTACCTATTGTTGAACAATGTTTGCACAACAGCAAGGCCTTCCCCGCTTCTCACATTGACTTACCCGCAAGTACCCTGGGGATGCACAAGAAGCTGGGAGGGGACACAATTGATGATTTGGATGAGGAGATAGAGTGCACCCTTGGTAAATTTGCAGATGACACCAAGCTAGGTGGAAGTGTCTATCTGCTTGATAGTAGGGAACCTCTGCAAAGGGATCTAGATAAGCTGAATCGCTGGGCCAAGGCCAATTTTATGAGCTTTAATAAGGTCCTGCACTTGGGCCACAATAATCCCCAGCAGATCTAGAGTCTTGGGGAGGAATGTCTGGAGAGCTGCCAGGCAGAGAAGGACCTGGGGGTGTTGACTGACAGCCGCCTGAACATGAGCCAGCAGTGTGCCCAGGTGGCCAAAAAGGCCAATGGCATCCTGGCCTGGATCAGGAATAGTGTGGTCAGCAGGAGCAGGGAGGTGATCATTTCTCTGTACTTGGCTTTGGTAAGGCTGTACCTCGAATGCTGTGTTCAGTTTTGGGCCCCTCTCTACAAGAAGGACATTAAGGTTCTGGAGGGGGTCCAGAGGCAGGCTACAAAGCTAGTAAAGGGTTTGGAGCATGTGTCTTATGAGGAGAGGTTGAGGGATCTGGGGCTGTTTAGCCTTGAGTAAAGAAGGCTGAGGGGAGATCTTATTGTCCCCTGCAACTACCTGAAAGGAAGCTGTAGTGAGGTAGGAGTTGATCTGTTCTCCCTGGTGACAAGTGACAGAACAAGAGGAAATGGCCTGAAGTTGAACCAGGGGAGGTTCAGACTGGATATTAGGAAGCATTTCTTTACAGCAAGGGTTGTCAGGCATTGGAATGACCTGCCGAGGGAGGTGGTGGAGTCACCATCCCTGGTGGTGTTTAAGAGGCGGTTGGATCTTGTGCTTAGGGACATGGTTTAGTGGTTTTTGATAGGGCTAGGAATAAGGCTGGACTTGATGATCTTGAAGGTCTCTTACAGCTGGAACTGTTCTATGATTCTATGGTACAGCTGACCCCAACTGACCAAATGGATATTCCATAACATATGATGTCGTGCTCAGCATATAAAAGCTGTGGGGAAGATGGAGGATGGATAGACATTGTGAGTTACAGAATTTGTCTTCCCAAGTAACAGTTACACATGATGAAGCCCTTTGTTTCTGAAAAATGGCTAAATATCTGCCTGCTGATGGGAAGTAGCAAAAGAATTTTTTATTTTGTTTTTCTTAAAAACACAGTTTTTGCATTTCCTATATAACTGTCTTTATCCTGGCCCACAAATTTTCTCAATTTTACCCTTGCAGTTTTCTCTCTCAGTGCTGGAGAGGGGGTCAAGTGAGCAGTTGGGTGAGGCTGAGCTGCCTACCCGTGTTAAAACACAATATGATCTTAATAAGGTAGTGTGGGGTTCAGGCAAAGCCAGTACTTTTCATTTAGCTATCAAGAGCTCTGACCAGAGTTCTACAGAGAGTGATCATAAGGGGAATAAATAGTTTCAGAATACATCTGTGATGGATTTACTTTTATATGTCCTGGTGCCAGTGGGTCAGGGCAAACCATCTGAAAGGAAGGGAGAAATGCACAAGCAATGTGCTCTTGCCTGGGAAAGAAAAATAAGCCTCCTTTATTTAATTTCTTTAGAAAGTCCAGATAATTTATGAAGAAAAAAATTACAATTCATCTTCATTGCTTCTTTTGCAGAACTATGCCATGGACCTGCTGTAAGAAAATGTGTAGAAGAAGTGGGATGGATGGTATCATACAACTATCGCAGTAATTTCGACACTGTTGAATGCAAGACATCAAGGACCAGTCCCTGGTCCACAGGCCAAATGGTTTAGACTGCCTCCCACCCATGCTGTTTAGGATTAGCCATGCTCTAGAGCAAACTGGGCTACAGCCCATGGCAATTGGCTCTCCTCTAGTGCCTTAAGGTAAGCCCTAAAGTGTGGGGTTTTTTCCTATGCTTTTTCAGTTCAAAGTACTTGAAACAACATGAAAAGTGTGTTGCAGGCCACCAGAGCTGTGCTTCTGTTACACAAAATAATGCACATGCTGGGTGCTCTAGTATGTATTACTTCTGTATTACAGTACCACAGCACTGTGGAAGGAATGAGCAGACAAAACTAGTGCAGACTCTCCTCTTTTAGTTTTTGTAGTTTGTTTTTGTTTTCTTTTGTTTTAGGAGGAAATGGAGAAACATGACTTGTCTGTCAGAAAGCTAATTGTCGTGACCTGGATGACAGCTGGGAAGAAAGCTGACAATTAAGCAGTATGGACAGACAGTTTGAGTTTGCTCCCTGGTGAGTATAATTGTCATTGTAGATATACCCATCTAACTCTATCAAAATCAGACATGTGGTATGTGCCACCTAAATGGAACATACCTGCATAGGAGGGTATGTAGACATAAACTCAAAAATACATTTCCTATACTGAAACTGTTTTCATAAAGTCTGAACCTAGAAGCATGCTGTCATTTAATCTATGCACACCATACCTGTCATTCTTCAATAGCTTTGTACCTATTGATATAAGTTATGCCCAATTTAGTCATCTGGAACAGCTGGTGCTAAGGTACATTTTGTTTCCATGTGATTTCTGTAATGCAGAAACATCTTCGTATGGCTGTCACTTAGTAACTTGCTTTGAATTCCTTTGTCCTCTTCTCTTTAACCAGAAGGACATTAGTGCTAGGAAATATCTGAGGAATTTCATCTTTTTTGGGTGACCATCAGTGGCAGCTTTAGATGTAAGAAGAGGTCCCAGGAAAGCTTCTTCATTCAAGAGATCATTTTTTTAATTCCCTTAACAAAAATGCACTCTGCAAGCCATGGGCTATATTTATTTATTCTATAGCATCCCTGGGTTACACAGCAGTCAAACATATACCACATATTTAAGCTCCCATGAGGATTTTCACTGGCACTGTAATAAGACAAATTTTACTCTGAATGTCAAGCATAATTAAAATGTGTACTATAACCACTTTTCACTGTTAGCCACTCATCTGTCATCAACTTTCACACAAAAATCTGGAGAATCAAGGAAATAGACTTAAGCAGACTTGATCACACAGACTTTTAATGAAATAACATTAACCTGTAGCAAGCTTAAAGTGGCGAAGAATCAGTTTTTAAAGCAAAATTCAAAAAATTCTTTGCGATGGTGAAACTGTAATAAACAATGTTATAGGAATTTACCACATGATACAAGGACAAAATGTATTGAAAAAATCTGTTAACAAATATTCAACAGTGATTTTTAAAGTGATAAATTAAATAACCCTACAAGCATAGTGTTTATTTAGTTTTTATCTACTCATTGTAGAATTTTTGCTATGTATTTTTGGTAAATACTATGGGTATGATCATATGATCAAATGCATTTGTATTTCCATGGCTTAACAAGCTACTGCCTAGCAACTGAGAGAGCTTACCACATTCTTGATCTTAATTGATGGCAATTATAAGTCACATATATTGGCCTCCATTGTATTTCATCATATAATGTAGGGGCACATTGCAAATGTACCTGCAATAAAATGAAGAAAAACCTACCTTACGAAAGAGGCAGAGCCATTTATTTGGCTAAACTGAATTTTTAACTAAAAAATCTGCATTTTACATCTAGTAATTCTTTTGTTTATTTAAACATTTAAAAATATTTGATCATCATTTCTTCAAAAGCTTGGCAAAGTAATCTGGTTTTTTTATTAGATAAATTTCATATATGGAGTCCATCCTTTGTGAAGAGTTTGCTTTACTTCCACGAGTAGTAAGTAATAATTATTTAATGATATCGTATACCTACATGAATATGGGAAGGATTAGAACATGGCAAAAATAGTACGATTGTTCTGTTATTTTCCCCGAGGCAACAAAATAATATAGTGTAATGAATGATAATACGGAAAAAAAAAAAAAAAAACCTACTCATATTGAAGTTTAAAAATTATTCTCTGGTACTATACACCAAAACTAAGGAAAAGTGCGCATATGAGACCATATCTTAACTGTATTTCACATTTAACTGAAGCCAATGAAACCCCCTGCCTCCCAGCTTCAAACATCTACTCAAAGACATATGATTTTCTCCAGTAAGTGGTGAATAACTAACATAATTTTAAAAGGTGATATCTAAGGCAAATATGTAGCTGTATATATTATTTATGGAAAAATTTTATCTGACATTTAGGGATATGTTAGTACAATGATTGTAGAACATGGAAGGCAAGTAATCACTTCTCCTGAAGGTTTTTCTATCAGGAACACTAGAAGTTAAAACAGAGTTTCAAAGATCTTCACTTTGCAGAAAATATTCTCAACTCTTTTAATAAAAAAGGATTTAATCATAAATATTTTACACCACTTATAGGATTATTATATTTGTGACTTACATGAAAAGGATTACACAACATACATTTTATTTTTACTTTCAAATTGCTATTGATCAGCCATACTTCCAGCACACTGCAGCACAGACACCCCAAAGCGACAGGCAACAACAAGGGGAGACAACAGGGTATATTTAATCTAAAGGAAAAGTTATCTGTGTAAAAGGATGTGCTTATCAAAGCAGGATGCTATGTCCATATTGCACCTGCACTGGTCCTTCAGATTCTAACATATGCATCTTCCAAATCATATTAATTTTTCTTTAGATGATGTAATGTGTAGGTTTCATTTTACATCAGTTATATCAATGTATCAAACGTCTTTTTTTTTATTCCTTTACCACAACATTTTTTTATTTTTCCTTTATCATAGGCTTTTAAATATCATTTTCTCTGCTATTCAAAATGTTCTTTCTTCTTCCATGTTGCTGTCTTCTCTTTTTTTAAGGTCTTTTTTCTACACAGGAGCACCTTACTTAGTATTTTTGTATTATGCTTGTTTTCCATCCACTCTCTTGAACTACATGTAATGCTTTAAAATTTGGTTGCCTTAAGTCTTCAAAGTTCACCTGTGTCAAAAACAAGTTTTCATAAATACATTTACAGAGAAATTTCTATGGTATGTACAGGATCTTCAATGATGATCCCTATGCAGCAGAATTCTTCCTCTAGTGACTATACTTTAAGGATCTTTGAGACAATTTGTAAAATCAGCCTAGGTCATCTCATTTCTGTCACTTTATGTTATAGTAAGGGTGGTGAAAGTGACAAAATAAAGGGAGTAATAAGTGCTCTAACTTGTGGCATTCAGATCATGGGGTCTTTGGCAGGTCTTTTCTATCTGAAATCCATTTTAAAGGCTTTAAATATATTTTTTTGAAAAAAAAAAAGATTGCATAGTGTTCAAGGAATTCTAGTCACATTTTCGGGCAGACAAAGAAAAGGAATTATTTCAAATGTTCACTAACGCAGTTAATTAATCAATTCTTCACATTCCCAGTAAGTGCCAGTTCCAATAAACTTTCCACCATTCAGTTACTCTTTGATAATACTGATAGCATAACTTTCAGTCTATATAATGAACTTTGAGAAGAAGAAATATAGGAAGCTTTGATAAACAAATCCTTTAAAGATATTTCTAGAGAGATGCAACTTATTTAAGTAGAGTACATCAATGCTTTTAAATTAAGTAATCTCTCAGGTTGTAAGTATTCTGATATTTGAAAATTACTCTTTTGGCAAAAGGCTCTTTCTTTCCAATTCAGACAAGACAAAATTCTACTAGCTTTAAATATGTTGGCATAATAACTGATGTCTTTCTTTAAAAGAGAATGGGCAATCTTCATCTATCTTTTGGATAATATAAATTTAATGTAGCTTATGATTTCTGCCATAAACCTTCAATGTCAGTGTAGGTATACCTGTAAGCTACTGTGTAGGGTCATGCAACTAATATTTAAGGTGTTCTTCCACTTAAGTGGTTTTAAAACTGTACCTTTCTTCCCACTTTTTTTTTTGTTTTGTTTTGTTTTTTGTTTTTCTTTGGAAATTCACAAAAACCAGAAAAAAAAAAAATGACAATGGGATTCATTGAGTGCTCTCTTTGTGAATTTCCTTTATGGGAATTCCTATTGCATGGGTCATCATAACAGAAAACAAAAGGGAGATAGACAGGATCTTCTCTGAAACTCAACAGCTTGAAGAACCCCTATCATCAGAGTAAATGCAACTTCAGGAGAAAGTGAAGGATGGAAGATGGTGACTGCCGGTACCAAGAGGAAGGCTCCTGCCCCACCTAAAGTCTCACAAATTCAAAATAAGTTCTCACCCCTCAAAGATGAAGACAAGCCAGATGTGTCTACAAACAAAGAACCTGGTTCACTTAACCCTAAACCATGCAAAACAACCAGGAAGAAATGGTGAGTCATCATAACGGGTGACTCCCTACTGCAGGGGACAGAGGCACCTATCTGTGAACCCAATAAATCATCTAGAGAGTTTTGCTGTCTTCCAGGGGCCAGGATCTGGGATGCTGTGGAAGGACTGCCAAAGCTTGTTCACTCTTCTGACTATTCCAGGAGTAGTTCCCTCTCCAGGAACTCAACATGTTTGGGTTCCTCTCTAAAGTGCCTGTATACTAATAGATGCAATTATGGGAAATAAACATGATGAGTTAAAGTTCTATGTGCAGTTTCAGGGCTATGATCTTGTTGGGGTCATGGAAACATGGTGGGATGGCTCCCATGACTGGAGTCTTTCAATGAAGGGATACAGTCCCTTTAGGAAGGACAGGCCCTGGTCCTCAAGGGGATATTTTGACCACCCTGGTGAAACAACACAGCTGAACATAAGCATAATCATCCAGGAGCTTCCTGGAGTTCATCAATGATAACTTCCTCCTCCAAATGACAGAGGAACGATTGAAAAGAAGTGATTTCTGGACCTCATACTCACCATCAAATAGGGGCTTGCTTGGGATGTGAAGATCAAAGGCAATACTGGTTGCAATGATGGTGAGATGGTGGAGTTCAGGATCCTCAGGGCAGAGAACAGGGTGAAACACAAGCTCACAACTCTAGGCTTCAGGAAAGCAGACTTTGGCCTCTTCAGAGATCTTCTTGGAAGAGTCCCATGGGATAAGTCTCTGGAGAGAAGGGGGCTCAAGAACACTGGTTAATATTAAAGGATTACCTCCTCCAAGCTCAAGAAAATTCTATTCCAACAGACACACAATCAGACAAAAATGCAAGGAGTCCTGTGTGGACAAAATACTCTTAGCCAAGCTCAAACACCAAAAAAAAAGCATACAGCTAGTGGAAGCAAGGACAGGTTGCCTGGGAGGAGTACAGAACATCCAGGGATAAAGTTAAGAAAGGTAAACCCCACGTGGAACTGAATCTGACCAGAGATGTCAAAGACAAAAAGAAGGGCTTCTATAAGTACATAGGTGACAAAAGGAACACAGGGAAATGTAGGCTAATTGTTTAACAAGACAGGGGACCTGGTGGCAAAGGACATGGAAGAGGCTGCAGTATTGAATGCCTTCTTTGTCTCTGTCTTTACTAGCAAGACTGGCCTTCAGGAATCTCAGGTCCCAGAGGCCACAGGGAAAGGCTGGAGTAACGAATGTATACCCTTGGTGAAAGAGAATCAGATCATGGAATACTTAAACTGAATACATGTAACTCCACGGGCCCTGATGAGATGCACCTACAGGTGCTGAGGGAGCTGGCTGATGCCACTGCAAGGCCTCTCTTGATAAACTTTTATCAGTTGTGTCAATCTGGAGTAGTGCCTGGAGACCGGAGGAGAGCAAATGTCATTCCTATCTTTAAGAAGGGCAAGGAGGCTCGGGGAGCTACAAGCCAGTCAGCTTCACCTCCATCCCTGGGAAGGTGATGGAGCCACTAATCCTGGAATACATTTCCAGACACATTAAGGACAAGAAAATCATCAGGAGCAGTCAGGAGTTCACTAAGGGGAAGCCATGCTTGACCCACTTGCTAAACTTCTACAGTGAAATGACTGGCCTGGTAGATGAGGGGACAGCAGTGGAGATAGTCTACCTGGACTTTGGTAAGGCCTTTGACACCATCTCCCTTAAGATCCTCACACATTATCTGTTGATGTAAGGTCTGGATAAGCAGCCAGTGAGGTGAGTTAAAAACTGGTTGAATGGCCAGGCCCAGAGAGTGGTGATCAGTGGCATGAAGTCACACTGGAATCCAGTTAATAACAGTGTACTCCAGGGATCAGTACTGGATCCAATTTTGTTCAAAGTCTTTATTAATGATTTACATGAAGTAGGAGAGTGTACCCTAAGCAAGTCTGCTAACAACAAAGGAGAGAAGTGGCTGATATTCCAGAGGATTGTGCTGCCATCCAGAGGGATCTCAACAGGCTGGAGAAATGAGCTCATAGGAACCTCATGAATTTTAACAAGGAGAAGCACAAAGTCCTGCACCTGAGAAGGAACAATCCCACTTCACCCAGATGGAAATCAGATTTCAAGAACAGCACCTGGGAATCCTGGTGGAAACCAAGTTGAATATATGAGCCAGAAATGTGCCCTTGCAGCAAACATTAGGCAAAGTACTGCCAGCAGGTTGAGCGATGTGATTCTTCCCCTCCGGTCAGCACTGGTGAGGCCACACCTGGACTATTGTGTCCAGTTCTGAGCTCCCCAGTGTGACAGACAGAGACTGTAAGAGCCTGGCTATTGTGTGTCTCAAACCTTGTGTGGTGATAAGATCTGGAAAGACCTATCTGGAGGGGAGAAGTGTTTATTGCTCCCAATGTCTCTGTGACCCTGCTTTGGCTCCTTGCAGACATGCTTTAACAAAAGGAAAAGATAGGTTTTGCATAGGTGGGACTCTTCTTTAGTTAAGTGCTTCTGCTGACTGTGCCATGGGGGAGGTGGATGGGAGGCACCACACTACCTTCTAACTCATGGGGCTCATTCAAATCAACACCACTTCCTGTGGAAATTGGGAATGCCACCCAGATACCTCAAGGGTATAAAAGGGACAGAAAAATATTGATTATCGTGCACCCACCACCAAAGGACTCAAGACTTGGACTGATCTAGTGAGATGTTGCTGGATCCACAGGTAGTGGTAACCTTTTCTCTTTATCTTACTCTATCTCTCTTACTCTCTCACTCCCCCTATCTTTTTCCCTTTTCTAATCACTCTTTCTTCCTTTTCCTAGAAATTTAGTCATGTCATAAAATAATCACCTACAGAAATAACACCTTTATCCATACTGTTTGTTGATTGTTCCATTAGGGAGAACTAATCAATTGTTTTGTTATTGTCGTGACTCTGCTGTCATGGCAGCCCTGCTGTGCAGGGGCAGACTCTTTCAGGGGATTGCAAGGATTCACCTCCCTCTTTGTCCACTGAGTGGGAAAAGACAGGGAAAAAGTCCAACAGGCAACAAAAAGCTGGCTAAGTGTCTGAAGCATCTCTCCTATGACAAAAGTTCAGCCTGTCAAAGAAAATGCTTAGAGGGGATAGAGGGGATCTTATCAATGTGTATAAAGGGGAAAGAGACAGGCTCTTTTCAGTGGTACCCAGTGAAAGGACCAGAGGCAATGGGCACAATATGAAACAAAGGAAGTGTTATCTGAACATCAGGAAAAACTTTTTCACTGCTTGTGTATCCAAGAACTGCCACGGATTGCCCAGGGAGTTTGTGGGATCACCCTTCTTGGACATACTCAGAAGCCATCTGTACATGTTCCTGGACAACTGGATGTGGTGGCCGTGCTTGATCTAGGGGGGCTGAACTAGGTGTTCTCCAGAAGTCCTTTACATACCCAACCATTCTGTGATTCTGTGATAATTCTTTCCTCACTCATTTTACCTGTTTGGATAAGGCTACAGTCTCTCACATCACAGACAAGAGCTATGAACTTGGACAATGCCAGCTGGTAGAATACCTGGTGTCTTTTCAAACTACTCTGAAGATGCTTTTCCACAGTCAAATTCTAATTCACTGAACATCTGTCATTTGATAAGTTAAAGCAGTACACTCTACTTTCTGAACTACCTTGCCAGGTCCTAACCAAGGATAATACTTTTGTCTATAAAGATGCTTTTGGCAGAACAGTACAAATCTGTATTTCCCTGCCAAGTACACAGTGATCCAGTGGCTCACCTGAGCTTTTTTCAGCCAGTGTCTCTTCAACCTATCGATCAAAAAAGTGAGGTTGCTCTTAATGGGGGCACAGCCATTTCTTCTTAGCAAAATAACACATCTCCTGCCATTAAGGCTGTTCCTCTCATTTACTCAAATTATAGCTTATAAATCACCCCGATTAAGGGACTTATTTTCTTCTTTTTATTACTTAAAGCAGAGGGATTTTTGCCATAATGGTTTGCAATACATATTTGTCTTTTCTATTTTTTCTTTAAGTTCCTTGGTACTCCTCCTTGGTGATATTTCCTCCTGCAGGACTTCTCCTGAAAATCATATGGTAAAAAAGCAGCATGTGCATTCCCACAAGGCACCTCAGATTACAAAGAATTCCTGCTTTATACTACAGCATAGGAAGCCAGTTTTATACTGGGAAAAAAACCCATGACATACTTTTCCACCTTTGGAAGCCTAAAGACATACCTGACAGTCACAGTTTGACCCCATCACTTACGATAAGGAAATATTTACAGCTGGCTATGGCAACATGTTACTGCCATGATAATAATTCTAGAATTGCTTATTCTGTACCTTTGCAAATATTCTGTGAGTCGAGCCTTACAACATCCTCATAAATCATGTCAGTATCTCACTGGAAACATTAACAACCTTTGGTGCAAAGCTCTTAAATGATTTGCCCAAAGTCACATGTCAAGTAAGTGACAGAGAATAAAACCTAGGAATACTGATTCTCAGTTTCCTTTTCTATCCACTAAACTCATTCTTTCATTCATTTTGATACACTCAAACTCATAGTAAGACTGCTGACCTGATTAAATTTGAAAATACGTTAGATTTTCCTTTTTTTTTTACGTGTAACTTTGTTCCCTGTATGAATGCAAAATATTTACTACATTGTTGTTTATTATAAATGTATTTGTGTCCAAATTTGCTACTTTTGAAGAACATTAATCTTACATAAAAATGGTTGCCTGTAGAGTCCTGATGTGGAATCCATGTTCCCTTAATCATGAAAGCAACAAGTTGTTCAAGTTTTTGAAGTAAATGCATTTGACAAAGATACATCTTGCCTTTTGAAGGTCATTTGTCTATTACAAAAATAATTTTAAGTCTTCCATTGTGTGCTGTGTGGAGAAGCATTCTGTGCTTCCCTCAATAGTAATAGTGTATCAGTGTGAACATTCAGATAGTTATTATTTTGAAGGCATTTATTTTCTTCCTACATATTGGAAGCTTATGGTCATTGTATTCCAACTTATCTCTAGTATAGCAAGCTTTATTTTTGCCAGTCATTACCGATGCTCAAGACAACAGTTTTTAGGATCAAGCCCAACATTTTGGAGGACTTCAGGAAAATAGAAGTTTATTAGTGTACCTAAATATATAGTAAGACTCATACAGTTTGACCTTTTTCCCACTGACTTGAAGCCTAGGAATAATTTGAACAAAAATTTCTGAGACTTTACTTTTTCCTTTTTTTTTAAGCTTTTTTTTTTAAGCTTTTTTTTTTTTTTTCCTTGCTGAGCAGCTGTAACACAGAATGACTTGTTCACATTGTTCAAGTTTGAGTTAGCAGTGTTCTATTTTCTACACTATCTCACCCCTAGGAACATCTAGATTTCAAATCAGCTACAGCAAGAGGAATTGGCTGCTCTGAAAAGCAGTAGAGATTATATAAGTAACTAATCACACCTTTTTTGGTGATTTTCAAATCAGATCATGAATGGCTCAGTCCTGTGTAGTTTTTCATTTCTCAGAACAACTGCTGGCATAATAATAAATTAAATGTGTCACTTTCTTTTCACATTAAAAGTCTAAAGAGTTTGTTGACTATAAAAATAATGCACTATGTGAACAAGAGTAATGCTTTGTAGCAAAAAAATTTTTTAGCTTTTCATTATATTGCTTTTCATTTACTTTCTCATTTATTCTATTCCTACAAGGCTGAAAGGCAGAGAATAGGATGGTGACCATCTGCAAAACGAAATATATTCTCAGGCAGAGATCATACTTAATTTAACTTCTTTTTTACTAAGAATTTCATGCAAATGTTAACTAGTTTGTTCTTTGCTTATTTTTACCATAAAGCAGAAGCATACATTTAAATAATACAATACCATACTTCATAGTAGTTTTAATTATTTCCCTGCTTCTATTATCTACTTCTTTGTTTCCAGGCATTTGTCTCTTATCATTCATGACCTCAGGAGAGTATTGTTCTTTAGTAATTCCAAGAGTATTGTTATCACAGAAAACATGGAGGTGAGAATGGTTCCTGTAGTTAGGAAGCTGTGATTTTTAAACTCTTAATTTAACACCCATTTCACAGCTAAACTGTCTTTCAAGACCCACAAAGCTTTGACATTCCTCATCAGTAGAACTCAAAAAAACTCAAGAAGAATTTCTTTGTGTGTGTGTGTGTGTATTTGACCTGGGATTAACTTTGATTTGGCAGGAAAATACTCATGTTTTCATTGGTCTTACAGCTATGTGGGTAAAGCATTGTTATCTGTCTGCCTCTCAGACAAATAGTATGATTGTTGATGCATTTAGGAACAAATCCTGTGAAAGCAGGTGTAGTAATCATGTAAGCCAGGAGAGGCATTCCCTGTTTCACTAATGTTGGATACTATAGGAAAATTCCACCAAAGGGAACCTGGGGAATTTGCGCTGAATGATGCACAGTTTAACCTTGACACTTGATTATTCAGTATGTGTGTAAGCTCAGCATGTGAGGTCTTTGTATAAAGGACTCTGAGATATGGGCCAGTGTCAGAAATCAGAACTGTTATCCAGTAAGCACTATAGATCTTTTGCAAGATTCACAAACATTCATTTCTCTTCAGACTCTCTTATTTCCCTTCCTAACACAGTTAAGACAAGATCTGTGATTTTGTTTAGGGTTGTTATTTTGTTCTTTGTTTCTGTAAAAATGATATCACATCCAGACAGAAATAAAATATAAAAAAGTTTTGAATAACGTATCATAGTGTAAACTTCTACTATAGTCCACTGCAGAAGAAACGTCTATGTATACAGAGATTAAATTGTTATTTTCTTATTTCTTTGCAGGGTGTGGAGAATGTTGAAACAAACTGCTGAAACCCAGGGAATGAAGTATAAAGGAAATGGAGGTATCTGGGACATAAACAATGCATTTTCTGCAGTGCAGCCACAATTGACAATTCTGAATCATACCTACATCTTCCTGCTAAATTTTCTTGACTCAAGGTTAGTTGCAGCAGATGTCCTACTCACAGTGTCCTCTCATAGGGCCTTCAGTCAGATGAAAAACAGGTTTAAAGCTTCCAGGGCTGTTTTATGGGAGATGTCAGAGTAAATGATCACACCAGTCTCTTTTGACCATAAAATCTATGTCTTTGAACTGTTCCTTAACATTTCCTAGCAGCTCTCTTCTTCATTTTCCCAGCATATCCTCCACAGCATAGGGAGTGCTATAATATTATGATGTCCCTGAGGAGCATCATAGTCTAATGATCAAAGGAGGGAAAAATCAGAGGAAAATGTTAGAAACCATGTGAAGAGTGTGAAAATGAGTTAAGATGTATCAAGTATTTAAAGGATTCCACTTCACTACCCTTTTACATCATTTCTGTCTTTTAGTTTGTTGGAAGGCTGTATTTCTGCCATCTGACACAGGAAATCATTGGGGCATCACCAAAAAGCCTTTCTACTTTCTCAATGATAAACACAATGGGTTTCTCTCATTGTTCTTTTCCGAAGTTATCTATACAAGTTTGCTGACATATTCCAGAGGTAAATAACCAAATTTTAACTAAATGCTGGTTAAATCAACATTACAGTGCTGATCAGCATATACACACAAAAATAAAAACCAAATAATAATAAAAAAAATCCAACCTAGTTTATTTACTTACAGAATAAACCTTAAAAAAAACCAAAACAACAAAACCAACCACAGACAAAACAGCAAAGACAAAATTGTAGAATTGCTATTATATCAGTTATCTATGAAACATTCAAAGAAGTGTGAAAGTCTTGTCTGTCTAGATTACTGACATTCTTTGAGACTAAAATGGACTGAGTAAATTTTTAAAACTCTGAGATAACTAAAATTTAATGTTCCATCTCATGATAACCATTACACAAGTTATTTAAAAATCTTGACAGAAATGGATATTTTCCACATTTTATAGAACCAGAAGGTAGAAGAGAATCCATGTGATACAGTGAATGTACAATTACAATAAGAATGTTAATAAAACATTAATTCAATTTTTATCAATGTTTTCCATATGTCTGGAGAATAAGAACGCATTATTTTTCCTGATTGCTCTGCACCTATCTATTCCCCTTCACTGTTTCCTTATTGACAGTGGCATTCCTCCACCTTGCTGCCCTGGCTTTCTTTTTAGCTTATCAGAGGCAGGTTAGATCAAATTACCAGTTCAGTCATCTGCCAGTTATTTGCCAGCATACCATGGGTGGTGGAATGGTGTCTGAACTCATGAATTAGACACTCCAACTCTTATCTAATGCATGTGCTGTTACAGTCTGTGCCCCTGGGCAGAGTGGAAGGTCCCTAGGGCAGAGACAGAGGAGGCACCTCACTCTCCTTGAATGGAGAGATGTATATTATGAAATTTAACAAACAAAAAAAAAAAGAAAACCAGATAAAATACACATTCTGTGAGAATAATTTCTGTAGAAAACTCTTCATCGAGTTAAATAGCTAAACAGGTAAACAATAGCTGTAACAGGTAAATAGCTAAATAGGTAAACAATTTTCTATGAGGAGATTTCTAAGAGAAGAACTTCCATTTTTCATTGCTATCACATTACTATAAAAATTCTGACTTACAAAAAACAAATGAAACCAAACCAGACAAACAAACAAAAAAAACCCAAAAACAAAACACCAACCACAAGAACACAGAACCCTATAAATTATATAGCATTTTATTTCTTACAATAGCCTTATCAAGGACATCATGCACAAAAAAAAAGGAATTATGTAGTTTCATAAACTGTATGGAAAATTAATTCTATTTGAATTATTATGGACACTAGCCCTTTTTAAAACAACCCATCAAAAAAGGAAGCTGTTGCTAGGTTACTATAGCCACTGCCCTCAGGATAATGTGGAAGACTATATTTTTATATTTTAAACATAAAATCTTGAATGATGAACACAACAGATTATGAACACTGGTATCAAAGCTACCTGGTATATAAAAGACTGAGTGGAACATTCAATTGCACATTGAAAAGCCAATGTGAAGTTAAAGTCTTCAAAGTGAAACCCATTAAAAGTGTCACAAGAAATGAATGGCCACAAGGCTTATTAGCTGCTTGAATAGAAGAACACAGACACGTAGCTCAGAAGTGAGCTGAGAACATAATCCAGAGTGACTAAAGAAAAAGAATAAACAAATATTTCTGCAGAGGTAAGGGAAGTGTGCAGCCATTTCTTTCTACTGGAGTCAGACAATGAAAACCATAATGAACAAAAGTGACCATAAATGGGTGCTGAATTAGTCTTCTGATTGGGAATAGCTAGGTAGTTCAAATGATAAATATAGAAGAACAAAGGACTATGGAAACTGTACAGACCTGAAGTCAAATTAAGCTTATGGGTAAAATTATGACTCTCTTAAGTCATCAGTAAAACTCCACTCAACTAGAAGAGACCCTTTGATAGTCTTCTATGCATTTTCCTGTCAAAGAAAATGTCCAGGGTTCTTTAGGTTATTTGGGTATCCATGCTATCAATTTAGGCTCTGTTTTGACTTGAAGGGTCTGGGCCTACAGTCGGAGTAGAAGAAAATCTGCTTGCATGATGAATATCCTACTTTGCCTGAGGAAGAGTGCAAAGGTATTCTCTCCTAATTAAAATATGAATGCTGTCATCTGATAATCTTCCTTGTGAGAAATAACAAGCTCACTAATTAAATGTGCAATTTCTTGACATTTAAACAGGTCAATTTTTTTTTCTATGTGTCTGATCATTTATTTGAGGTGCTTCTTCCAGGCATGTTTATTATACTAACCATAATTAATAACCAGCACAACAGACCCTTCTAAAATAGAAAGATGAATAATGTAGTTTTGTCGTTTTGCTCAACTGAAGTTATTATAACATAGACAATAACTATAATTAAATAGAGCATAGAGGTTTTATTCTCATTTAGTCCTCATCATCTTTCTGGGCTTCCCACATATGTCTTCTGACATCTATTTTTTATAAAGTCACCACTTTATTCCTTTTGGCTTTAATGAATAAAATGTTATTGCATAAACCTCCAAGAAGATGGCAAGACAGCCCATCTTTACTTTACTAATATTATACCTGAAAACGTTGCTTCTGCACATAGATTGTAAGTTGTGGTATGGATAGAGTGGAAGACCTCTGGGCATAGACTTTTAAGAGCTTATGTGATTCCCACAACTGTAATAACTAGAAATAGTTCTTGGTTTTTAGCAAAATCGTGAGAACATGGTAAATCATATTTTAAGTGTAGCTTTCAACAAATCAGTCCATAATTAAATTTTCTGTTTCACAAAAAATTCAAATATCTTTAAAATTTTCTTTAGTCTGAGTAGGATTACAAAGTAGGAATTTCCAAACATGCTGTGAATAAAAGTTTTCAAAGTATTTTTCTTTGCAGAGAGCAAGCCCAGACCCTGGGCTTTACCAAGTTATTTATTTACCAAGTTATTATTTACCAATTTATTCATCAAATCTAAAATCTTTATTTCAAGGAGTTATCAAAACATAAGAGAAAATTGTATGTTTTAAATTGTTTGAGAATGACCTTTCTTGCAGCTTTAGAAAGACAATCTGGCATTTACCATCATCTGCTTTGTTATAACAATATGAGGTTAATTTATGTGATTCTTCTGTTAAAAAGAAATTGTATGCCACTTTAATGCTTTGGTATTGCTTGGGTATTTTTGTTTGTTTTTTCCCTCTTAAGAGAGAGACATCTGCTGGGGATTTGACCTGTTGTCTTTATATTTTTGCTGCAGTTTACTAAGAGATTACAATACTGAAATGTTTGTTACCTTACTGCAGGAACACAGGATAGACAATGTGTCTATTACATGGCATTGCAGTTCTCAGACCAGAATGATAATTGTTGTCAGCAATTGAGTTCATATACCAGGTTATGAACTGCAGCAGTAAGAAGCAGATATACTGCCTGCTTAGGACAGAGAGCTAGGGCAATAACCTTGTAGACTCAAGCAGTGGAAAATGGCAAAACATGTCAGAGCTCTCAGAAATTATAATTTTCTATGTGTACCTAAGGTCAACAGTTGACTTTAGTACAATAAAGAATGAATTGCTCAGAATCAAAATAATGTTTTGTCTTTATTTTTAAATTCTTTTTTTTAATGTATGATAAGAGACTGAACACTTTACCATCTATGATATATTTTAGAAGTATTACAGCAGCAACAGAGTCCAGAAGATAGCTCTGCTTTTTCGACAGTGTCAGTGATCTAGCTACTACAACAGTAGACTTTTTTAATCTGTCTTGTAATTAAGGTGTCTATTATGAAATTACAATTTTAGCCTGAGACTCTTAGCTTATAGAATTCTTTCTTTAAAACTAGGAGGGTTGGTTTTCTGAGGTTTTTTTGGGTTTGTTTGGTTTAGTTTGGTTGTTGTCTTCATTCTTTTGGAGCATTTTCTTTTTGCCAGAAACAAAAGGTGGAAAAAACAAATTAAAAAAAGGATTTATTGAGCTGAGCTGATAATTTTGCCCAAAAAATTTAATTCAAAAGAAAACTCTGTGCATTTTAGAAAATGATAACATTTGGGTTTGTAAATTTACTGATAGTGAACCACTACAAGTAATTTTCTACTTTTCTAATTTCTTTTCTAATCACACAAGAAATAGTCAGAAAATGTGAATTTATCTTATCTTACTTAAACTGTCTAAAAAATGTTTTGATTTACACCCTTAAACTTACCTCAAACTTTTAAAGTTTGTATTAATTATATAGGCTTTCTTCAAAGTCTGGTGCCTCCAGAAAGGGTTAATGACAACTTAAAGCATATATCCAAACTGGGCAAAATGAACCCAATAGGTAAATGAGCACTGGCCTGTGATGAATTGTACTTAAGTCTCTATCGTAAGATTTCTTTAAGAATCCTGGCAAATAAATTGGCAAATTCAATTGCCAAAATGACACCTACTGCCATTTGAGAAGTCCTAAGTAGTCTGAGATACCTGCACAGGAATAATATATATGCTACATGACAGAGTTAGATATCTAATTTAGGTATCAACATTGAACTGAATCCTTCCCCTATCTTTCTGATGGCAAAAATCACATATCATAATATCTACCCCCCAGAAAAAGACAATACAGTTGACTAAACACATCTCCTAATGACACTTAGGATATCTTATGGCCTTCAAGATATCTGCATTGTACTCTCACGTATGCATAGACCCTATACAACACCAACAGCCAGTAGCTGAAAATCTCAAAAGAAATCTTTCACAAAGTCTTAAACATGATCTTGAACCACCCTTTAAGATAACTATGATTCAGCACTTTGAATATTTGAAAAATAAATTGGATACAGAACTGATGTGATTGCAAAATACATTGGTCATTTGTTGGAATATGAAAAGGAACTGTATCAAAATCTAAGATAAAAATCAAAATCAAATGATTGTCTAGGACTAGACTTTGAGACAAATATTGGTAATAAATCACTAGCTTTTGTAAAAAATATAAGTATGCTTAACTACATGAACTCTGCTTCCCAAGTAGTATTTTTATTTTTAAGTTATGGTCCCTTTTACAACCTGTGGCACTTCTTACATTATCTACTGATCAGCTAGGATACAGTAATGATGAAAGCAAATTTCAGTCTCAATATAATACAAAGAATTACTGTCACCTTTGGACCATGCTACACTGTGTGGAGGTGCACATTCACAGAACTGACAGTTTGTGCACAAAAATCCTTCTAGAAAGCTAGCTCAACCTCTACAGTAATGAATTGACATTCATCTGTGCGACCCCAAACACGGGATTCAAACACCTTATTCCTCAGAAAACAGCTACTGTCCCTATTTATTTCCCTCTGACTATAAAAATGGAAACACAACTGAAAGTAATTGAATTATATGAATAAGATTACACTTCATTGACGTACTACCAGACATTGATTACTATGTAATACCCAAATTTAAATCAGTCACACTCATTAGAATATTACCAGAGTTATGTGCTAGTTGAGCTATTTGTATGATAAAAAGGATCACAGGAAATGGGCAGTGTAAATGGAAGTGTATACAGCTGCAGTGATGGTCATCTCCCAGACAAAAAGGAGTCAGACAGTGCTATATCAGGGCTCTGATTCCACTGTCAGATTTTGAGTTTTTATGGGTGTAAGCTACTTCTCCATTTACTTGTTATTGTTGCTATTTCAACTCTACTGATATTTGCATGCTCTGCTACACATTAACTGAGATCCTAGAGAGGTGTTTAGAGGGAGCATCCAACAGACTCACAAAACCACTGTATATGTTGGTGGTTCCTGAGCTTCCTAGTAGGAGCGGTGGAAGGTGCTGTTGGTGGTGGATTCCTTCCCTCCAAGAGTTACTGCAAGGTGTTACTCCAAGGGTGCTGCTGTTACACTGAATGAAGGAGGAAGCATGACTCAGAGAGATTTTACCTGGAGTTACAAATGTCAGTGGAGGATTGGACCCCGACCAAAGTCAGAGTTGGCCCTGCATACATCAATTCTCTAAGTGTATGTGCATGAACATACAGGTATGTGCTGGCTGGAAAACCTTACAAAATTGTAAAAATCATTAATGAGTTCTGATGCAATATGTAGTTTGCCAATGGATAAAAGATCTAAAAATAAAACATGTTTGGCAAGTTCCAGATGCTACTTGCCAACTTGGAAGGCAGCAGGGTGATCAGGCTAAAGTAATTAAACATTTTTAGCCTTCGTTTTCCAGGCTATTGTCTTCATTGTATTGCTCAGTGTTAAGCTAGCCTAAATATTGCTTCAAAACATGAGCTCTGAGGTCCTTTCCTTCTTGTACTCACACTGAGGGTTCTCAGACAGTCTCTAGTCACCATTTTTGAGTATTCATGGACTGACAACAACTACCATTAAACACACCAGAGAGCACAAATCTGGTTAGTTGTAAAGACTGCACTTTATAGCCTTTAGCTCAGCAGTAAGATGTTTTTGAGATTCCTCCTTGTACAGTGCATTGTAATGGGTTTTGTGATTAACAAGCACCACTGCCAATGGAGTCAGACATCAAAGCAAAACACTTCCCTGCTCTTGCCAAGCAACAAATTTAGGGCCCAATTCCATTAGAGTACAGCCAGTTTTCTTGCTGCAGAAGCTGGCCATGATTTTTACTGATATAAGCCTTTTGCTTTCAGAATGTAGATGAGAATTCAAGACAACCTAATTAAAATCATTAATGATTTTTTTTTCAATTGTTGTTTGCTTCTGCTTGACATGATTTAATGGCAGACAGCTTTGAGCATCAGAGCTCTTCTAGAAGTATGGCTGCAGCAAAGGATTCTCCATTCATCCCAGGGACACTTACTGTACCTTCTGTTAGCTTCTGTTAGAAAAGTTCCTTTTCTTTTCTTTCCTTTTTTAATTTTTTTCTTTTTTTTTAATTCTACAAATGTGAATCACTTCTTCTATCATCGTGTTCCTTTCCTATTGTTTTGCTACTTGGTTAACTATGCACATTGGCTTCCTATTATAATAATAAAATTACCTCTTAACATCTACAAAATCCTTTTATAGTGAGTTTGGGCATGATTAGCCTGGCACAAAAAGACTGCAAGCAGAATATGGGTGACTTATAAGTACAAAACAACTATTTATTGACCAATGCCCATAAAAGAAAGCTAATATTTAGTGAGCTATGAGGTTATGCACTGGTTCGCCCACACTCTGGTACAGAACTTGGGGAGCCTTCATCAGCTGAAGCAGATGTCAGTAAGGAGGAAAGGGCTGGTGGCCACAGCTCCCAAAAGCCATCATCAGGGGTGCAAAGTTGTTGCTTTCCTCCTACACTGTCAGGGCTGACAACCCTGTTGTGTCAACCTCAACGTGGCAGCTCTTGACTGTCCCTGACTGTCCTAGCCTCCAGCTACACTATCTGCATTTCTTTTCTTTAAAATTTTGCCTTTTCATGGTAACGTTTTCTCTCTTGAATCCTTGATCTCCTAGCAATTGCAGATCAGCAGTCTTACCATTCTCAGTATTTTTTACCTTTCTTATCTCTGTACAGACAGTCTCACAGCTCTGTCTCATCAGTCTCAGTCAAGGTTACACAGCTGGAGAGTATCAAAACTGTACGCCTTACTGGAGTAGCTAAAACCCCAGTAGCAGTGGGTGAATCGACAGCAGCAGCTACCGAATGTGTTTCAGTGTGCTATGACATCATCTGCGTTTCTTTCTTGCACAACATTTTATTCAACTCAAGCCTCATTCCTGATTACTTCCCTGATCCTTTCTGACTCCACTTTTTTTTTTTTTCTCCTCCACTATGGAGTTTGGAAAGAACAAGTCTAACTATCTTCCTTCGAAATTTCTCCAGTTTTGTGACACTTGCTATTCAGATGTGCCACCAGCTCTTGTGTTTCAAGAGTTCAGTATCCACTTGCAATCTGCTGTTCATGAACCCTTGCAACAGAAACAGTATTTGGCACAAATTTCCCACTGTAGAGTTAGGTTTTTTGTCAGTATGGAAAAGATACTATCCTGGACTTTTTCCATGAGTGAGCAGAATTTTAGCCAAGGAAATATGTTTTCTTCTCCAGTCCTCTTCACATCAAAACTCAAGAGAAATATCCAGAAAGGACATCATATGATTGAGAATATGCCATAATACACTTTGTGAGCTCTGCACTTTAGCCATTAAAACTGCAAACAACAGTGTATCTAGGTAGTTAGATCATGTTTATTACAGTACAAAAATCCTCTGTGTCCAAACTACCTGATGATGAAGTGAGGTAGTCATTTCTCTGGGGCTTTCTGAAACTTTCAGCAAGTTAGTAAGATCCTTTTTCCTCAGCAGGAGAAAAGGGAAAAACCAAACCAAACCAAACCAAAAGCCAAAAAAACAAACAAACAAAAAAAAAAACCAAAAAACAAAACAAAACAAAACAAAAAAAACAACACCAAAAAACACACAATTATTTAAACCCAAATGATATATTTGATATATTTACTTATGGGATACATGGAGATCTGTACTAGAATCTAGTTGCAGGAGAGCTTCCAACGTGTGTTGTGTAGTCAGACAGGCTATAACTTATATTCAGACAGGGTAATACTGATTTGTAGTGCTGCATTGTGAATCCAGAAAATTATGGCTTGCTCCCAGCATTTCAAACATAGAACTACTTAGGAAAAATACAACTTGCATTCAGATGCTTAATTCAAGAGTCCAAAAATATTCTGGATAGAAACTATATCCAAATCAACTAACTGATTTACTATTCTTCCTCAATTTCATGATATTGTGTCTGTGCACTCTTTATATAGAATGCAAAATGAGAACAAAAGATATATACAATGGAAACATTAAAGTGAATTTATACCAAAACTGAACACATAGTGAATAAACATCAGCCCAAATCTGACTCTTTTTTTCACTTAAGCAGAACAAAAGAGTCAGTAACACCTTTCAGGAACAACATGCACCAAGTGATATAGCACATAGCTATCCCCAGGGTCTCATCTGAAGGTCATCTTCACCTTATTTAAGACACAAAATCCATATTTTTACATCCATTACTTCAGGGCCACCCTACAGTGACCCACACTCTGCTCCTCAGATACTTTTAGGAATGGATCTTCTTTCTCTGCTTACTCTAATCACAGGGACAAGAAAAAGAAATAAAAGTTTGTGGAAGGGTAGAAATGATGGATCAAGGAATCGTAGAATCACCATGGCTGGATTTACTGCATTTACAAGTTTCAGTATATGGATAAATTCCATGTACAGTAGGAAGGGCCTATAGGCATCACTGCCTTGCATTTGGACATTCCACATAGTACCAAATTTGAGGTATGGTCAGCTGTTGGGGGTTGATCTAAGTTATGTTTATTACTCTAGATCAGCAGTTATAGGCTTAAAAGTAAACTTACGATTAACTCTAACATTCAGTATAGATGTAGCTAGAACCATACATGACTGTGGTCTTGTACAGGGAAGGAATTTCTTCTTCAATGCTGTAATCATTAAAAAAACTTACTCTTTTCTCCCCAAATTACTTTTCAATTCGATCTGAATTTACCAGATAATTTTAGGTGGTAAGAAATGAGAAGAAAGATGAATTAGAGTTACAAAATTCTAGAGGACTTTATGCTATTCACTTGTTCTGTGAGCAGAGCACAAGCAATATCAGTTCCCTTTTCCAGTTGAAGGGATCTGAAACCACATCACACACTACGTGTTTGAATTCTCTAAACACCCACTGACTCTTCAACCATTGATCAGAGCAGGAAGATGAACCACAAGTTCCTACCTCTGTATTAAATACTCTCACAACAAGCTATTTGCCATTATGTGGCTTCCTCAGACACTGAAGTGAAAATTGCTCTTTAAAAAATATCTAACCATTTTTGAGATAGATGCCAAATATTGTCCTATAGCCCAGCACTTAGCAAGTTTACCCTAAGATCAAAGTTACTTTAAATGGTTAATTATTTCAGGTTATGCAGAGGAAGCAAGTTCTAACCTTTACCAAAAACTTATCAAGCCTAAAAAAATGTCTTCATGTTTAGAACTGCTTACCAGAAGTGAACAGATTCAATAAGCAGTTCTGTATCATTTCACTCTACACTGTAGAATTAATTAAAAAAATACTATTTTCAGCAATTTGGAATCAAATACTAGAAATTTACATACTTCATTTTTTTAAAAAGAAGAGTTTAACTTTTTTTTTTTGTGTGTTTGTATTTCAACAGAAATAAGAGAATCCTAAGTTTTTCTAATATATGTTTTTTTGCCAAAATATTTCATGTATGCCTGTATTCTAGGCAAGAAATAAATCAAAATTTAAACAGTACTGGTTCATGATTTCATTGCTGTGTGAAGAGCTGATGAAATTGAACTGTTGTATACCATGCCATTTTGCCTGCATAATGTAATCACTGCTTTATGGAAAATAAGTTGAGAATCTCATTATTTGACCTAGATTTATGACTGAGCTTGTAAATGTATTTGCTTTCAATAAATCTGACAGAGATTGACCACCATTCTTGTTAACATTTTGATACACATCCTCTTTTAATGATACCTAATTACAAAACAACAGTGCAATAGCCTACTAAAATCAAAATTCAGTCTAGAAATAACAATAACTGCCAGATTTAAGTCATACATTTCTTTTATGGAGATCAGAAATAGCACTTCTCTTTTCTGACATTCATATTAGAAAAGGTACTCAAAAAAGATCAGAAAAAAAGTCTGAAAAAGGATAAAATCTGTCTCATCTGTATGCCTGAAATATTCCTAAAGCACCTACTTCCGTGATGTGATAGTGTGAAGAGCTCCCCTGCCTGTCTCCTAAGGAAATCTTCCTGTTATTGGGTGACACAGGTTGGTGTGATCTGCAGGTAAGCCATCACTGGAAAAGGCCAAAAAGTTCAGGTGATAGATTACCTGTAATAGAAAACATCACATTCAATTTTATATGTTATTTAGATCAACCTATTTTAATTCATTTACTCAAAATCCTTTTCCTCAATTTGTTTCACAGTATGAAGGTGGTGTTGGAGCATACTCCCATTCCTCTCTGTGGCTGTTATATCTATTAACAGAGATGGTAGTCTACGATCAGAGCCATTAAATTACCTTTAGAATTTAACCTTTTTTCTAGTAAATCCTCAGTTTTATCAATACTTAGGTTGTCAGACATAGACAAAATTCCAAACTGGTAAACCAAGTCATAAATGTTGTATTATAATTTTCTTTCAGCAAATGCACAACAAAGCAGCATTAAGAAAAAGTTAAATATATTGGAGGGTTGTACATAAAGTTGTTGAAATAACAACCTTTAAAATGTACTCCAATGGCATATGTTTAAAATCCCTTATTGCATCGGTTCACAGGTGAAATAAATCAGTTCAGTAACCGACAAGTGTTTCTGCTAAAGGAAATCTAATTTAGATATTCTGATTTCTTTATTCAAATGTTACATTCAGGCCTACCCTGGCTCACACAGACTGATTATCAGAAGTCATAGAGTACTCCAGGTGAATATAGAAGCAATAAAGAATGAGAAGTTTTCAAATGTGAAAAAATTGTAGAGATAAACACAGACATTTTTGTCTGAACAACTTCTTATGAAATTTACCAAGAAAACCTTCTATTCACTGTTTAGGGTCTGGTTTTACATTAATCTGAAATCTGTGCCATCAAGTTGTACAGGATTGTCTTCACTTTTTATCTTAGTTAAACTGATGTATCTTATGTAGAGACAGTTTAAACCTGGTTTCAACAGAGCAGATTCAAATTGTCATCTAAACCACAATTAATCATACATAAAATTGCACTGCTATAGCCTTGTACACAGATGAGGCCTTAGCATTTTGGGGACTTCATTCCCATCCCCCATAAGTTAGCTTTCTGTCTCCTGCCTGATATCTATTTTCCCAGGTTTAGTTTCAGGAAATTTAGGTTAGGTTATTTTGTGGTGGATTAACCTTGGCTAGCTGCCAGGTGCCCACCAAACCACTCTATCACTCCTCCTCCGTCAACAGGACAGAGGGAGAAAATACAATGAAGACTTCATGGGTCAAGACAAGGAGAGGGAGATCATTTACCAATTACTGTCATGGGGAAAAGAGACAGGACGTGGGAAAAAATAATTTAAAGTATTGCCTATCAGGCAGAGTATGTTAACAAGAAATAAGAACAAATCCAGAAAAAAACCCTCACCTTCCCCCCGCCCCCCCCCCCCCCCCCCCCCCTTCCTTTCTTCCCAGGCTCAATTTCACTCCCAACTTTTTTAACTCCCCCCCTCAGGAGCTGCAGTGGAATGGGGAATGAGGTTGGTTGCAGTCAGTCCAATACTTCATTTCTGATGCTGCTTCTTCCTCCCACTCTTTCCCTGGTCCATCATTGGGTCTTACTCTTGGGACACAGTCCTTCACATGGGTCCTTCCCATAGGGCTGGAGTTCTTCAAGAACTGCTCTGGCACAGGTCCTTTCCATAGGGTGCCATCCTTTAGGAACAGAGTACTTTAGTGTGGGTTCCCCATGGGGTCACAGATCTTCCAACAAACCTGCTCCTTGATGGACTTCTCTCCATGGGCCACAGTTTCTGTGAGGAGTTCCAGCATGGGCTCTTCACATGTCATTAAAAGGGCATTCACCTGCTCCATTGTGGAATTTTCAATGGGCTTCAGGTGGATATCTGTGCCACAGTGGATCTATATGGGCTGCAAGGAACAACCTGTGTCACCATAGTCATCTCCACATGTTACAGGGGAACCTCTGTTCTGATGCCTGAAGCACCTCCTCCCTCTCCTTCTTCATGGAGCTTGGCATCTTCATAGTTGTTTCTCTCACATGTTCTCAGTCCACTCTCAGAGGTACTCTTGTTCAGAAGCTTTTCCCTTTGTAAACATTCTATCAAGAAGGCACTTCCACTGTTGTTGACCGGCTCAGCTTTGTCCAGTGGCAGGTCTGTCGTGGAGCCAGGTGTCTCCATCTGACATGGGGGTCAGCTCCTGGTGTCTTCTCACAAGTATCACACCTGCAGCCCCCCAACTACTCAAACCTTGCAATGCAAATCCAATACATATTTCTTTCTTCATTTTGTTTCTCCTTACACAATAAGACTGTAGAATGAAAAAAAAAAAAAAGTTCAGAAAAAAACAAATCCATAGACTGTAATACCATATGGTACTATTGTTTCCCGCAGTCAACTGCTAGTAAAAATGGTTGTGTAATTTCATCCTTTGCTGTTACATCTCACACACAGTTCCTGACTTTATGTGTTTGCTACTCAAACTTACTAGGTTTTTCATGATTCATTGTAATTAACCACACTGAACTATTCCAACTGACTTCTATTAGCAGCCAAAGCTCTCAGATTCTACTGCAAGCATGAGGAACACTTCCCATCCTGAAGCATCTGAAACTATGCTGTAGCTGCTCTCCATAGTGTGGATAAGATTAATCTCACAAACTTTAGCTGATCCTGGATAGAGACAGGATCTTTCAGGAAGGAGTTTATCTGCTTTAGATGCCATGGGCTTTAGATACCTTTCCTTATGAAATAGTGTATGAGAAGAACTTAGATAAGATGTCTAACTTCTAAAACTCTAAAGCATACCTCTGTGGTAAGTGAATGCAAGCAAATCAGTGGTCCATAAAACAAATTATTTTAAACCTCCCAAGAAATATAATAATACAAACGTATTTAAGTTCTTATGTTATCATAGTAGATTTCATGTCAAAGCCCTGTGGTGAAAGCAGAAATATTTTTAGTACATCAACAACAAGCTATAACTCACAAGTGGCAGTCCAGTCTACTTACAGTGTAAGAGGGATACACAGGACTGCAGCAAATACATACACCATATGATATGTGGACTACACAGGCACAGAACAGACTCGGAACTCTACAAAAATACCACTGGATGTATTGCTGACTATAGAAAAAGATGGGTATTTTTGGTCAGCATTTAAATATTAAGAAAGTTTGAATATAAACCAGCAAAACCACAGGTCTGTAAGACCCTGGATTTCTATTATGTATACCTTAGATGTATACCTTACATGTGTTAGACCTAATGTCAGCATGGGTCTACTGTGTGTTTGATCTCTAAAACCCTTTAAGAGTGTTAGGCCTAATTCCACAATTCATCTAACCTGTGCTGGAGTTTAATGTAAAGCCTGTTATGTTCAAAACATCCATCTTTTCCCAGTGCTTTTCACATTAGGATGACTAATTTTAAAGTTAGCACTCCATCTAACATGCAGCATAAGTACGGAAGTTGAAATATGAGAGTGCACACATCAATTACAAGGAGTTTATAATGGAATATATTAGGTGGTAGGAAAAAAAGAAACTTATTTTCTGACACTTCACCCTTATTATGTTCACAGACATTACAAAGATTTCATTGTCATTCTATTTTTACCATTTAGGCTAAAGTTAAAGACTAAAATCAACAATACCATTTTGATAGCTAAACAAGCAGAAGTTATGTGCTAAAGGGGCACTAGGCATTTAGATGCCTTAAAGATGAGACTGTACCCAAAAATGTAGCAGACAACAATTGGCCCAACTGCCCGAAGCTCAAAGTTGCTTTGAAAAAACGTAATTTTTATTTCTCCTTTCAGACCATCCATCTGCCCACTGAGACTGGTATTAGGTATCTCAAAATAGTCCCTTTGTCCTTAGCCTTCAATATAATTTCCTGTCTTCTCTGTGAATTAAACAAGCTAAAATAACTCACAAAAGAACAAAATACAGTGGAGTTAGACTGCTTCTAATGTTTTTAATAGTTCCTCCTCCATGCTTGCCGCTGTGCTGTGCCAGCCAATATATGCTAGGTGGACTGCAGGGCTTTAACTCTTTCAGAATGGAAACAGTGGAATAAGGTATTGGGGACAAAGGTAGGATTCTCAGACAGAGATTTTTCCATTTCTTTCAAGAAGACAGCAGAAAAGTCAGGATATTTTTTTCTAGCTGAGGCACCTTCATCACCCCATGGGAAGCTGTAATGTTGGGTTAGTTGTCCAGACCTCACAGTATGGGAAGGTGCTCTTGAAAGTTCTAGTAAAAAAAAAGGAAGTGATCATCACAGAAATGTTCTTGTTTTCATTTTTAATAATTTTCCCAGAATCTTTTTTTTTTTATTTATCTAAAGCAAGTTTAAATTAGCTTATTTTTCATGCAGCTAATCTTCAGTAAAAAATATTGCTCATGACAATTTTGAAAATATCTTATTTGGAATTAAGTTAACACTGGAATTCCTCGGTCTATTTAAACTTGTCACCTTCAATTGTTCATAGTGACAGATTTCCTAATGCTCACCAGGCACTCACGCATTTTATGTTTGTTGGAGTGTGCATCTTGTAATGTTCACAGCTGCACTGATTCGATCATTCCTATTTTTGCTAGTGATTCAGAAAGACTTCACAGTATGGGGGAGAATGACGGGAGTGAATTGGTGATGCTGATTTAATCCGAGCATTCTTTCAGGATTCATAAATATACAGAAAGCTTAATCTCACCATTCTCCTGAAAGTGATTTCATTTTCATCATTCCCTTGTCTTTTATCAGATTTTCTTTATTATTATAGAGCATTGAGTTTAAAAAAAAAAAAAAAAAAAAAAGGGAATAAAAAGAATACAACAGTCTCTAAGGTCTAGATAAGCATCTGTTCAAGCTTTTCAAGTTGGTCTAAATAGTTCCATACTTTTTTTTTCAGAGACTTAAAAGACAAGGGCATTATCGGCCTTTGCCCCTGCCCCTGCAGTGAATACATAATCCTTCCTATGAAGTGAAAACACACGAGTTTCAAAATAGCATGAGATCTGAGACACCATTGAGAGTGATTTGTTCAAATTTCTAGTCCAGAGTTTTCAAGTCTTTTTCAGTTTGTTTACTTGCATAAATTTCCCAAAGGAGATACAGACCCCTTCAGAATTTCACATCTGTACGGTTATACAGCATACATGGACTTGCTTTTCTATTTGCTATTCTGCAAACCACAGGGGTCTACAGAACAAAGGCGGAAAATCACTCTTCTGGTCTAAATCAGGCACAGCAGACACGAGAATATGTTTCCCCGTTTACACAGCAGTGCCTTCCTCATCAAATGTTCACAGAGGAGATTGTGCATGAGGACAAGATTGTGAATCAAATACTCAATGGACAGGGATGAAACTGTAGCTTACACAGTAACCATAAGGGAAGTAAAATGCCCTTGCAGTTTTATTTTCCTAAAAAAACTCCAAAGGTTGTAATTTGATAGGAGACACAATTGGAAAGTGTTTACATCTTTATAACACATCAATAGAAACCATTCAGATCTAGTTATAATCTTGACATATAATTTGATCTGTTGAGGGCTTAGAAATTCAGAGAGCTCAAAGGACAAGAAATGCAATGACCACGTGGTCACGATATAATTTAAAGTATTCCTGGAATTTCTTTGGACTCTTTTTCATTTTTAATTATTTACTTAGTCTACTTGAAGAAATTGGTTTTGGAGTTAAAAAAAAAAAAAAGAGTTTTGGAACAGATTGTGTTCTCCTATTTAAGAAATTTTAAGTGAAAGGAGAGAAATGTATCTTAAAAAACCCTATGATGTTTAAAAAAGGAAGCTTATTATTCTCTGGAAGCTTAAACAATATCTTTTTTCCCTGTATTCTTTTAATGCATAAATCATTAGGGGGGTTAAATGTAAGACAACCTTTAAAGAAGCAGGACTCAGCCAAGGAATTAATGAAAAAAAGCCAGCTAGCTAGCAAACAGGAGAACAGTAAAAAGGAAAGATTCATCAGGGATCTTACCTAATGAAGATGGAAAAGACCTTGGAGTACCTGGAGTACCTGTTATTTGAGGCTTTCAAGGACATGTTAGTAAGTGTCAGCATTTGTCAACTATGACTGAGGTACAAATGATTCACTTTCTATATAGAGTTTTCATTAGGCTGTCTCCCACACCCCTTTCCAGACCTCTTTTTCTAGGAATCTGTGAATTTGGATTATAAAATGACTTAAGAGTCATCATGTCATAACAAATGCTGAAAAATATTTCAATAGTTCTTCTTTTTGCATCTGTGACTACTTTGAACAAGGTATTGGAGCACTTGAGAGCCTGATTTTGCTCACCCACATCTGAACAGGTCTCAAGAGAAAAGCAGAATGTCAGGAAAACACCTGTGGTTCTATGATCCCATATCAGCACCAACGAACAAGATAGAACTGGACTGATTTGCTACATTCAGGTTATGCATTGACCTCAAGAGAGTACACAAGGGTAAAATGACAGGTCAGAAAGTCCCTCCTCTGTGGTGGCCCTTGAACAAGATAAACTCCCTAACAGAGAAGGATATGAGGTAGAAGAAATGAGCTACACTACCCTCTATTTTGATCTTTTCTATAAATTAATATAAACTATTTCCTCATGTTTATTTTAATTTATATTTACTTTAGAAGTACTCCCCCACCTCCAACCCTGTTTTCCCTTGGCATTTGAATATTTATGAAACTATATAAACAAGAACACACGGAGATTGAGCCTTCCTTTATACAAAAGCATTGATAGAATTGACAGAATATTTGTACCTTTCGGTGACTGATGTTGAGAATTGCAAATATAATTTTCCCAGGGGGGGCATGTGACTACTGAAGAACCTGCTAGTTTTATACTTCACATCTGAGGAAAAGAAGAAAGAAAGAAAAGAAAGAAAGAAAAGAAAGAAAGAAAAGAAAGAAAGAAAAGAAAGAAAGAAAGAAAGAAAGAAAGAAAGAAAGAAAGAAAGAAAGAAAGAAAGAAAGAAAGAAAGAGAAAAAGAAAGAGAAAGAGAGAAAGAGAGAAAGAAGAAAGAAAGAAAGAAAGAAAGAAAGAAAGAAAGAAAGAAAGAAAGAAAGAAAGAAAGAAAGAAAGCAAGAAAGAAAGAAAGCGAGAAAGAAAGCGAGAGAGAAAGCGAGAGAGAAAGCGAGAGAGAGAGAAAGCGAGAAAGAGAGAGAAAGCGAGAGAGAAAGAAAAGAAAAGAAAAGAAAAGAAAAGAAAAGAAAAGA
>JANVCC010000018.1:29599542-29634308 GCA_025345505.1 Todiramphus chloris collaris
GAAAAGAAAAGAAAAGAAAAGAAAAGAAAAGAAAAGAAAAGAAAAGAAAAGAAAAGAAAAGAAAAGAAAAGAAAAGAAAAGAAAAGAAAAGAAAAGAAAAGAAAAGAAAAGAAAAGAAAAGAAAAGAAAAGAAAAGAAAAGAAAAGAAAAGAAAAGAAAAGAAAAGAAAAGAAAAGAAAAGAAAAGAAAAGAAAAGAAAAGAAAAGAAAAGATGCAGGAAGGAAAGCACTAGATATTTTGTGAGGCTGCAGTTATACTTGCCCTTTCCCAAGCACTTTTCCTGCTGCCATTTGAGAAGCAGAGACTGCACTGCTTAACAAGTCACAGTGTACACAGTTACAACAATCACCATCAGTGTCAGGCTTTTTCAGATGACAACCTCACACATCCTTTCATGTCATCCTTGTTAGTAATAATCCAGCGGTACAGCACTGCATGGTACAGCTTTATGTGTGGCAACAAAACTTGATTTTGTTTGTTTTTTACTGTCTGTTGTACATTTAAAAATCTACAACTTCCCTGCAACTATCTTCTTCCAGTTCTTCACAGTACTATCTATGCACCATGTAAAGGGTTCAGCTGTCATTTCATTCTCAAATTTGATGCTGTCAGAAATCAAAGGACACAAATCGTGCTCTCTCTTGATCTCCTAATTTAGTGCTGGTACAATGTTAACAACAGGGTAAGTTCCCCTGTAGTTAAGACTCAGGAATTTTTGCACTGTACCATGAAAACTCAGTTCTTTTCCAGGAAGTGTCAGCACTTAAGCTTTTGCTAATAACATCATTGAAAATTTGGCATGGGATTTGTTCATGCAGATGCAGCCACAGAGACCTTGCTTTTATGCTTCATTATGGTTATTTTCCATTAATTCAAAAATAAGGCTTTCTAGACTGAATGTAAGTGTTTTATTCTTTGACTGTGGAAACAATGAGATGACAATCCAAGACTAATCACATTTTCAGTAACAGTAAATGAACAGGTTTACTCAGCATGCATACATTTTAAAAGACGGTTTTGTAACTGCATTTTACTAGAGGGCAGTAAAACCTTCTGCTTCACTGAGCAGATCCTGTGTCCAAATCTTCATTTGCATCCCTGTGTGGGCTGTAACAGTGCAAACTTGGATTTGAGTGCACTTTCCTCCCACCTTCATCTTCTCCCAGCCATTAAAATTTATCTCAAGAATAACATTCGATCTATGTTAAGCTAGAAGCAGTATTGCTACTTGTGGGCATTTTCTGTTTGCTTTCAGCCTCAGTTAATCTAATGAATGCACATATTTTTTCTCTTACTTTTGGTGGATTCTTTGAGGATTTTTGTGCTGAAGAACCATTCTATGAAATTCACTGTATTTCTGAAAGCAAAAATAATTGTGAGTTTGCTTTAAATATCATATATTAAGGACAGGTAGATACAGAAACAAGGGAGACCCTTTTTTTCAGCTTACTGTCATTTGCATCTTGCTTCCAAAATGTTGGGCAGATTTATTCAAATAAAGTTTTTCTGATTAAAAGTAACTGTTAATATGGTCCCCTTATAAATGAGGCATCCTCAGTTATTCATGATAATCTTCTATTGTTAAGGGATTTTTCCCAATATCCAATATTGCATTTCCAATGTAACTATATTGGTTATAAGAATAAAACACAACAAAACAAAGCAAAAAACCCTAAAAAAAAAACAACCAAAAAAAGTCACCACCACCAAAAAAACCGCAGCAAAAACCACCAAACAGTTTTATTATCAAGAAAGGTTTATTTTGGAAGCATCTGGTTACTTAGCAGCACCTTCAGGTATTAAAACTTCTTTTACTAACACTCAAAATAAAAGGATACTGCTTACTACAGTACATTAGATCAGCATGCTTTGTGTAAAGGATTTTAACAGTCAAGAGATGTGACTGTGTTTAAGATTCCTTTTTCCAGTCACTAGTTCATTGTCAGCAGCAGCTACAGAGCAGCTTTATGTGTATTCAGAGACAGCCAGGAAATTAGTTCTGCATGACTGACTCAGCACTGTAGTGTTGAGAAGAATTCTCACCCATTTCCTTAACCAATTGTTTATTTCTTGGTGATAACAATGTTAAATATAACAATTCTAGAGGAAAAAGCTCAGAGACTTCATTTGCATTCAAGGTAAAAAAGAATTAGCACTAGCAAAGTGAAGCCCTAGCTTATTTCTGGCATTACAAGGGATAGGTTTTTTTTATAAAATTATTATTGAAAGTCCAGAATAACTCCTGATAGATTATTTAGTGTTTTCTTTGATGCTAAATGGAACTGAGAAGCAAAATACCAGCAAACTGAAATCAAGTGAAATTAATAGAGTGTTTTTAAAATAAGAAATCTGAAATGAAATAAAATCCCTGAATCTAAAAGAAGGTTTATTAGGCTTTTTATGACAGAAAAACAAGTCAGACCTTTTTAAGGCTTGTATGCATTGAGAATTAGGATGATTCATGTCAAAAGCAAAGGCAGAGCTCAGAAGATGGATATTCAACAGATTCTTTTTGAATCACAGAATCACAGAACCATTTAGGTTGGGAAAGACCTCTAAGGTCATCAAGTCCAACCTTCTGCCTAACATTATCATGACCCCAATGAGCTACCTTTTGCTCAAGCTGCTTGGGATTCCCAAACCCTTACATTTAGCCACCTGTCCCAAGGTAGAGAACTGAAAGTCTTAGCCCGAGTTTGACACCTTCAAATAGGCCCTGGGAAGGCGATTTGCTTCCCTCCAAACAGCATGGAACAGACCATTCTCTAAGAAAAGAGCAATAATAAGTGCATCGAGCACCTCACTTCTACCCACACAAATTTATGAAGACACATTAAATACCCAGCATTCATAGCACTGAACGCTGCACTGAAAATACGAACTATATCCTTGATCCTTGAGCACTGTCAGGGCTCACTCATTTCTTCATCCAGAAGAAACTTTTCATTTTTCTCTATCAGGATAGTGGTTGCAGTACTTATTCAGGAAGGTGCAAAGGTTCAACTCTTAAGTTTGGGAAAGCTTAAAGGAAAAAAAGTAAGGTGCATGTAAAGCTTATGAAATTCCAGAGCTAAGAAGCAGCTGAGTGGTTTCACAGAAACATCATTTTGGATTTAAACAATACAGTCTCTCTAAGGCCTGCTGAAAGGGCCAGAACCCTTTCATTGGATCCTAATGCTTTCTGTTTCTTTTCTATCTATGAAGTTAAACTGAAAATACTGTCTACAAGTGTTTTGTATTCCTCTTCTCTTAAAACAGAGAGTTCTTAAATCAGGGGTTTGTTTTCTATTGCAAGTTTCCATAATGCATTAGTGAATAGTTCTAAAGGATCACTAAAATCAGTGTGGGTTACAGCAAAGCTCATTGTTACTAATACAGTTTGGCTCCAGCCACACACAGAATATTTTTCAGTTGATTTCTTAGCAAAAGCAAAAAGTCTGCTTTTATTTATGGATTTATCTATTCAGTTGGGTACATTTGTTTCCTGTAGCAACGTGCACTGTTTATTGTTAGAGAATGAAAGAATATTGCTTGCTGTTGTGATAATTCTGCATTTTCTTTGATGTCTGATAAGAGATTTTTTTTTCTTATTAACCTCTGGAACAACAAGACAATTTCATGCTGTCAGTAAAATAGTGACAAGAGTTTGCTCAGTTTCCTTTTTTCTACCATCTTTCAAAAAAATAAAAGGAAAAATAGAATAAATCTCTGATCCATAAATATAGATTTAATGAAACATAGAGGACATTCTGTATTGGCTATATGCAGGGAAGAAAGATAACGGCACTTTAGTTTGGTTTTTTAATACATTTTTCTAGTCTAAGTGTCTGAGTAACTTCAGTTTTCATTCTTGAATGGGTTATTGAGGAATTCCCAAGTGATGGAATAAGAGTGATATTGGAAGGATGAAGAAATATTTTAGTGTAAGAAAGATGTGTTATATGGCCAGAGAGAAGTTATCAACTTGAAATTTATACCACCCTGTCCAGTCCAAAATGTCTCCTCTGAAATGTGTCTGTAACATGTCTTCCTTCAGTAAGGAAGACATGTCATTACAACCAATGTGACCACCATCACAGTTATTGTAGGTAAATGTACCTATCCAGCAACATGCCAATAAAAATCCAGATGGAGAAATAAAAATTTTTCCAATCTTCATATTAAATGTTAAAGATAAAAGCTGTATGCCATACATGGTTCACTAAGATCATGCATGCTGCATAATTCCCCTGACACTGACACATCTTTTAGAAATTTGAAAACAGATAACTGTCAAAAAAATTGTTGATTGTAAACATAGTAATAGTTACTTCTCAGAGCCCTTGTTACGATTTTGATGAAAAATGCAATAACATTGTTTATTAATTTATTGCCAATTAGTAAGACAGTACATTTAAATAAATTAAACTCTTAACTAAGCATCCTGATGTAATAAGAAATAAATAAAATGGGTCAGCAATGTACTCTGACGGAGGGAAGGTCAACAGCATCCTGGGCTGCATTAAGAAGAACATTGCCACCAGGTTGAGGAAGGTGATCCTTTAGCTCTGATCAGCAGCTCACTCACATCTGGAACACTAGGACCAGTTCTGGGCTCCACAGTACAACAGAGATATGGACATAATAGAGGAAATAATGTGAAGAGTCATGGAGATGATTAAAGACTAGAACACCTGATGTATGAGGGAAAGCTAAAAAAGCTGTGACAGTTCAGCCCGGAGAAGAGAAGACTTAGAAATACTTAATGGGGGGGGGGGGGGGGGAAAAAAGAGGGAAATAGACCTTTTTCTGTGTTTTTCAGGGGGGTATAAAAAAAGTGTTTTTTTTTGGGGTGTTTTTTTTTTTTTTTTTTTGAGAAGGTTATTGAATTTTAGAACAAGTTTCCTAGAGAGGTTGTGGAGTCTCCACCCTTGGAGATAATCAGAACAAAGCTGGACATCCTGCTGTAGCTGACCCATCTAGTGAGCAGAGTGGTTGGACTAGGTTATCTCCAGAGATGCTGCTCTGTCCATTGGAGACAGACTTTTTAGCAGGGCCTATAGTGACAAGACAAGGGGTAATGATTTTAAAAGAGAGTAGATATAGACTAGATAAAAAGAAGAAATCTTTATGATGAGGATGGTTAAACACTATAAAAGGTTCCTCAGAGAGGCTGTAGATGCCCCATCCTTGGAAACATTCAAAGTCAGGTTGAATGGAACTCTGAGCAACCTGATCTAGTTGAAGAGGTCCCGGCTCATTGCAGGGAAGAAAAGCAAAGAGCTGGAAAATGTAGTAGAATTCCACATTTATATGTTCATCTGGCAGTGCTCTAAGGGGTTATATAGGACAGTGGCCAGGATTGAAGTCTCAGTTCAGACTCTGGTTCAATTTGTAGGTGTAAGAGCCGAGCCATTTACACAGTAGCATTATAATTTATGGGGAGACTTGAGTTACTCAATGAGTAATACTCAGGCCACTTATTTCTAGGGGGTACAGGTGTGTAATTGACATGAAGAGGTCCCAGACACAGACTTAACAGCTTAATAGTGACTTTTGTGGAAACAGGTATCAACAGCAGACCAAATGGGAGGTAATGGGCTTTTTAATAACTCAGTGTGGTCCAGATGGGAATTTGAATTAATTCAACCACAGGAAAAAAAAAAAAAAGAAACAAAACAACTTGACTACACCATGAATAATTATAGACAGTGATAGTGAAATAGTTTTGAAGCATAAAATGCTTTCGATTACAAGGGCTCTCTTTAAGTCAACATAGTTTATATGGTTCTTAAAGCAGGACAAATAACAAAGTTAGGTGAGGTTGTGCAGGGCCATGTCCAGTCAAGTTTTTAATGTCTCTGAGGTTGGAGTTCTCACAGCCTTTCTGGGTGTCCTGGTGTAGTGCTTAAGTACTCTCACTGTGATTTTTGGTTTGCTTTTCTTTTGATGGGACACTGCTGAGACATTAAATAAAAACAAGTTAAGTATCACCCAATGAACACTACTCATAACTGGCTGACAGTTAGGTTTTGAACTATTAAGCCTGATTGTCCAGTCAATATTTTTTCCTGTTTGTAGTTTACCCATCCAGTCCTTATCTCCCTAACCTGGATACAATGATGCTGTTGGGGACATTGTCAAATGCCCAGACACTGCTAAAGTAAATATTCACTACCCTTGTCAGTGCCAGCCATCTTCTCAGAGAAGACATATGTCAGAGTTTGCCCTGATTAGACCTATGCTAGTTGTTCCAAATCACCTTCTTGGCCTTTATGTGTCTTGAACTGGCTTCTAGGAGGATTTGCTTCATAACCTCCCAGGGACTGAGGTGAGGCTGACTGACCTGTTGTTCCTTAGGTCCTCCGTTTTTTCTTTTTGAAGACATACTTTTCTAGTCAGCAGGAAAAAATCTACTAGTCACCATGACCTTTCAAAGACCACAGAGGAAGGCCTCAAAATTAAATTGGCCAGCTCCTTTGGTACCCTCGGATGTATCCCATCTGGTTGCATGGACTTGTGCATGTCCAACTGGATTAAATAGTACTTTATTCAAATAATTCTCTTCTATGGATATTTACCTCCCTCTCTCAAGCTGAACTACTAGGCACAGAGATCTACGAGGTCTGAGACCAGTCCTTACCAGAAAAGATGAGGCAAAGAAGGTAGCAAGTATTTCAGACTTTTCGGTGTCCATCATCAGTGACAGACTACCCCATCCAGCAGGCCAAAATTTTTCTTTGGCCCTCCTTTCATTTCTGATGTATCTTTAGTGGTCCTTCTTATTCTCCTTCTTATCTCTGTCCATTTTTAAATCCATCTGAATTTTCATCTTTGTAATTCCATTTCAGAATACCAGAGCATGATTTTATATCCCTGCCTAGTATCCTATCTGTACTTCCATTTTCCATACATACTTCTACTTCCTATGTGCATAGACAAGTATATCCTGTGGGTGATGATAACCTTTCAGACTAGCCTTAGGATAACAAGACCTCAGATGACGGATCTTCTTTATAGTAGTCATCAGAAGAATGGTGCCTTATCTCACTTTAATTGTGATTCTGTGTTTTTTTCTGAAAGATAGCTCTCTGAAGAATTTCTGAACAAATGGAACAGAACATGTAATTCTCTCTTGAACCACGTTTAAGTCTAGGGTGAAGGATCAAACTTTACCTGCAGTTACAGTAAAATTAAAAGAACAATCATATCTTTCTCGTAGCAATTCTGACATAATATCTTTTTTAACTTTGTGACAGATGTGCTTATGTTTTCATGTGTATCACGAAAGAAAAGAAACAAATTTTCTCACATGGAGTTTCTTTTTCTTTCATCCTCACTGAGAAAGAGATGGAATGCAGATAATGTTCACTCCTCCATTTTCCTATATGCTGTTATTATGGTTAATGACCTAGTCAGTACAATTTTTAACTTCATCTGTACTTTGCACATGTCTAGCCATGTCTTCATTTTCTTAGCATTTCCTAATTTTTATTATTTTTTTAATCTCTTTTATTTGCAAATAAATCATTATCTCGTCACAGAAAGACCACTTTTCAAAAACAATCCTGTCTGGTTCCATTATGATAAAAATTATTTATTTTGAAGAAATTAGGATATTTCAAAAGAAGTAAATTGAAGCCTCTATGTACAAGACCTAATTTAAATAACCTGTTTTCTTCACATCATTAGTCTTACCCTGATACTGTTATCAGAGAACAATAATTCAAATAGTATGGCACAGAATCATGAGATGCATATCAAAATAGAGATGCTGGCCCAGACACAAGGCAGAAAAACTTTCTGATTCATTATATTTCCTACTTATAGATTTCTGAACAAACATAACCATTTGATTCTATGGAATAAAGTTTTTCTGATTACCTTCCAGCTCCTTTGAGACTATTTATAGCTGCAGGATGTACTGAAGGGAAAATTCAGTGAACTGTCCAAATGCATAACTAAAACTGCATGACCACAGGATTTTGTATACGGTCACAATAGTGGTGAGATATTTTACCACTTGGATCTTAAGTGCTTCACTGGCCTAGATTTTATAGAATGCAAAAGTAGAAAAAAAATGGTAAAAAGGGTGTGTGTGTGTGTGTGTATGTTACAATTACTGTGACAGGGTGTTGATTGTTTTGACAGTGATCCAGAAGTGACAAATTAGATGAACATATAATCAAAACCAAGAACGTTCAGAATTAAACATCAGAAAGCTGATCTGGAAGCAATGTAGAGGTCAAGATCAAGAAAAGTCCTAATGGAATTAATCTCATACCCAGAAAAACTTTATCCTGAAGGACCAAATAGAAATGTTAGATGCAGTCAAACAATGAAAATGAATGAGGTACATTCTTGTGAAAATGGAAGAAGACACTAATTATAATTGAGTGTAATGATGTTTGACTTCCATAAAGACTGGCTGTTCTCCATCATAAAACAACCACGACTGAAATGAACAAATTAGGACATTTTATAGTAGGAAGCACTGTGGGCTACTGTAGAAAAATCTGTAAATTTGCTCTTAAATTTAAAAATATTAATATTAAAATATTAGCATAAAAACAAAATTAAAAGTAGTCAATGAAACATTTTTTTCTTTTAAACATATGCAAAGAGAGAAGATCATCTTTAAATTCAAATATTTTAAACAAAAAAAAGTATTTTAAGTGTCAAAAAAAATTGGAAGATCTGTGTTTTAAGAAAGCTTAGGAGTCACATTCAAAATGGCTTGGAAGACCATCCCAAAAAGCATAGTGAGACAAGAAACGGCATTATCTCTAGTGATTCTGTATACTTACTTGAAAAACATAGGTTAGCAATGGGATAATCTCAGCTGAAAGACTATGAAAATTGAAATGGGTATGCTCAGAAGGAATTTGAATGAAGTTAATAGATATAATTAGATATATTACTGTGATAGCTGAGTGTGGGACCCTTGCCTGTTGTTCAAAAGGGAATCAGTGATTTGTTAAATATGATTGAAAGGCCAGATGTCCAAGGAAGTCTGACAGATCAAGACAGAAGCAGGGAATGGTTTAGCAAAAGGGAAGTTGAGTTAAGCTAAGTTAAGTTAAAGAGGAGAACAGTTGTTAAACAGGAGACTTGGAAATTAGGTCCATGAACTAAGGTGAAATACCAAGAACGAGGGGAGGAAAAAATATGGACTGTAAGACACTGATTAATTCCTGCTGTATCAACTTACTGCCAGCTGAGTATTTTGACCATAGACATCCAGCAGAGTTTTCAGTTATTTTACTCATACACCAAAATACCTTTTTATGATAACAATGATGTATTCTAGAGTGTAAACTTAAATTAAACGTATTTCCTTGGAAAAAATAATTAAACTTCTTATTCATTTTAGAGCATATCATGGTGCATTTTATTTTGGAAAGAAAAGAGAATAGCACCAAATTACACTTATAACCAAAGTAATACTAATAATATTGAAATGAAAAAAGATAAGAGTTCATTGATTATGAGCAATTAATTATAACAGCAGGTAGCATAAGATATCATTTTACTGAAGAATTTATATTTTGTGCCTTCAAGGGATTTAGTTTTTATGTTTAAATGAGTTAAAAAGAAACAAAACAAGTATCATAACATGTACATATCGCATGTACTAAGCTTTTGTTTGACACTCATATCTACCAACTTTCTCAAGATGTTTTAATGCCTCAAGATTTCACATGCTTCTCCCTAAACCACATTGCTTGCAGAACTTCCAAAGGTAAGCAAACTCCCGTCGTATCCTTTTGTATGGCAAGGCAACATCTTCTAGAAGTTTCTTGTCTCAGCAACCCAAATGATGACTGCATTTTCATTACAAGGTGGACAGGAAAAAAAAGTCTTCTTTAAAGAAAAATCATGCTTCCCTCCATATCTCCAGCCGTTTCAATACTTCTTTTAAAATCTCATGCAGGTGAATCCGAACCTGAAGCACATACAAACTGGACATAAGAGGTTTACATGGAGTCAATTGAGAGGAAACAAAGAATAAAACACAGGTTAGAGCTGGAGGTAAGCTTTTATGGGATATATGCCTGAGCATGACAACACTATAGCAATAGTGAGGAGAATGACAGATGTACTGCAGTGGCTGTGAAAGAAAATTAGCTTCCTCAGGATCTAATTTGAGTATACTTGTTTGTTTTACCAGAGCTATGTTATAAATACATTCTTACAAAAGTGCCAATCACTTGTAAAGCCATCTCAGAATGATATGCATTCAATTACAGAAGAGTGCCCTGGTATGAAATCTGGACTAAAACATTTAAAACTGGACTATACAAATACCTAGACAACACTTTGTATAAAGGATGCCCTAAGAAGAGCATTACCTTAACAACCCAACAAATGTTTTGATTTTGTAATTTGTATGACAGAGTCATCTCATAGCACACATAACTAGAGGGCTATAACAAATACACGCATTTTACTTACTATATTTAGTAGCAGCCTCTCGGGAAACTGGAAATATTAATTTTGTTATTCTTCTGTGCTTCTGAAATGTTTTTCATATTTCAAGGGCTGTATTTACAAATGAATTATCTAGATCTAATCTATATTATTCCAGTGAGAAATTAATTCCTCTTTTCATAATAGCGCATTCAAATGTTTATAGAACTGCTACTCTTTAACCAGTGATCATGATCCCTAAATTCTCATAGTGAAGACTGAGAAACACAGACTCAAGGCTCAGGCAATACAGATAACCAGGCTAAGGCTACAGTTACAACCAATTTGCTTCCTCCTTTTGCACAGCAACGCTGCTGGCAGTTTCATTAGACCTGTATATATTTCTGGTGGTACAATAGACAGTGATGGAGGACAGTTCACTGCTTTTAGAATTAGCAAGTAGTTCTGCGTAGCAGGAGTAGGTTGGTAGAGCTAAACTGTTGGTGCTGAGGACTTGATATTGATGCTATACGTGTTTCAGAGATTGTTACGCTAACACTAGTTTGGTCCCATGAATCAGATACTTCTAAGCAGCCAGAGTGCCTGAGGTAGGCAGGCCAGGAGCACACAGTCAGGTTAATTTAATTTGAAAGACATTTCACTTGTGCATGGGGTGGCTGCCCTGTGATACCAGCATGTGCCTTTGTGACACCAATATGGGCAGTAAAGCAGATGAGAGATTCACCTCAAAAGTGATTCTCTGATCTTAACTAAAATCCTAATGTGAACATGTCGGTGTTGTCACATGAGGAGTTCTGAAACAGGCTGTCCAGACAGGTGGTGGAGTCTCTGTCTCTGGAGACATTCAAAACCCACCTGGACACATTCCTGTGTGGCTTTCTCTAGGTGAACCTGCCTTGTCACAGGGGTTGGACCAGATGAACCCCAGAGGTCTCTTCCAGACCCTATCATTCTGTGATTCTGTAATGTCCTGTCAGAGATTCCTCACACAGAGTTTTGGGTTTGTTTTTGTTTCTATGTGAGAATATCATATGGTCACAGGTAAATTCTGTATTTAGTTTCCTGGAAACATAACAATAGTTAGGCAGTAACAAGATTCATATAAAAATACTTTGTCAGAAGAGTACAATAGCGTGATATTTATGTTATGAAAAAAAAGCAATAAGAAAGACAGTATCAGATGAGGTCAGGTCCATGCGTATCAAGGATTAGCACAACAAAATTATTCTCTAGGTCAAAATACTCCTCATTGTAACCTGCACTGCAAATGTTTCTGAAACTCAGAGACTGCAGCAGTGTCAGCAGCTGCTTGAGGCGAAGTATTAACAAGTGGATTCTGCCTCTAATTCTCCTTCAAAGGCATGTTGTGCAGGAAATTTCTGTGAAGTTGTGAAGCTGATCTGGAAGATGCAAGGAGATGAGCCATATAACCTTAGTAACACTTCAGTGACTGAACTGAACAGCTCCAGGTTGGCAAGTATTTCCATAAGGTGGAAATGAAGGGTAAGATTTGCCTCTGAAGTAATAATATGGAAAGTTACTTCAGTATGTCAAAGGCTAGATAGTGAATGCAAGGAAGAGAACAAAACAGGGGACGTAGGGTGATTTATTAATTTGCTTTTGTATTCTATGGAAACAGAAAATAAGGATTTTTCATGTTCTCTGCAGCCAACACTGATAAGGCATACAAATACTATCAAACCAAAGAATTTCCACAGGAATTGTCACCTCAGTGTTTGCATATTTTTAAGATTTAGAATGAAAACAATAGGACTCCCTTGCCCGTATCAGTAAATATAAAGAAATACATGGAAAGTAAAATGTCTTAATATTTGACAGATAACTTTAACCCATCACTATCCTATAAGATAATGCCCTTTTACATGCTAGTCTATATGCATGGATACTCATACCTATATAAATACACAACTTTTGTTCCTGTGTTACAGCTTAATGACTACAAGATGTCCACATCCAAAACGTTTAGGAGTTCAAAAGTTTCAAACCCAGTCTACTTTCTTCCAGACTCTTTATTTCTTACGTGGAATTCTGGTTCTGTTCTCAAACAATATAGGAATAACCTGTGGAAAAATTTTGTTTGTTTGTTTTTAATCTTTGGTAAAGACGCTGGTGGACATGAATAACCACCCAACCCTTACCAGTGGTAGTGTGAGAATATGCCTTGCTTAAAATAGATGCTGCACAATTCTGCTCTCCTATTAATCACAATCCCTATGTTTTCCATGTCACATGATAAAACTCTTCTCTAGAAACTAAACCCTCTAGTTCTTGTCCAATGTAGATTTTTTGTTTTACCTTATTAATTGTCAATTTTAAATAGAATTTTAAGATTCCATTAATGCCATTTACCCAGTAAAATAGGAGGAGCTACTATACGTGTATAAATTCTTCAATGCTTGTGGTTGTTTATCTGACTTATCCATTTAGCATAAGTGATATGGAAAATTGTGAAAATAACTTAGCATCAGGCTGAGAAGCTGTAAATATTTTGCCTATGTATATTCTATATATGAAAAGATTGCCAAAAAGGAAACCTAATACACAAGCATCTCTCTTTTTCATATAGTTGCAAGCTTTCATTCTGAAGGCATAGTGTTTTTAAATTGTTAATTATAATTCATCTCCATTCTTCATAGAATAATGAAAAGCAATATAAAGATAATTCTGTGTATTATTTTAATTTATGCACATTTTAGAAACCAATTTCATAAATGAGAAACTGTAAGACGTATTTTCAACATATTTTCCAACAACTCCAGGGCAAGCCTGATGCTGTTCATCATCATCATTATAATTTTACTCTTACATTCTCCAACTTTCTTCATATTTTACTGCTTTCTGTATGTATGTAATCTAAGTATGTCTTACATTTGTTTATTTTTCACTGATATTATTAGTCATTGCAATGACATGCAATTATTCATGACAATAACTCCGTAGCATTTTCAGTAGTGTTGCAATTATTCCAATTGCATCCTGAAGAAAAGAATTAGAATTCAGAATAATAATGCTGAGAGGCTTTAACAGCTTTTTTTTTTTTTTTTAAATACAGAAAGAGAGAACATGGAGAAAATACAGAGACTGCTCTTTCAGCACAGAAGTCAGTGAGAAATTTGCCTTTGATGGTCTGGCATTCAAGGTATCAATCCCAGAAAAAAATATTTAGGATAGACCATATTAAAAGAGGAAGAAATATTTTTGTAAACCATATTTTAAGGATTTGGAGAACCTGAGGTGGAGAAAAAAAAATAGAAAAATTGTGCTCTTTATCTGTAACAAGATTGTGGGAAGATCCAAACACAATTTGGATCACCTCCTGAAAAGTCTTCAACTACAAATCACACAGAAGTTCAAAGGTGTTCAAATCACTTTTGAAAGATGTATGGTACTTCCCTCAGCCTTTGTTTTGAAAAATTTCAGACAAAGACTTAAGTTCATTTACTCATCATCAAATGTAAAGAGAATCAGAAAACAGAAAATGCAGAAAAAAGTCATAAGCACTGCAACAGTTTGTCTTTAAATTTTATGCATGATGTTATTTTAGATTTGGCTTGCAGATAGGAAGCTTCCATCAGACAATTCTCATTACAAGAGTTAAATAATATGTACTAATCTTTTAATAATTTAGTGATTAAATCCTTGAAAATTAACATTTACAGTTCAAGTTTTAGTTAATTTAAAAAAGAAATGCAGACACACACACCCTCCTCCCCCCAAAAAACTTGGATAGAATTGTACTCACTTTCAAAAACAATGAATGTGATCTAAAAATCCTGTATTAAACCAAATTTATGTTGCACTTGAAAAGTATCTATTTGTAGGATTTCACTACTAATCCTTTCTGATCCTTCTCTACCTATGAAATTACACTATCACCTTCTGCACATCTTAGATTAGCACATAGTAACTCAACAAGAACCCCACTAGATTTTGCGGTAACAGGATTTTCAGTCAGTTGCCTATTCAAATAACAATTAAAAAAAAAAAAAAAAAAAAAAAAGTGCTCCTTTGACATAAAGTTCTGAAAATTTCCATAGTTAACACCATATCACTTACAACTCTTATGAATGTTACCTAGCTTTTAATATTTCTGTATCACCAAAAATATGCTGTGTTTCCAGTCAATAAGCAATCACTAATTCATCTGTCCATAATGTATCATTATATACATTCAGATTAGTTGACAGAATTTGGAAAATTATATCATAAAAGAATACATATGAACACTATGCATGTATATCTCTGATGGTTCTATGGAAGGGTTTTAAAATGTTTTTGTATGCCATTTTGTCTACCTTTAATACTTACAAGCATTTTAAAAAAGAAAACCTCAAAAGTTTGGTTCTTATTTGAATAGTTATTTAGCATTATGTTTTTTCCTTTAATCAAATCTAACTTCTAATTATAATTATGCAGCTTAATGTAAAAGAGGACAACATTGGTATAATACCCTCACAAAATAGGTTGTACAAACTGCAGCTCAAGGATGCTTGAGTTTGTGTAAATTCCTTAAAACTAAGTCATTTGAAAAAAAAGCGCATTTCTATAATCGTATTTGCAGCTTGTTTAAAATAGTTTTAAATTATTATTAAATTCTATTCTTCATATTTGCTCTTTTTCACTGTAACTGTGGTTCTACAGATGTGGGGAATTTAACTGCTGTGACCATACTCACAACTTAAGTTCATAAAAAAAAAAAAATGGTCTTGAATGAAAAAAAAAAAAATTACACACCACTGTTTCACCTAGTATCATCTAGGCTTTGTGATTATTTTAATCTGCCAATGAAGGGGTGATTTTTAAATTATTACTCCTAATGTCATATCCTGCAGATCATTAATAATAGTGCATACATATTTGGTCAAAGATTTATGTTGCAAGAGATCATATGACAAGCAGATCTGACTAGTTTGACTCATTATAGAAATTATTTTTCTATTTTAGCTCTTTTTAGAACACATCATATACTTTTGATCTACTTAGTAAAATCTTCTGGATGATAAAATATATGGATATCTTTAACATGAGGTTATCAAATATGAGGTCCTTTTTAAAAATCTCCTGATTTCCATAACATGTTTAAAAACATAAAAACAACAATCAGTCACAGGAAAGGGACTTTTTTGTGCCTATTTATCTTGGACTGCCAATCATCAAAATCATTTTCAAAGAACAAATGATCCTGCAAATCCTGTTTAAAAAAAAAAAAAAAAAAAATCAGCTGACAGCCTGGATATTTGTCTATGAATAGTTTTCCTGTTTTGTGCAATAATGTACTAAAACTGCTTAAATGGTCAACTCCTTCTTCTGGGCCCTCTAAAGAAAGGATCAAGGCTTTGGTCTTTAGTACTAGAGTGGTTGACTCTATTGGCCCCAGTAAAGCTTTTACACTTCAGCTGATACATACAGTGTAACTTTAAAGTGGTTCCAAAAAAGTTCTTCCAGTTTGCAGAGAGTTTGTGACAGAAATGAGACTGGATCAACAGGAGTGTCTGGATGTAGAAACTGCAGAAAAGGGGTGTAAGAAAAACAGTGTTTATGGCACCTAGATGATGCAGGTCAAGAAGATCCCTGAAATGGTACATAGAGTGTGCTCAGAACAAGAAAATTAAGGACAGTCCTGAACAGGATAAATATGTTAAGACACAAGGGTACAGAGATAAAGGAAAGTGAATCAGTCCAAAAGATAAATAGGTTGGACAGGACTGAGAGAAAAAAACTAAATAAATTAGGTCAGCTCATAAGGGACTTTAAAAGGACATTCAAAACTATCATGTCTGCTAATGTAGGAAGAAGACAAAAGACATGATAATGACTCAATAGACAGTGATCCTTGTCCTCCATGTCATCACAAGTAATCATGGCTAGCACACCTAGGCACATGTCTCTTAAGCCTTGAATGCTGAACAAACTCCTTGAAAAACTTATGCTTTGCTTGTTATGAGAATGTGTATGAGAATGAATTAAGCGTTTTTTGTTTTAAAATAAAAACATGTTCCCTCCCACAAGACCTCATGATAAATTTTGTTACATAGTTGCTACCAGAATTCAACTTTATTTCCTACAAGGTGTCAAGATGCCAAGAGCTAAGAAATGGTAATGACCTGGTACTAATGGCAATGCAATGATGTTTAATTAAACTGCTACTTTCCTGCTGAATGCAAGGCCATACAAGATCCCATAAAAAAACATCTGTGGTGAGTTGACCTTGACTGGATGCCAGGTGCCCACCAAGCCACTCTCTTTCTCCTCCTCCTCAACTGGACTAGGGAGAGAAAGAATAGTGAAAACCTTGTAAGTCTGGGTAAGGACAGGGAGATCACTCGCCAATCACCATCACAAGCAAAACAGATTCAACTCTGGGAAATCAATTTATTACTAATCAAACTGAAGTAGGGTAATGAGAAATAAACCTAAATCTTAAACACCTTCCCCTCACCCTTCCCTTCTTTCCAGGATCAATTTCACTCCAAATTTCTCTACCTCCTCCCGTGAGTGGTGTAAAGGAACAGGGAGTAGGGAATTGCAATCAGTTCATCACATGTTGTCTCTGCTACTCCTTACTCCTCAGAAGGAAGACTCCTCACACTCTTCCCCTGTGTGGGGTCCCTCCCATAGGAGACAGTCCTCCACAAACTTCTCCAAGGTGAGTCATTCCCATATGCTGTTGTTCTTCACAAACTTCTCCAGTGCAGGTCCTTTCCATGGAATACACTCCTTCAGGTACAGCCTGCTCCAGCATGGGTCCCTGACAAAGTCACAAATCCTGACAGCTAACCTGCTTCAGCATGGGCTGCTCTTTCCATGGGGCCACAGTTCCTGCCAGGAGCATGCTCCAGTGTGTATATACACCTGCTCCTGCATGGGGTCCTCCACAGACTTCAAGGTGGATATCTGCTCCGCTGTGAATCTCTATGGGATGAATGGGGACAGATTGCCTCACCATGGTCTTCACCACGGGCTACAGGGGAATCTCTGCTCTGGTGCCTGGAGCACCTCCTCCTCCTCCTTCTTCACTGACCTAGGTGTCTCCATATTTGTTTCTCTCACATATTCTCACTCCTCTATTCCAGCTTCTTCTTCTTCCACTGCACAAAAGGTTTTTTTCCGCCTTCTGAAATAGATTATCACAGAGGTGCCAACACCATCACTGTTTGGCTTGGCCTTGGACAGTTCATCTTGGAGACAGCTGGAATTGTGTCTACTGGACATCAGGGAAGCTTTTAGAATCTCCTCACAGAAGCCACCCCCATAGCCCACCAGCTTCGAAAACCTTGACAACCCGATACATTTTCTAAAAAGTGCCTGCAATTTTTCTATATGAAAATGTTCTTTTCTATACTTAAAATGAAAAATAGTAGTTCTTCTTACTGTGTGTCCAAAAGAACTCATATAAATTAGTTGTACAACAGAATAATCTGACTTCATGCACTAGAGGTTTCAGCAACTGACCCTATTTGCATACTATTTTAGAGTTGTTTGTTTTTCACTACTCAAAAGTTCTAGTATTTGTTTTTGTTTCCTTGTAATTCTATATAAAAAGTTTAGTACTTAAGAACAACAGCACAAATGTATTACCATTTTCTTTCAGTGAACAAATGCTTCAGTACTATTTTAATGTCATCTTGGTTTAGAATTCGTTTTTTATTTTATTTATTTGTTTATTTATTTAAAGCAAGAAAAGCAATAAACAAATGTATTTAAGTGCCTTTTTGACCAGGAAAATGCTAATTTACTGTTTTCATCTTGAAGTGAAAATTAAAATGGTAACATGTAAATAGGCACTATTCTTTTATTTTGCATGAACACAAATACAGAATGAAGAATGTTCTACCTTTGGACTGTAACTCCACCTGATGTCTTCGTACAGCTACGGGTAGCCTATGTATACATATAAAGAAGCAGTAGGGTCAATTTTGTTTCAGATTTAGGTGTCTTATACACCAATCTGTCTAATAGAATTGATGTACTTCTGACGGTCACCACAAAGCATCACTTCAACAAATAAAGGTCTAGCTGCAAAGATGTGGTATGAACAAAAAGACAAATACATGCCAATTAATACTTTTCAAGTTCAAAAAAGGGGCAAAAATATTGTACTCTAGCAATAACTCTTAACAACTCATTGTGAGAGAAAAGAGAAAAAGCTCCTACAAACATGTTATTGCCAGTAACCAGGAAAAATAGTGCAAAGTTAATTTATAATCATTAAGATTAAGGATATTGAGTACATAAATTTTGAGGTATCTGGATATAGATCGATCTTGCATATTCTTAAACTTTCCTGAAATTAAAAAGAAAAAAAAAAGCAAATAATAAAGGTCAAAGGCACAGATATTACAGTCGGCTAAACACACTTTACGCCATGAAAACTAGAATTTCCTCAAGTAGCACAAAGCTGACAGAAGTAATAAAGACACTACCCACACCAGCCACCTGATGCTTTACTTTATACAAAGGGATAGGGACAGGAAACATTTTTGTTATTTCCAGTACTTCATTGATTTCAGGTCACAAAGTATGCTTGTACCAGAGGTACAATATATTGTTGACATTATCCTGCAACTGCAACTCAATCTGGAGTCAAAAAGCTGGCATCTGTGGACCTATTCAATGCATTTCCACTGAAAGGAAGCAATTTTTCCTTCAAAGAATAGAATGTATAGATATATGAGCAACTTCACAGCAGCACTTTTCTCTCATACATATGCACACACAGAAGCACCACTGTCATCTGTATAAAGCACATTTTTCTTCCTTTCTCCTAAAATTACATCCATTCATAATCACAGAGCTAGTGAAGTTCAAAATATTAAAGAACTATTACATTATTTAAAGTATCCTTTTGCCAGTGCTGGGTTGTACCTTATAAATTATTTCCTTTTTTTGTTTCTATGTTTCAATTTTTTTTTTTGTTTTGTTTTAAAGTTTCAAGTCTAATTGATATCACCACGAGGAAACTATTTCTCTTCTGTCAGTCTGAATTTTAATTTTCTTAATTTCACCCTTTGATATTCATTTATAATTTCTTTTGAGACACTTTTTTTTTAATGTGAATTTACAACTTGCAGAAAGACAAGCTGTCTTTCTTCACATCTGTCTTTAAAAAAATGCTGGACCAAATTAACCAATTTTTTAATGAACTGTTATTCAGTAAAGCTGTTAAACATCAAAAAACTCCAGAGTATACATAGGACTAGTCATTTGTAGTTAATGCCTGACAGTTATAAGTCTTAATTTTCACTTTCCTTTGGTCACAAATCATAAACTATTGTACCTCTATACAATAGACACCTCATGGTCCATACCCAATAGAGGACTTATTAATACATTGTGAATGATATATGCCATGATTTTGCCATGAACCCAAAACACTCTTTTTCAAAAAGTTGGAAAAAACCCATGATCTGATTTGATCAAAACACAGCTTGTATATGAACCGTTGATCCATCATATTCTGGAGAGGAAGGAGTCTCTTTATCTCCATATCATCTGCATTTGTGATGGCAAATCTCTTAAAAGGAATACACGTTGACAAAGGGTAAGGAAATTTCACATAAAATCTTGTCCTTGTGATACCGTCAGTAACAGATGGATCTGAAACCAATTTATTGAGAGTAAATCATTGCCAACTTTGCTTTGAATAACAAAATGCTCCAGAGATTTCTGAGATATGTAGCCATAGGGAGCTGTCTGGTTACATGAGTATTTTTATGTTTTTTAACACTCTTTCAACTTAATCAGAGATACAAATGCACAACCTAGCACTCAGGGAAATTATGTGCATTTGTCACACTGCCTGGAGGACTTTGGGATCTGTGAACCAATGAATGGATTACACTAAACCATGAATGTAATTTGTGCATCTGTAACAGATAAAACCGGATATTTGCTATATTAATGTTTAAGAATCTCATGGAATTTAAAGTTATACATTAAAAATTAATAATATTCTCTTTATTTTCCAAAGCAGAGTAATTGTCCTGATTTGAGTGAGAACAGAACTAATTCTGTTCAGTAATTTTACTTTTCAGCTCAGTTCTTCTAACTAACTGCACTTTCTGAAGTTAGCAGCCTGTTTTCACAGACAGGGTCTGCTGCTGGCAGTGATAACACCCCATGGTTAGAGTTACTACCAAGGATTGGTGTGCAGACCAAGGCCACAGCTGGGTCTTGTGTACCACATTGAAGGGGTGCAGAAAAGTGAAAGGCCGCACCTGCAGGGAGGAGCGGACAGGACAGGTGACCCTAAACTGACCAAAGAGGTATTCCATCACATATACATCATATTTGGTATAAAGCTGAGGGATCTGGAGGGTCTGTGGTTCTTCTCCCCTCTTGGGTCACTTTGCCAGCTTTGCTTGGCTTGGCTCAGGTCCTCTTTCGGTTCCTTCCTTGGAGCATCCAAGGACGATTCTATCTCTTCTACCTTTGACCCCAGTTGGTGTGTTCCTGAATCTGGTACCAGAATCCAGCTCCTGAACACAGCTCCTGTTTCCTGAGGGGCCCAGTCTGGGATTCCCCCCAGTGCCTGCTCCACAGCATCAGTGGTGACAGTGATGTAATTAGCATCAGGGGGCTGGGTTTGATACCGGATTTGTATATATTTGTATATATTCCATTTTTATTATTTTCATTTTCATTAAAGCTGTTCTGGTTTTCTTTTCTAATGGCTAAGTCTCTCTCCCTTATTCCTTTTCTCTTCCCCTTTGGGGAGGGAGGGGGGTTAACAGAGAGTGTCTGTTATAGGTCTAAGGGGATGCCCTGACCATAAACTGTGACAGTAAGATAGCATAAATTGTGTGTATACGGAAAGGACTGTAACAAGCAGAGCTGGTAAACTGTACTGCTGAATTACTACATATCTCCTAATTGTAACAATTCAAAGCCTAGGATGAAACATAAAGGCAAATGCTTTATATGTTAAAATTCCTGGTAAAAAAATTCATTGACAGATGTCTTTTGTTCCTGTAGTCCACACTTGGCATTTTTTAACACTGATGTAATACTAATCATACTCATATGCTGGTGTGTGGTAAAAGGGATTAAAAAGAAGAGTCTATAAAGTCTGTTCTGTGTCATATAGAAAAAGACTTCTAGCTGACTCTTAAAAAAGCATATTGAAATCTTGCAAACTGATAGAAAACAATTTAATTCAGAGGTACATATATATTTTTTTTTAAATCACAGAGTAAATTTTTCTTCAACAGACATTGAGGATTTCTATACACAAGTTTTCATAAAAATAAGGAAACAATAACAACAACAACAACAAAAAAGAACAGAAAGAAGTAGTAGCCCTCAAGCTATTATCACATTCTTGAGGATCAACTTTTTCCTCACATTTGTCTTTTTCTCATGTCCCTAAAGTTCTGAGAGTTGGTCTTACAGAATTCCTTCTGCATTAGGATTCAGGGAAGATTCTGCTTTATGATAATATTTTTTAAATTTGCTGGAGAAAATCATAAAGCTGCATGTTACCAATGTGTTTTGTGGTTTAGTTTCTTCACAGGGTTGTTTTCCCTGTGCTAGTTGATTTCTTTAGATCATTTTCTTCAACTGTTATTAAGATCTATGCACAGACTATTTTGCATGGATTTAAAAAAAAAAGAAAAAGAAAAAAAAAAACCCCACACTCCAACAAAAAATCCCCTGTCTGTCCATATATTTATTTAAAGTATTACTACTTGTAACTTAAGTAAGCCATTAGAAGCACTTAAATTAAATTTAAAATACCATTACTTTTTTTAGATCTGTAAACTCTGTTTCTACTTTATAGTTGTTTTCAAACTACACTTGCAGAAGCTATGAGTCAAGAATACTACTATGAAGTTAGGCACATTCTGTATAACTCCATGTTCATAACATGAGGCTGTCTATATTCAACTGGTAGAGTTACATCTTTCTTTACCTCTTACATTTTACAGAACATCAGATTTGTCCTTACTGGCTCAAAAATAGACTTCATTTCACTTTTACTTTTGTAAATCAAGATGATCATCATTGAAACTGACAGAGCTAGAACAGTGTAAATAAGAATAGTTGACATCAGAATCAGACCCATCAGTAAAGCAGACAAAGGACTCTAAGAGTATTTTTCTGTCATATACAATATAAATCAATTCAAAGTTAAATAGTGCACAGAAACCTCACTTTTCATTACAAGGTGTATGAAAAGTGTAAAAATGCATTTTTGTGATAATATTGTAATAATTTTTGAATTTTATTGTTCAGAAACACTTTCATTTCCATTTGTTTCAATACTAATTGCAAAATACGGAAATTGGAATGAAGGACTGTGGTTTTTTGTTTTTCTTTTTCAAAATCAAAAGTTTCAGCTGAAAAAAAGACAAAATAAAATAAAAAATCCACAGAGAAATTCACACTAATTTGACTTTGTTCTAGAAAAGCAGAAATTTTTATTTTGCTAAACTCCAAATTAAAATTAAAAATATAGATTCCACAATGATATATCAATAAACTCTACACCATTTTCTCCTCTGGCATAATGAAGTTTCTTTGTTTATCCACAAAACATTTATCATTAGTTCATTTTTAACTGTTAACTAATATTCCTGAGATACACTGAAATCTTGTTTTCTATTGATTTGTGGGACATATGTGGATTATTACATTGGTTCAAGTAGTACAGAAATCCTTCTGATACAATCCTTGAGGAGTTCTGTCCCATAACATACTTCTGTGTCACGGTCACTACCTTTATTTTTGACCCAGGCCATCAAAGTGTATGCAACTTGAAGCTGAATCTCCACCATATTTTCTTAAAGACAAAAACCATGACACCTTCACACAAAACCAGTGTTTTAAAACTACTGATGCCAGTTTTAAAACAAAATATAAAATGTAACATTTATAAAATAAATACCACTTTCCTAATTTAGAAAAGATTCTACATTATATTTCAATAGTGTCTGCACATGCTCAAGTATGTATGTATAATACATATATTCATAATTTTAAACTGAAATGTTATATATTACTGTGTCTTGGTTTGAAAGACAGGTGTCTGACAGGTGTTCTTTTGTCTCTCTTAAGTACAGCAATTTACCTCCTTGACAAACAAGTATGGAAAAATTCTTTAAGAGAAGAAGGAAAACAGAATAACTCCCCAAAACCCCAACATACTGGTTTACAAAAGATTCTTTGCTGTGCAGAAGCATTACTTTCTAAGACAGTATTTCTCAATCCCCAGGCTGCAACATTGGAAGAAGATGCTCTGCCACCAGGGTATCTTAAGAGCGGTAAGATTTTCAGGTGTTTGGATTCACTACTGTCCTGGTTCCATACTGTGAAAGTCATGAGAGCTGAAGCTGTTTTGACATTTCTAATACGCTGGGCTTGCTGCAGATCTGAGCATAGCTGTGACTGGGCTTACAATTTTTTTTTTTTTTTTTTTGTAAGGGAACCTGTAAGCCCTCCTTCTTCTGAGCAGACACAGATTTAGGACTACACGGTATTTAACTGGCAGGTAACATGATGAATTTTGAAGATGTCATGGTAATTCGATTGAAATTTTTAGGATCTCACAAGGTTATTATGAGTTTATGCAGTTAAGATTGTAATTAGGACCATTAGATCTGTTTTAAATTGTATTGTTTATCTAAATATTAGTACCAAAAATCCTATACAAATGTCTTCCTAAGGAATAAACATATAATACATCTAAAATATCAAAACCGCAGAAAGTCAATAAACCTCACAATGTCTAGAATTTCATTGAAAATAACTGACTGTTAGTTTTTCTTCTCTAAATTTCGGGGATAATGAAAATTTAGAACCCATACAACAACAAAAAAATTTGTAACATCAGACCTCGGATACTGTAAATAAGCAAACCTTGCTGAATATCAATCTGAATAATTGGAATATGTTGAAAAATAAAAGCTCTTTCAAATCCATTGGTGAATACAATGTCACCTCCCTTGGGTAGCCAGCAGGTCTTAGCGGATCTAAAGTATGTGATGGAATAAATGAGTCACTGGACAAAACTGTGTAAAGCATACCAGATCCATTTGATTATTTTATCAAAGTTAACAGCACATGTATCAGATTTACATAATGAAAGATGGTTTTTTAAAGGCTTATACTAAAACCTCACACATAATAAACTGAATTGTATTCAATATATCCAAGTCTGAAAGCATAAGAGTCTGAAATTACCTCAAGGACTTAAATCTGTTGGCCCTTGTATCTTAAATATGAGACAGAACTTCATTAAGGAAACATCTAGCCTACTGAAAGTACGATTCATACACTATTAAAACCTCACTGTCAAAAGCTACTTAATATAATGTATCACAGACAAAAACTTAATCTGTCTTTCAGTAAATCTAAGATACCATACAGGAAAAAAAAAAAAAAAAAAGATGCCACACGTTTTGGGAGGTAGTATATGTTTTAATTTCTCCACTTCTGTGTAAAAGTCAAACTATTGACTGTCTCTGAGCAGCAAACACTGTACAGAATCAGATGAGCTGCTCTGTACAGAATCAGATGAGCTGCTCAAGCACTGAGGTCATGTCCAGGAAACTGAAGGAGTCCAAAGGTGACCTCCTTAGAGGTGAGTTGCTGAGAGGAGGAATTTGCAGAGTCTCAGCTGAAGTCAGAGCTCCAGCACCACAGATATGCAGAGTAATCCCAGACAGTGCAGAGATGGGAAGGTGACAGAGTGGAAAGGATTAACTGAACTTGATTTTTCCAGAAATCATACATTTCAAAAAGTAGTAGGTTATTTTGTGAATTCAGTATCAAATCAATGAAACCCAAAATATAGAAACGTCTTATTTTATGGTTCCTTATATTAATGTTGCAGGTATTTTGTCATACTCTTTTGTGTCTTCACTTGGAACAACATGCAGATCACGATTTCTCATCTTGCTGTAACCAGAAGGAAAGAAAAGTTGAACCTACAGAAGTGAGAAACAGGTTGCTTCTAGAAGTTCCTGTGGAGCTTAGAACTCAACAGGGGCCTGGACTCAGAAGCTCTGCCTCTTCCAGAAGCAAGTGTGACATTTCTGTAAGAGTAGGACATTCAGAGCCTCCAGCTACCAATGGCTTCAGCACTTATAGACCCCATGCCTCCCTCTTAAAAAGGAGTTTACTAATGTGAAAGCAGGTGTCTTGGCTCTCTTAGTTCATTCTGACTGCACTGGTAGCCAATTCCTGCTGACTTTGGAGACATACCTACCTTTTTTTTAACCTCAGGCCCTGAAGTTAATGCACAACTTGATTAAACCAAGACAAAATCGCTATAAAAAATACCATCAAAAATTATGGATCAAAGCACTTTTTTTTCTTTTTTTTTTTTTTTAACAGAGAAGGTAACTATATTACCATAACACTATTCCTTTCTTGATTTATGAGACTGAATTACAGATGGGCTATACAGTCTTGGTTAATGTATTGCTCACCTTAACTGGATAAATGTCAGCTAGGTGGTAAGAAGGAGGCCTCACTCCTCCTGCTCTTAAACCTTTGTGTAATCATAATGATAATGCAGACATCAGGACACTCTAAGAATAGTACTCAGCTCCTCAAAAGCAGTTAGGTAGCCATGGCTCCCCTCTATCACAGTTACAATAAGAGGAAGGGAAAGATTTTTCCTTTTACCTTTGAGCTGTAAATACCTTTTACTTGTGTATTTTACTTCTATATTTAATTTAGATCTCTACAGTTTTACCTGTGAGGTGGACTGTGAAGGAAATACCGTGTTGAACACAGTCTCAGCTAATTAGAGATCCAGCAAACTCTTTGTGTGTTGATCTCAACACTTGCAACACTTTGGGGATGGGCTACAGATTTTTATTTCGGCAGTGAGTAGCAGTTAACCACTGATCCAACAGAGAGAAGGCTGCTATTTGGGGAAATGCTTAAACCATTTGTTGACAGAATTCTGAAATTGTTTGGAAAAATACTGCGGTCATGTCTTACTTTTCAAGTTCTCATATATCCAGACAGCATATATCATGTATAAGAGTTACTTTTTAAAGATGAATCACATCCTTAAAAAATCTGAAGGACAAATATACTTGTCTAGGTGTTCATAAATATACCCACATGCATGTGGGCTGAGGTCTATAGGCTATATTGAGACATTGTATATGGCTACATACAAGAATCTGTGGGGGAACCTGTGGAAGGAAAACTGATGGACTTAGGCAAAGGCTTACTATACCTCATTTCAACCATCTAAAACACTGGTATCTAACCACTATGGTCAATGGACAAAGAAGGGAGCCCAGTGAAAGGGCACTTCCTTCACTAGGCCTGGTATCTAAGGGCTATAGGGTGAAAGAATGTAAGTGGGTAACTAAGTCACACCAGACACACCATTTTGCCTGGAGTGATCCAGGATGATTCCCACCTTCTTTGTTCATCTAATTGCTAGAGATGTTTTTTTCTCTTGTTGCCATTGTCATGTTTTCTGAATACATCAAATATTTACTCATTTATTCTAAGTCGCCTTGGAACTATTAACAGCCATTTGTCAGGGTTTTTGCACTGATACTTAGTCATGCAGGACATTCCTAAATGCTGAACCACTGAACAATGTTTGCACTGCAAGAGTAGGTTAGGCTGGCATGCAGGAAGAAAAGAATTTTAATAGTTTACACAACATTACCTCAGCAAGCCCCTGACTCATTGCACACACCTTTAGCCTCTCTACCAGAACATGTTGTTCTCAGAATGGATGAAGGCCTCCATCTTTTGGCTCCTGGAGTGTTCTCCCTTTATCTTCCTGTCAACCTGTCTCCCTAAGCACCTTGTAACAACTGACCTTTGCTTTCCTAAAAATCAAAACAAATAAAGATACTTACTAACTGTTTTACCTCTTTGAAGACTATCTGTCAAACCAAAGTTCACACCTTGTCAAAAACAGAATTGCTGACACTAACAAATTGCAATACTGTCCTTTGCTTGTGTCTTGGGAATGCTGACAGGGATGGATTGTGCACTTTGTTTAGTTATTTATTTAATTTTCTTATTTTGCACATAGCTTCCTATTAATTTAATCAGTATAATACTACAGGGACTGTCTGTAACTCACCATAGCTATACAGCAAAGGGATTTCAGTCACCAAGGCAACATAATCAAACATTGCAAAAATAAAATGAAATGCTACCAAAAAATGCAATGTCCAATATTTTTTATCAGTATTTTAGATTAATATATTAATACAAAATAATTTAATATCTGTCATAACTTTCAATGCGCTTCTAAGTCACTCATAAAAAGTGAGCTTACAAAAATCCCAGCCGACCTTCTCAAAAGCCTAATTCTGCAAATCTTTCATTATTATAGATATTTATTAATAAGGAAACCTGATAGACAAAATGCTGAGTGACTTCTATCAGTTCTTATCCCCAAAAGTACTACTAATCCCCTCAAATACTGTTATAGTGTGTGTCCTACAAAAATCCCTTTTACATCTCACCAGGGGTCATAACAGAGATTCAGAATGATGGGAAACTTATTTACAAAATTAAACATAATCAGCAGTTTAAACTGACTTGTTAATTCAGGTTTTTATGCTAATTTAATTGCATATGAATGTTGTAAATTAATATTTTCATTTTTTAGTAACCATAAGTACATAAGATGTAGTAAGATGGTGTTCCCTTGCAACTATCCATTTTAAACCATTTATATTTAATCTTTTCAAAGGTGCATTTATTTATAAAAAATCTTACCCTGAAAAAATGTATTGCAAAATATATTAAAGTAGTAAAAATAGACAAATGAGCAAAAAGACATGAATGAGAGCTCTGTAAAAAGGCTGAATATTTTATGTACTTAAACTAAGACATATTCTTTTTAGAGAATCCAGCAAAAGCTTTGACATCTTGTTTGTTTTAACTGTAAATTGTAACTTTACCATATTCACGGATTTTCACAGTACATGTTATTTTTCATCTCACTTCGTTTTCATCTGTTTCAGACCAAATTGCATACACCTAGTACAGAAGACAAGGACTAGTTTTTCTCTTATCTTTTAACAATTCTTTATGAAGGACAGCCAATAACAAACAAACAAAATTACAATCAGATGTCAAGAGTATGGGCTCAGAAAGAAAACAGAAAACACTGATAATGTCAATGTTATCCATAATAAGTTTGCATCATGAAGGCACTTAAATCTCTGTTTAACTTTATGCACCAAATGAGTAATCCCATTGAGTTCTGAGAAATTACTCCTATGAATAAAATTAAACTTGTGCATAAATGTATAAAGAGGTCAAGGCATTCATTTCCTTTCTATTACAGAAGATTTTAATTTCTTAAATGTCTTTTGTGAGCACATCCAGCTTTTTTGCATCTACTGTCATAGGTCTGCACCGGTTGTAGTTGAAGGATAGAGGAAGGAAAACGTTGCGTTCTCATTTTTCTTATTGTTCATTCCATAGTTACTCTGGCAAAGTAATTTAACATCTTTGTGCCTATAGAATAAAGATAGTTACTGTGACATCTTTTGAAACACTTAAAATCTACAGTTGAAAAAGATAAAATCGTTCAATGTGGTATCATGAATACATTATATAAGCAAAGACTGAAATTAAAAAAAAAAAGAGGAAAACTATTCAAAAATAATCAATTACAATTAAAAAAAATGGGGAAGGTGGTGGCAAAATAATACAAGTTTGTCTCATTACAGTGTCTGGAGGTTCCCTCACTCATGAAATCAAACTTCAGGGAATTGCTTCCACTCCCCATCCCTCATTCCTATGAAACACATGATCATAGCACAAAATACAAGAGACCACAAAATGACACTTTTGTTGGCAGTGATAGAGATATTCCAAATACAGAAAAAAAAAAAAAAAAGGAAAAAGAACTCAATTCAAACTAAGTGGCAGTTCTCTCAGAGAAAGAGTGTGCATATCTTCATTGCTCAAGCAACCTGGCTCATTGTGTGTTACCCCAATCCCTGTATAATCCCAATTAGAGTTTTTTACACAGAATAGTACATCACCGAGGTTGTTTGTGACTATGTCTACAGCATGCTTTAAGACACTTGTAAAAATCAATCCCATAAGATATGCTTATTCTCTTCAGTTCTTCATGCTTACACAAGCATATCCTAGACACATCCACAATAGCATAACAGAGAGTCTTCAGACATCATACCTCTCCCACAAGCTCTCTCAGTATGCATGCCAAAACCTGTTCTGGGATATATGTGGCTGATCTACCCTGTATCACTACATAGGAGGCACTATTTAATTTTGCACCGGCATCTTTGGAGCAATTTGGCAACAGAGGAAGAAATCTTGGCTGGTGACTTTTGTCTGTCCCGTCCCATTAGTGGTGATGACTGAAACTGAAGATATGCTTTTGTCAACAAACTGCAGATTCATGTCACCTGAACTCTTGAACAGAGCAGCTCAGCTTCCACTCTCCAATCTTGCATTATCAGGACACACCAATATGTCCTGTGGTTCCCTTCATCATCTCCTCTGTATCAAGACTAGGAAGCTGTCCAATCTACAAACACCCAGAGAAACAGCACAGACCCTGCAGAGGAAAGACTGATGAGGAAGAAAGTCCTCTTTGGGGTCATGTGAATGAAGTGTGTGTGTGCATGTGTTTCTAGATATGCAGGAAGCAAAAGATGGAAATTAAGGCATTCTTTAGTGGTATCAGTTTAGGCAACAGTACTGTGTACGTTTTATTTCTCATGGGATTTGAAATATAGTACAGGATAAAATACCTTTGCTGTTTTTAACAATAAAAGTACTAACAATTTCATTGTAAATAAATGTATGTGATTCCTAAATAAGCTTTAAAATTATTTTTTGTTTGATCCTATAAAAAACTTTAAGATTTCTTACATACTAAACTTCCCTCTGTTCACCTTTGTTTGCACCAAGTACAATTTTAAAGTTTTCTAATTAACATCCTGTGTCAAAAAAATACAACAGGAAGAAAAATCTATATGAACATTTAAAAAATATTTTTTTCATAAGAGATACTGCTTCTATATTAAAACCACAGAGGTAGTAGGACTTTAGTACAAAAGTTCAACCTCATAATTAATTCCAGTTGGTACCTCACAAGACACACCACCCACATCCTTGTTACTAAGTGCCTAATAGCAGTTACTCTGTTAAAGCTAATTGTTCAAAACAGCTTTGCATAATAAAAATCAGACTGAAGAAAAATGTGCAAATGCAGAATCATAAAGAGTTAATTAATCAATAAACCATTTAGACCAGCATTCATCACTGCATCACAAACCAAAACTTTTAAACTACCAAGATACAAATTTAGGGTGCAGTATGTCCTTTGTATCAGTTACATTTAAAATATGAAGATTATTACTAATTATAAAATAGGTAGTCAGCAGTCCAGGCCTTGGCAGCCAGTGCAGTTTGTGCTGCAAGTATCAGTCTGTTCCACTCTCAACTGGACATTTCCAACTATGTCCATGTATGTGAGCACAGAGTTTTATTATATCTCATGAATATTTTTAAATTTTATTCTAGCATGGTAAAAATCACTTCTACAGCACTTCTTAAATTTTAACAAGACATGGCCCTGGCCCCAAAGGATTCATAGCTTAAAAGAAACTTGTCAAGACATGTTGGAAGACAGCAATTCAGGAAAGGAGAGAAAGTCATAAGAACATTGCATTAATGAAGACAAGCAGAGAAGAGAGAGTGAACCCAGAATATCATCAAGGCTTTCTCTGGACTAGCATGGAAAAGACATTAAGTTCTGCAAGTCCTTCTACAGCAGTTGTTGGGAAGGTAGATTTCAGAAGGCTTCATATGAGCTGCCATGTGGTTTCCTGACTTGAGGTATGCCACATACCTCCTGAATTCAGGAACATTTTTAAAGGCTCACCTTACATCATAACTCCTCTTCCCAAGCAGGTGATGAAGTGTCAGTTATCCATTTGATAATTTCATAATTTATGGGCAAGGCTGCAATGGCAAGTTGTATCCAGGCACAGAGGATCCCAGAGCACAGGCTGGACTTGCCTATACCTTGCCAAGGCTGTGGCTGACACCAACTACTTAACAAGGACTGGGTGATTTTTTTCAGCCCTGTTCCATTGCATTGCTGGAGGAGGGGAACTGCAAGCACTGCAGCAATACAGAGATCTTACCTGAGCCTCAGCATAACCCTGGGTTTCTGCCAGGCATGAAGGCTCATACATCCCCCAGCCTGCATCTGTCTGCTCCCTTGAGGCAGAAGGAGTCAAAGCACTTATCCTGCCCTTGGATACTCAAACAGCAGCTTGCAGGAGGGCATGGGACAGTGACTCCATTGCTGCAGTGATGTCCTACCCCATCTTGGTGTGGGGGCACTAGAAACATTGACAGGTACAGAGTGGAAAGGAAAGGTAGAAACAGGGTGAGGGAAACTATGCTGCTAAAAGGACAAGGTATGGAAACAGATGTGAACTTTTTTCTGATTGCTTACTAGGACTTGGGAGGATTTCTCTTCTCTCCCGGACTGACAGAAGTGGATCCTGTATCAGGTCAGAAACCCTAGTGAACAGGTTCAATGGCACACTTTAAGTATGTCTACTTGTAAGTGTAAGGTCTCCCACAGAGAAATTTTACAAAAGGTCTGACTTCTATTCACATTGGAGACAGGAATAGACTTACAGAAGGGGATACCCAGAGAAACTGGGGAATCAAACAGACAAAGATGTCTGTCAGCCCACTATCTACTATAAGGGACAGCACAAATAAGGTTTATCCCACATAACTTCAGACATTTACATCTGAACAGGTAAAAAGGCAAAGTTCAGCATGTGAATCATCGATCTTACTTCAGACATCTACAGAAACATTAAATAAAAATTACTATAGAAACACCTGTTTCTATTTGTTGACCATACCAAGTGGCTAAGCAGCCCAGATATAGACATCTACATTTAAGATCTTTTCCTTCTGTCCATATTTTAGCAATCTGTCCAAAACTGGATCAATTAATTCCAACCCATATCCCATTGATGGGCCAGTTTCCTGAGGAATAGGGTGGAGAAAGGCACTGAGAAATGCCTCCATCTTGTAGAAACAGTCAAGGAAGGAATCTTGTTCTTCACTGTCTGATGTTTTCAGGTAAGTTAAGAAAGTTGTTTAAATAAACAATATCCTTCACTTCTTACCTGTATTTACACATAACTGAAACAATACTGTGGGGATAAGAGGTCAAAGAGCAATTAATGAGTATAAAACTAGAATATGAAAATATGATAGTATAGATGCTTATGAGAAGTCAGTAACACAGGATCAAGAGAAGTATGAGAAGAAACACTAATTGATGGAAATACATGGTTGAGAGAAAAATTAGTGCAAGAATTATATAATAAATATATAATAAAAAAGATTAATCAAGGCTCTGTAAATGGGATGAAATGATTGTATTAAATACACTAAGAAGGCAGAAGAGGTATATAAAAGAAAGATATGAGATTAGAACAGCTTCTTGTCAGTGTATTTGAATATCATACTTCAGTAGTGCCATGAAATATTTCTCAGTTTCTTTCTCTCACATGTTTAAAACTAATATAAAATAGAAATATGATATTCTAAGCATTTTACTGAAAACAGGATACTGATCTTTTTTGATTGCTTCCTTTTTGCATGGTGACCTACTTATTTTCAAAATCCTTGTATGATGCACAAAAATAAAGCACAAAAACTTAGTACTAATAAACAGAAATAAAGTTTATGAAGAATAGCATTATAACTTTTTTTTTTTTAATGGATGAGTTAAATAATGTAAGGGTCTCCTATTTTTGATATAATTTTATAGTCTCTGATCTCATGTTCTCATGAGATACAGATATTCATAACCCAATTTCTTCCTGACACAGAAAGTAAGAACTCAGTTAATGCTCTTCCTTGCCTACACATACTTATAAATCATGTACAGGTACTGTACATGTCAGGCTTGATGGCGCTCTGAGCAAACTCATCTAGTTGAGGATGTCTGTGCTCACTGCAGAGGGGTTGGATTAGATGATCTTTAGAGGTCCCTTCCAACCCAAGGCATTCTACAATTCTATGATTCTATATGCATTCATATGTATATGAAAGTTTACTTCAATTAGCACAAACACCCATGTATTCCTGAGTGGCTAAAATATGAATTTGTAAGAGCTAAAAAAATTTTCAAGCAGATTCAAATATCTTATACTCTCCTTGTAGACACACCTGTATTACGAAATCATATGTATGCAGGCAGTTAAATCAATAAATAAGGTTCAGCTGCCAGTGAAAGAAGGCAAGTTCTGGTAGAGATACAATTGAAATATCTGAGATAATGCTAAACTGATGGGAGATCAGGTAATCATTCTGACACCTATACACTGAAAAATAAAAATTTTATATGGAATCTAATATTAAATTTTACCCTGACTAACCATCACCAAGACCAAGTAAATTTGGAAGCTGAATCACTCTGTGTGAAGGCAACATCCTCTAAAATAAATGTGTAGTTAGGATAGTCTGAAGGAACCTATACTGAGCCATCCATTCAGGATCTGTTGTATGCACACAAATGACTTTATAATTTATGACTCTTGGGGCCAGATTCCATATGGATTAATTCAGGATAGATCTGCTGACTTCAGTGACACTACAGAAATTTACTGTGATAACAGTCAGCAATGTTCATAGAGAACAGGAGTTTTCAAAATACCAATTAATCTTTCACCAGCAATTTTTAGTTAAATAACTTAAATAAAAGGTCTAGGCTTTACTGATTAACAACCATGAAATAAAAGATTCAAGTGTACAAGGGACGGAGGAAGGAAGGAAGGAAGGAAGGAAGGAAGGAAGGAAGGAAGGAAGGAAGGAAGGAAGGAAGGAAGGAAGGAAGGAAGGATGGATTTGAGAGCAACAATACCTTATTGTCAGAAAACCAGCAACAATTTCAGAAATTTAAGAAAAAAAAAAGCCCCATGTCTCTTAGCAGTAGGTACAAAACTTTTAGTGTAACTGCTATGTACTATGTTCAGGTTAATTACCTTTATTGCCCATTTTTGATCCAGTGGTAGATAACTGTATAAACAAGACTGTATCTGTCATCTCATTATTCTTACACACCCAAATATAGTTTTGCATGTTTAAAAAACCAAAAAAAACCCCAACAAAACAAGAATAAAACCCCCAAAACAATTAAAAAAAAACCAAAACACCCTGATCATATTCTTTTCTTGTGCCTGAAAATTTGGGAACTCTCTGCTTTGCACTCTCTCATATTTTGGACAGTGTAGTCAGGATGTGTCTCTCAGAATTATGACAGCCACCCACAGCTCTTTACAGTAACACCCCACATTTTCACAGAGTATTCC
>JANVCC010000018.1:29644078-29786250 GCA_025345505.1 Todiramphus chloris collaris
TTTCTTTTCCTTCATGTGGTTGGATTTGGTGGATCCGGAGCCAAAGCTGCTTTTTTTCTTCGGTGGGGTGCGTGTGTGGCGTGCGGGGGTTTTCTCGCTGCGTTTTTTATCTTCTGCTGCTTTTTTAAATCTTGGTTTTGAACCTCAGCCGGGGAAAATGGGAAACGGTGCTTCCGACAGAAGGGGAATCTCTCCATCACTGTTGTTGGGACGTGTGCCTGTGGTGCTAGTGTTTTAGAGAAATAGCCTGACAGCTTTCGGAGTGGAAGGTAAGGGTGCCCGGGGCATTTCCATTTCCCTTTTCCAGGGATTACGACTGGAGAGCTTTTAGCTTGGGATTCCGGGGCGGAGGCGGCGGAGGAGGGGGACAGGCTGTTGCTGAAGGATAGAGAGAGAGAGACAGCACATACAAAATGATCTCCGCATTTACTTCAGCGCTGCAGTTTAAAAGTTAGAGAAGTCCGTTTTGCGACAGGTCTGCTTCCCTGAGAGTAATTTCCAGCGAGACCGAGAAAACCTGAGGTTTGTGCACGATTGGGGTAATTTTTTTGTGGTGGGGGGAGGGATGTTAGGTTAATAGGAAGTTAAAATAAGAGGAGTCAGTGGGTCTTCTGTTGGGGGAAAAAAAAAAAATAAGTGGAGTGATGGCGCCGTCTATGTTCGGCTAAACTACAGTGTCACCTAGAAAATCAGTTTGGGGAATATCCAAACTAAATGCCCGTTTGCTTTTCAGCAGAAGGGGATTCTCCCCCTTCCCAAATGGGCAACCTTAAGCCTCGGTGGCCGTTCTTTAACTCCCTCCTCCATGGGAAAGAAAAGATCTTTTTAATCTGAGTGCCTAATCCTTTCGGAGAGCAGATTCACTCTTGTATTTAGCAATACTGCAAACTAACCAAAATGCTGCCGGCACACTCAATTTGTGTGTGTGTGCGCGTGTGTGTGTAATGCACACAGGGAGAGAGAGATTAAGACAATGTCGTGTTTCAGTAGCCTTGCATGAACAAACCCACGGCTAAAATGAGGGCTATTTGATCACATTTCTTCATAGAAAACAGTCTAGCACTGCAGATGTCTTTATTTTTTCTAGTGCAAATATTACACAGGATGGGAAAAGTCCAAGGCTTTTTTTCCTTTTCAAACAGAAAAGCAAATAAGTCCCCTTTTTGCTTTCCAGATTATAAAATTAATCCTTTTTCATGGGTGGAATTCCTAATTTAGACACTTATTGTCACATTGGCTTTCAACGCCTACACCATCCTGAATAACACTGCGCAGAACTGCATTGCCTGCAAAGTGCTTCAGCAAAGGGGAAATTGTTTCCAGAATTCCCGATAAGTTTCTCTTTTTTAAAACCTAAAATGCTGTACTGACCTTATTTGGAAAAGGAGGACTGTTATTCATTGAGATGGATGCTCAGAAAGGAGAAAATCTGACCGTGGGGATAGACCCATCAGCAGTTCTGTTTTGGGGTTTGTTTTTTTTTTAAACCTCCGCTATAAAGAGGGTTAGAGTTGGTGGTGCTTTGCCTGTTTCAAGATTCAGAGTTTGAATTATAATCTAGGAGATACGAAAATCTCTTCAAGGGAGCTTAACCCAGTGATTTGCTGTGTGTTACGCAATGGGAGACAGAAGATGCCTTGCTGTTTGGTTTGGAGATGAAAAGGCAAAGACACACATCAAAACTCAGTAACGATGCCTGTGTGTGTATGTCTGCCTCTGCTTACAGAGAAACAGTGGAAGAGACTGCAATCTAGAGAGTTTTGAAATGAGCTTGGCATCACTTCTGTCTGCTTGCATTTGACAGCAGAAGGTGAAAAGCTACTCATGTGTAGTTCTCAAAGGTTAATGCTGAAAACATTTATTTGGGGGAGGGGGGGGTAACATTACAAAGGTAAATATAACTAAGGTTCGCTTTCAAACCTAGGCCACTGTTAAGACAACAGAGCATGTGGAGCCTGTAACAGTTGACAGGTGCAGTAAAACAGCTTTATTTGGAGATGCTAGCAGAACAAATGTAATATGTCTTTCATCGTTCAACCACACATCTGCAAAACACAGGAGCTAAATCAGACAGTCAAGAAATTCATAGTAAGAGGGCAAGTGCAATCCAATAGATGTAGAGATCCCACTGTAGCACAGGCAGCTATATAGAGATACTGGTTGTAGATACTAATGCAGTGATCCATTTTATATATCCTAAGAGGCTGTAGCAGATTGAAATTACTATCTTTAAAAGCTGGCATTTAGGAGTAGTATCAGACCAGCACTAGCTTCATCTGTCTGCCTTTGTTTCTTTCTCCAATAGTCTCATAATTTTATTAGTAGATTAATCTCAGTATTTCCTGCCTGGGTTTTCTTTTTATAGAGACCTCTGTACACCAGGTGGCCAGGGCAAAGCCATGTAGGTGTATGGGAGATAATGTTCCATCTGTAACAAATAATAATTTGTGTGTTTTTAAATTATGGCTATAATTCTTCACAATTGCTTCTCAGACTTAATAGAAAAATAATACACAACAACAGACGCTACTGGTTTTCTTGTTCTATTCCAGTGAAATTCTGCCTGTGTATATTGCATATACATGACTATATCAGACTCCCTATTTACTTTTTAAAGAAGCAAGTAAATAAATGACCCTTTTCCAGGCCTGTCGGGTAAGGCATCTAGGTTTTTACCTAAGTTGAGCAATTCTGGTCCACGCCATGATGACTACATCCTAGACAGGAGAGGACATTCCTATTAATAATCTAATAGATGATTTTTAATTTGACTGTAGAAGACTTGGCTGTTGCGGTGGCCACGTGATGGCGCTGTGCACACAGCAGCAAACCCGTCCCTTGCGTTATAAAATAAAAATTACCTGCCCTTCTTTCTGAAAGGGGCTCTAACTGCAAGCTTGAAAACAGCTGTCTCGAATATTGGAAGGAGTTTTGGTTTTCAATGCGTGAAGAATTCTACTTGCATTTTTATTTCATTTCATCTCCTGCAGGCCAAATGACATAGGATGAAGGCTGTTCGTAATTTGCTGATTTATATATTTTCCACCTATCTACTGGTTATGTTTGGATTTAATGCTGCCCAAGACTTCTGGTGTTCCACGCTGGTGAAGGGGGTCATTTATGGATCATATTCTGTAAGTGAAATGTTTCCTAAAAACTTCACAAACTGCACTTGGACGCTGGAAAATCCAGATCCGACCAAATATAGTATTTACCTGAAATTTTCCAAAAAGGACTTCAGCTGCTCCAACTTTTCCCTCTTGGCTTATCAGTTCGATCATTTTTCCCATGAAAAAATAAAGGATCTTTTAAAAAATAACCATTCTATAATGCAGCTCTGTGATTCCAAGAATGCTTTTGTATTTCTGCAGTATGATAAGAATTTTGTTCAGATACGCCGCGTCTATCCTATCAGTTTCCCAGGATTACACAAAAAAGAAGAAGACCAAAAATCCTTCTTTGAATTTTTGGTGTTGAACAAGGTGAGCCCAAGCCAATTTGGGTGCCATGTGTTATGCACTTGGTTGGAGAGCTGCTTGAAATCTGAGAATGGGAGAACCGAGTCCTGTGGGATCATGTATACAAAATGCACCTGCCCTCAGCATTTGGGAGAATGGGGAATAGACGACCAGTCCCTGGTGTTGCTCAACAATGTGGTGCTGCCTCTCAACGAGCAGACGGAGGGCTGCCTGACCCAGGAGCTGCAAACCACACAGGTCTGCAACCTCACCAGAGAAGCCAAACGACCACCAAAAGAAGGTAGGTACTTCTTGGAGTGGGGGTTGAATCCCACACCGGTGTGTAGGTCCTGCTGCTAGCTTTCCTTGGTACTCATATTCATTTGACTTGCTCTCCGCTCCATCTCGCCTCTAGAAGAGGTGAAAGGGCTGGAGAAGATGCACATTCCTTCAGCGCAGGGAGGGCTGCATTTTCATTTCTGAATTTGCCCAACCTTCAGCCTGTAGTTTTGCTGAGCACTGTTGAAACTCCTCGTAAGTAGGATCCATCTGTTTTCATCCCCCAGTAATGCCCACAGGTGGTGATCCAGGAATCGCTCTCCCCATCACCACCTCTTTACTGCAACCACCCAACTACAAAATCTCATCCCTTTTGATATGATCCCTTGACTTTGCAAGGAAAACATTTCCAAAGGCATGCGGGCAACCTAACAAAAACCCTAAGAGATTTACCATGTTCAAGACACCTGTTCCCAATTGGGCCAGACCTCAACAACCTAAAATCAAACCAAAAGCAAATGCAGGTCTTCAGGCTGAACTCTGCCAGAGGAGCCTAGACATGTGAGGCACTGCACAGTCAGGACATGCTGTTTTGACGTGCTGGGAGGTCTGTGAAGGGGCCACGGGCGGCTGCTGCTGCACTTCTCCAGGCAGCCTTGGCTCCAGGAGGTAAAGGCTCTGAATCTCACAGCAGTGTTAGTTAAGGGGGAGGGAGGAGGTTTGATGCGTCAGTCCCAGGAGCTGCTTCATCTGCCTGCTGGTAAAAGGGGGCTTGTGGAAAGATGGGAAGACAGGGGGTCCAATTAGCATGGTGGCACTCTGCCTAGCCCCTCTGCTTCATACTTCCAGTTTTCGCTTCCTGATATTTTTTAGGGAAGGCAGGGGGTAATTTGGGGGAGGATACAGGGGGGGATGAGAGAGGCAAGGAAAGCATAGGCAGAGCATAGATGGGGGGGCTCTGGCTGCAACCTGTGAGTAAGGGGGTCCTTCAGAGCAGCCATGTGTGAATGGGGGAAGGGGAGGATGTACCCATGCGGCAAGGGATAAATCATCGAGCCCAGGGTATTGCATTTTAATGCAGGAAATGTTCCCTCTCTCCTTGTTTTCTGCATAGCCACAAAGCTCCCAGTCTGTGTCGAGGCAGTGCCAAGCTCCCAGCCCCCCTAATAGAAGTTGCTTTGTGGAAGAATGTAACATTGACACGTTGTTAGGAGAGGATTTTCTTTAAGGGCAGCCAAGCTTCAGTGCTGTGGGAGAAGAAAAGCTGAACTTGCTCCAGCTGCCGTGGTGCCAGCGGCCGCGGGCAGGGCCGAGGGGGAGGGGAGGGATGAGGGACACTTGTGGTGTCCTGCAGGTCAGTGCCTCTCCTCTCCCAGCACCCAGCAGCGCGGAGCCCAGGAAACGGAGTGGTTTTACAAGACGGGAAAGCTCGTCTCCTGTAAAAAAAAAAAAAAACTCCCAGTGAAGCCTGTGCCACGGCAGGGATGGTATTTAACATCGTTTAGAGCTAATTAGTGCCCTGGGAGGCGGAGGTAGCCCCGGCCGCGGAGCCTGTGGCGCAGCAGGCACAGCTGGGGCCGGGTGGGAGCCCCCAGCGCTGCGCGGAGGCGTAAAGGCTCGCACCGCGCCTAGTCAGGCCCTAAAAGTTAGATGGGAGATTTTACTCATGAAACCCCCCCTCTACCTGCGTTGTGTGTGTCATGGGGGGCACGGGGAAGCCACAGAGCCCGATAAGAAAATATAAACTCCGCAGCCCCAGAGGCGCGTAGGAGACGCAGCCCTGGTGCGGCGGCCGCCAGACGCGCACGTCTAGCGGGGCCGCGCAGAGACAGCGAGCGGGAGGCGTTTCTCGCCGCGGCCCCAGCGCTGCGGGAGTTACGCCGGCGGTGGGAGAAAGGCGTAGCCCCCCTCCCCCCCGCCCTTCTCTGGCCCTGGTTGCCATCCCAAGGGGTACCACCTCGTCGGTGGGGTTGGGGAAGAGTGCAAGCGCACAGGAGTAGCCAGGCACCCGCTGCCCATTCGTACAGCTCGCAAAAATACGCTGGATTCCGGAGGGCTGCTTGTTTCCCAGTTAAAGGACGGAGGAAGCTTAGGGCGAGCACTTTTTTTTTTTTTTTAATTATTATTTTAAACGCGTTTCAAACGTAATTTCCTTCCAATTTCAGACACGCTTTAACAATTGCCCCTATTTGCAGTTTTTCTTCAATATGAGCTTGAGAAATGGCATTTCTAGGGTGGGCGGAAATTTTGTTTAGTAGGTGTAAGGTTTCTTTCACTTGTTTTTCACTGTACTTACTGGGGTTTTTTTGGTGTTGCTGAGGATTTTAACAGTTATCCAAGTATTTAAATGTCTTATTTAATTACTTTAACGCACTTGGAAATTGTTCATCAGATTGTTACCAAAAGTTATAATCAGTTAGCAAATTAAGCCCCGTGGTACTTCTCAGTAGTAGTACACCTTTTGTATTCCCCTCGGTGTTTAAAGCTTGTTTTCTTTTTCTCTGAGAAGGCTAAAAAATCTGAAGGAGAGGTGTGTTCAGTCTTTGTTTTCTGTAGATACAGTCACATTTATCAAGCACATCAATCTGTGTATTTGTACACATAAAGCTTGTTAGTGGTTCAGTTGGAGTCTTTATGGAGGAATCAATATGTAGAATATTCATAACACGATCATAATGCAATTCATCACTTGTGTCAGCAAACATTTAGGCAAGAAATGCAAATTTTCTTTTCACAGGCAATCTGGTTCATGTTAGATTAGCACAGGTAGCAAAAATAAGGTTGACCAATAAGTAAAAGAATGGTTTCTTGTTGTTACAGTTCATAGTGGCAACTGAAAGTACCATTTTGTTAGTGTAAGTTGAGTTTTAAGTGGAATAGAGTTTGCCAAACACTGAGAGTGCTCTGGACTTGATAAGATTGTGCTTTATGAATTCATGTATTTCTTTGAGGTTTGGTACTGACATTGCCTAGCAATGACTTTTGGAAAGGAATTGGAAAGACTTTACAGCTTTATGCATACACTCCCATCCTTCAGATTTGCTTTCATCAAGCTTGACTGTATTAAGTGCAAAATCTTTTCCCAAAACTGCTTCCAGCCATTTTTAGAAACATGATGTAAATAGAGAACATTTAGATTAAAGCCTACTGTTTCATTTTTTGAACCTCTGAAGATTTTTACAATTTTGAATTTTATAAATGGCTTAGGAAAAATGGATGAAAGTATCTTTCCTTTTTTAAAAAGTATTGCATTTTACAAAAGACGTGACAAGTATACAATGGATGATTGTGTTTCTAAAAGTGACAAAGTGTTCAACAATAAAAGGAACTAGGTCAGAAAAGGAAGCTGTAACTAATACTTTTTTTAATGAAATGCTTTGGAAATATGTGGTTTAATCATCATTTCTTCTGTAGACAGATCATCTTTGGTGTCACTGATTAAAGCAATATTGAAAATCACCACATTTTCACTAAGGCCTAGTTTCTTTGTATCTTGAACCTTTTCTTTAGCCTTACATCTGAGGTGCTTAGCGTGGATCAAAGCACTAGCAAATAGATCTCAATGAACACACTGTCAGCGTCCTGAGTTTAAGGCCTCAGGAGAATTTGGCCCCTTGTCTTCAGTCAATAAAACAGGGCTTAGTTCTAACTTTACTGGCCTGTAAAGCCTTTACACCTGGTTAATCCACACAAATTTTATGAATCATTGCAAGAAGAATGCAAAAATGTTTTTTTCTTATTGTGACCGTTACAAACCTGTTAATATTATAGTGAGTTTTCGTAATGGTTGCTTAGACAGAAACTAAGAGAGAGTTTTCCCCTGTGTTTTTCTGCCATATCTGACAGGGACCCTCATAAAACAAAGAAAATAATTATTTCATCCTCTTATTTTCATCCAGCAGAAGAAGAGAGAGGATAGTCATACTAACTAAATCTTGGTATTTGGAGTTGCAAGATTAATCTTGTATATCTTGTTCATCCCGTCTAAAATAATTTTAGTATGGATTTTTTTTTTAGTATGCTAGAAATGTAGCATTGGTCTACTTTGTCACAAACTCTAACAGCTCACTGTGTACCATCATCTCAGTATTCAGCAGCTGATTTGGTTTTTTCCCTGATTTGAGATCTGAAAGCAACAGGGGTATCTTAAAAGTGCATTTTCTATAAGAGAAGACTATTAAAAAAAAAAAATTATGAAACACTGTTGAATAATACTAAGATGCAAGATGCAGATAGTTTTGTGGATCTGTCATGGCATGTCTGCATTTCTTTATATGTCATTCCATGAATGCCCACCTCTGGTCGAACACATTTAAAATGAATTTATAGTATTCATTGCATGCCCAGAGGTCCCTAGCTGGCTGAATAGGCTAGTCAGAAATACTAGAAAGTGATAGGCAGTAATAGCATGTCATAGCATGGCTCAATCAGAGGATTTAAACTGTTAAATCAGTGCAGGATTTCTCTAGGAAGATAAAAAATTACAAAATGGAGTCTAACAACCATGCATATTTAATATTCAATATTCAACAGTTGTTTGAGACTAAAGAAAATTTTAGAAAATGCAAAATAAATAAAACTGTTGTCCAGAATATTGAATGAGTACAGTAACATATTTGAAAGATTCTTAATTAAGTTTTATATCCTTCTGCTTGCAATGGTTCTTTCCTCTATGAGTTCAAGGGGACAAAGGTAGACGAGCACTAATGGAAAAACAGGATTTTAAATTTTGCCTGAAAGGTATTTTTCATCATGACTCATAAAATACTGTTAAAAAGCTTGAAGATGATATACTAAAATAATCTGTTACTGTGCAGGTTATGAGCAGTTTGTTATCACATTTTCATGAGCAGTTTGAACTCAGTGAAAATCTAGAATGTAAAGAAAAATAATGTAACTTTAGGTTTTGGGGTTTTTTTACATTAATATTCGTTCTCCTGAAATGTTCGTGGCCAAAATGATCACAGAAACTGTCATAAAATCTATTTAGACATGGTGTGTCTTCTTTATGGGTCTGATTCCCACTTGAAGGAAATATTTTGAAATCCTCTATGGATTCCAGTGTGCTTCATATAAATGCTCTTTTTGACTTTGCTAAAAGAAAACAATCACCCTAAACCCTATATTCTTAGTACATATTTGAGTCACTCTGGACCACTCATAGTAGGATGCTTTATCAAAGACATGTAAGTTTGATTTCTGATTCTCTTTTTTTCTTGAATTGATACACTATAGAAAAAAAAACCCCAAACATAAATGATCAGAATCTCTTTTAATCAATAAGCCCTACCTTTGTTTTCAAGGATTATATGCTATTATCAGCAATGATTGTATTTCACTTTGTGCTATATTGATAATTTCCACCTGATTTACTTCAGTAAACTGTGGAACTTCTTGTTTTGATGTAAAGTTTAGAAATTTGTGTGCAAGAGTAATCAGCAATTCACATATGTGTGCTGAATTTGGTGGCATTTAGACCAATCCAAAAATGAATTTTCTGATACCTCCAAAAAGGAAAGTACCCTGGAAATTTCCTTTGTGCTAGGATAACCTATATAAATAGCTTTAATTCAAGTTATTTAAATGCTTTATTAGCAGTTATACTTGGTGTTCTATATATGTCTGAGTGGTAGTTTCTTTGGTATTGCAGATTCTATCAGTATTTTGTTCAGCACTTCCTACACTAACAAGATGGCCTATTACTTACTTTGTGGGAAAGGTCAGACTACTGCAGTCAAGCGTTTGCCCTGCCTTCAGCAAGATCACAAATATACTGTATAGGATCTGAATACCAGTTTTTCATGAGCTCGTTGCTTGCTTAAAACATTGATGGCATCAATGAAATACTGTGTTGGAAGCTGTGTTATAACCAAACCCAGGATTTTTATTCCCCAGACTGCAATGTTTGCGTGAATTGAACCTCTATTTATGTGCATTATTGAACATCAGACATTGTGGAGACCTGCTGTCAGCTGGGGACAAATGCTGCTAGACACCTCCACTCTAAAGAGCACAGAACATAAATAGGAACCAGTGATAAAGAATGGGGAAGGTATATAAAGAAATTAAGTGTTCAGACAGAAATCAAAGCATATCCATATTAGAAACAGAATTATGTCTCTTGCTTCTGGTTCCAGTGAATGAGTACTCAATAGCATTGAGTACTGCTCTATCAAATATTTCAGACCAGTCATGTCTTCTTTGTTTGCCTTTCTCATAGCAGCAATATGTATCTTCAAAGTTAAAACATACTGTATACTCTGCCCACCCACTTTGGGTGGGCAGAGTATACATATGTTTACTGTATTTTAGACCTTGTCCTCTGATTTGCTTGTGCTTTTGAGGAACGTGGAAGTGTTCACGTGTAGAACAGCCATTGGCAGAAGTTAGTGGTGATTCTGTTTACATAGTGGGTTTTCAGTTATTAGGTCTCAGTAACATTACATGGAATTATATTATGACAAAATGCAGGTACTTAGTTTCTTCTTATGCGGTGTTTTATACCTACATATTTCTATTTTATACATTTATGTAACACAGTGATCAAATGATTTGTTACATTTAATATGTTCTCCTGTGCTCTTTTTAAAGCAGTTTATCCTCTTCTCTTCCAATCTATCCATATTGCTGTTTTGCTTAGTTTTCTGTTTGCAAAGCGTGGAAAAATCTGCTTTGTGTGTTGGTATACACAAGAGGAATTTTCAGAGGAGACTTTCTTTTTCTTTTCTTGGGGAATTAATTTTATGAAGTTTGTTCAGTTGTGTTTTATCAAAGGATTCCAACTCAAAGATGTTGTAGTTCTCAAATTGAAGTTTGGCTGTTCATTTATAAATATGCAGTGACTGTAATAAAACAAAGGTCACTGCAGAATTCCACTGAGAATTATTTGCATTCATTGTTAACAAGAAATATAAAATGCTCTTTAGGTTAGAGAAAGTTGTACATGATATAAAGTACAAATTTACAAATTATGCATCACTGATTTATTAATATTTCAGAGTTTGAGCCATTTCTGATGCAAGATAAATCTCAAGAGGAAGACAGTCAAATTTTTCAAAGTCATTCCTAGTTTTGTTAATCTCTTGGAGAAGTTATAAATAAAGGTTTTGCCAAATTACTGACACATTTCTCTGATGGACTAGCCACCATCAGAATTAATAAAAACCATCTATAATAACAGTGTACAAGATCAGTGTTGTTGTTACTTTGCAAAGGCCAAATTATTGTCCTTACTGAAGGCAAATTCCCCATGCTATCCATATAATTTGGTCTAAATGAAGATTAGATTACAGCCTATAAAAGAGATGTGAAACAGTGATAGCATGTGTTCTTTCTACCAAAAGCAAATAGTTTCATAAATTGTATTAATTAAGATTACTTTTTTCTCTATAGTTTTACTTTTGAAACCATCCTTGGCATTCGGTTAGAGTGAAGCAGATGCACTTAAAAAAAACAATTTTGTAACTCCTTGCCATGTTTCCTTCTCTTATAACTGGCTCACCTGTCTCTTTATAAGCTTTACTTCAGTTTATTGGTTTTGTTCTTCTTCATTATCTGAAGAGGAAACAAGGTATATGACACATTCAAATTAGTATTTCTTTGATGATGCTGAAAATGCATGCAACTGAAATTTGCAAGCAAGCTATTTTCAGTTATTCAGTTCAAATTTTACTTCTATCTCCTTGAAATGGCAAAAGCACACACACAAAAAAAAAAGTAAAATTTGAATGCCATCCATATTTTGGTATGTTTATAAAAAATTGGTGATAATGACCAAGTGCAGGGTCCTGCACTTTGGCCACAATAACCCCATGCAGAGCTACAGGCTGGGGGAGGAGTGGCTGGAGAGCAGCTCAGTGGAGGGAGACCTGGGAGTGCTGGTTGACAACTGGTTGAACATGAGCCAGCAGTGTGCCCAGGTGGCCCAAAAGGCCAATGGCATCCTGGCTTGTATCAGGAATACTGTGGCCAGCAGGACTAGGGATGTGATTCTCCCCCTGTACTTAGCACTGGTGAAGCCTCACCTCAAGTACTGGGCACAGTTCTGGACCCCTCACTTCAAGAAGGATATTGAGGTGCTGGAGCGGGTCCAAAGGAGAGCAATGAGGCTGGTGAAGGAAAGTCTTATGAGGAGACACTGAGGGAGCTGGGGTTGTTCAGGCTGGAAAAGAGGAGACTCAAGGGAGACCTTGTCACTCTCTACAACTACCTGAAGGGAGGTTGTAGTCAGGTGGGGGTTGGGCTCTTCTCCCAGGCAATTAGTGACGGGATGAGAGGGCACAGCCCGAAGCTGTGCCAGGGGAGGTTTCGGTTGTGTATCAGGAAGCACTTCCTGATGGAGAGAGTGATCAGGCCTTGGAATGGACTGCCCAGAGACGTGGTGGAGCCACTGTCCCTGGATGTGTTTAAAGAAAAGCTGGATGTGGCACTTAATGCCATGGTCAAGTGTTAGGTCATAGGCTGGATTTGATGATCTCAGAGGTCTCTTCCAGCCTCAGTAATTCTGAGATTCTGTAATGGGGAGAACAATTTGTCATCCCCCTTTGGTCAGTTTTCACCAATCTACTCTTTATTCTTTAGAAGAAGTAAAGCACTTTGGGAGCTGACTTTGGTTCCTGTTCTTCTTCAGGTACTGCCAGCTCATTCAGCAGTTATGCAGAGACAGTGTTTATAGCAAGATTTATAACTTTCAGCCATAGCTGATAGTTCCGTGCTATTGAACAGCTTTGGTGAAGGCTGATGAGAGGATGAAGGATCAAAAGAACAATTCTCTGACTCTTAGCTCTGGAAAATGATTAACAGGACTTCCAACCTTCCTACTTCTAACTAGGATTGGAGATACTTTATGTTATGTGGGAATTTGTTAATTAATGTCATCAAGCTCAGTTGTTGTGAGGTTACCACAAGTTAACACAAGTTCCCTGTGAGAACCTGAGACATTGTTGGTGCCGAGATAGTTCTGGCTTTGCTCTGGTGAGCTATGTCAGTACACCAGCCAAGCAGAAAACTATTCACCTTGGTTTCTTTCTAGTTGGATGATCCTAATGTTGGGTGAGTGTGCTATGATGGTCCAGCTAAACCTCCATCAGTACCACAAAGTGTCTCAAGGCAGAGCTGAAGAGGAACAGTGTTCCTGGTTCAGCCAGGTTTAGATTTGCTCAGGCAAAAATAAATAGAAAAAAGTCTGATCAAAAAGTGGTCAATAAATGTTACCCTTACCAGCTCTTTTACATATGTTAGCAGCCATATTGTATGTCTAGGCGTCTGGAACAAGGTTTGGTTATAGTCATTATTGTGTTACTGGTGAATCCTTCAAAATAGAGTCCATGATGCATGTTTATGCAGGGCTTTCTGTGGACCATTAATAAGTGGTGTATATTGCTGTCAAAGTGTGTACATAGTTCTTAGGGATGAGTCTGTGAAGCCCTTGGAGCTCATTCCTGTAGTGCAGCCATCAAGGGCTTAAATTACAGATTAGAAAATCAGGGAATTTATTTCATGCTGTTTATTTGTTACAAGGAATAATATTGTACAAGTTTCATACAGAAACAATTTTTCGCAAAAGTGTCTTGGAAAATCCTAGGTCTGAAGATTTCCAGTGGATTTCTTTGAATCTCAAATGGTTCACTTTTTCTTATACAGAGTTTGCTTCTCTATCCTGTGAATATGTTCTTTGCAGTCCCTTCTGTATTTATGCTTAGATTTCAATTGTCTGCAAAGCTGGGCACATCAACTTGAACTATAACAAGTTATGTTTTTATCCTTGGAAGTGTTTTGTTTGTTCTGTGGCATTGGCTGATATTTGCAGTGATTGGCATACATAGATGCTCTGTACTGGTAGGTTTGAAGGTTGATAGATGTGCTTCGTACTGACAAAGGAGAAGAGGAAAAATGTTCAGCGCTGCAGGTGTAATGTGAGTACAGAACGTAGTCCAGCTGGTCTTGGAAATGAATGTTCAAATTATTACGTATTTGTTCTCTTTAGTCCAATGAATTTTTAATCACAGAATCACAGAATGGTAGTTGTTGGAATGGACCTCCGAAGATCATTGAGTCCAACTCCCCTGCCAGAGCAAGACAAAACTAGGGCGGATCACTCAGAAATGCATCCAGACAGGTCTTTAAAGTTTCCAGAGAAGCAGACTCCACAACCTCTCTGGGGAGTCTGTTCCAGTGCTCTGTAACCCTTACAGGAGAAGTTCTTCCTCATGTTGAGGTGGAACTTCCTGGACTCAAGCTTGAAATTTAATTCATCCACAAAAATTGTGGTAGCTTCAAGTTTTGTAAGAATCAAGAAAATTCCTATTCCTTGACCAGACAGAATATTCTGAGAAGCAGAGCCACTGCATCCACTGATTGCTTCAGATGCTGCAGCTGTTTGCTGGGCATTCAAGTCTGAGTTGGCAGCATATATACAGAAGATTATAAAAGGAGGATGCCATCTCTGGCTGTGATTTGTGTAAAGCTTGATCAAGCAAGTGTGATCCAATACCACCTTTTGGATTCAGCCCTACTGGAAACTAGGTGCAAACAACTTTCGGAGTTAGCTACTTCTCACAGCTAAGGCAATGCCCAGACCCTTGGGTGCACCTTGTGTACGCAGACACCAGCAGGTGTGGGCTGCTCTGGGATGAACATTTTGGATGTTCCCATTTTGCATGTAGGCCTTGAAAGTGATGATGAGGCGTGTACATTTATTTGATTTCTTTTGTAAATACAGCTTCTGTGCATCATTTTCTTTCCCTGTGGTATTGTTATAATTATACTGTCTTGCCTTCTGCTGATATTATGAGGATAAATACATCAAAGTTTATAGTTTACTCAGTAATCAGTATCATACAGGTACTTGTACAGATTATGCCATTGCTGCTAAATCTGGAAGATTATTTTTCCTTGCAGTTCTGATGAAAATCAAATCCATATCGTCTTCAGGTGTCTTCTGGTGCTTGAAGTGAAAGTGTCTTTTTATTGTCTGTTTTGCAGATGAAATATATGAAAGGAATGAATTACTCCTACATTTATCTTCTCCTCTGTGCTTTCAAGGTTTTGACTAATGTATTTTTTTCCATGTGAAATCCAAAGTCTTGCAAGAAAGAGATTTTAGTTTCACAGAATCACAGAATGTTAAGAGTTGGAGGGGACCTTGAAAGATCATCCAGTCCAACCCCCCCACCAGACGCATAAACTAACTTTACAATAAAGTAATTTATATCATAAGTAAGACATAAAGGGGAGCCCAAGTGTGCCAGGATGTAGCATCTAAATATTTTTCAGACATGGCTAAATTTCTGCTTTTGTTTTTGCTTGCACATAATTAATCTTACTGAATCAACAGGATTATTCATGTAAATGACATTTAATTAAAAACAGGTTTTCCAGTAAATACCCCACATTGAAAGCATGGGTACCTTAAATATATATATAATCAATATTAGAACATAAACCCATTAATTTATTATTAACAATAATTTAAATATGATTAAACAAATTAAATATAACAATAATAAATTACTGACAAATAAATACATATTAAATAATAATAAAAATAATAACAAATCTACTATATATGGATTGTCTTATGTAAGTTGGATAGATAGTCTTTGTTCTTGTTATCCTAGAACCTTTTTTTGTCCAGTTCCCAGGTCTGCACTGCTTTAACTGATCATCAGTGTCTTCTTTATTAGCTCTGGGATACCCAGTGCCATCCTCTGCCCCTCACTGCCCCTGCCTGACCTGTGCTCCCCTGCATTGCATCCAGTGTCTCCTGCTCGGACACCTTTGCTCTCAAACATTCTCTCATTGCCATGGCTCTGCTCTGATGCATTGCATTGTTATGCTGGGGTGATAAGTCATACTGTACAGAATAACTGTTTGTTGCTACCATCTATAAAAACAATATGGTTCTACAAAGATAAGCAAAAGTTAAACAGATGAGGCAGTAGCTAGCTGGTCATTAAAAAAAGCTAAACAAAGCTCCAGAAGGAACAAGTTCAGACAATACTGGACACGTCCCAAGGCTTTTTAATGGCAGTGGTGGCACTGTATTTAGTGGGATACAGGGCTACATTAAAAACCATTTAGAATTAATCATCAAGAATGGCACTGGTTATCATCATTGCACTTTTTGCTTTCTGATAAAGTGTCCAGGAGCTGCCATGGAGTTTGTTGCAAAATATTACCATTTTAAAGCCTGCATCTTTTTTTTTTTTTTTGTTAGATGAAAGAAAAAGCATCATCTTATTGTTTTATATTTGACAAATGATATCACACTAGACACATCTGGATAAAAAACAGGAATCACCTTGGGAGCAGTTGTCTACTGTTTGGCTATGACTTACACAGCTACTGTAGGAATAGATGCTACTTAATTCTTGGTTTTGTGTAAATGTGAATTTGTATTTATCTCTAAATTTTCCCTTTCACCAAACATTTTAAGTATATGATAAGTGTTTGAACATGAAGTTGACAGTCATTTCAGATGACAGCCACTGTCTGGGAGTTTCTTCCGAAGAAGGAGAAAGCATTAAATTATGAAGTATTGAAAGATAAGCTTTATGGCATTATATGACCTGTTGAAGAATATGTATCCATGAAGGATGTGAGTATACATAGTAAAGGTATCAAAAACCACGACAAAAAGATCCTTTTAACAACAAAATTTATGATTTACTTACATGGAATGAGAGAAGAACTGCAAAAGCAAGCCTGCAGAATGTTTTGGTGATCTACGGAAACACTGTCCAGCAATTACTAGATTTCAGAGGCTAGTAACTGTAATTTTTAAAATCCTAATTGAATATCTTAAAATAATGCTGTGGCATAGTGTCAAAGGATTTTTTACATTTCCAAGTTCTGTTTTCTATCACATGTATACTTTGATCACAGTATTTCACTTCAAACAATTGGGTGTGGAAGATCTTAGGGAAACATTTTGCATTAGAATAAATCAATGTGTAACTTTTCAGTGATTTGGTTGCTATTATTCTGTCTTAAGAGAGATAGTTAAAAACTGTGAGTTATTTTGCTAGCAATACAAAACACTGTATTGCATAGCCTATTCAACGTGGACCTTTGTTACATCTCTGATACCAAACAAGGATTGAAAAGTCTTGTTCATTCAGCCTTTCCTCACAGCTCAGTTACCATTACAAGGTCTGAGCTTATGCTTCATGACTACTTACAGTCTTTGTACATTTTAAGTGTGAATACTGTTAATTAAAGGTGATCTTTTTTGGCAACTTAAGGAGAATCATTGTCATATTCTGAAGAGAAGTCTGTGAGGACCTTTACAAAGGGCTAAAATTAGATTCCATATCATCTGAAAAGATGAAAAATTGGAAAGTATTTGTGTCTTTCACATGGATTAATTCAAAATGGGTAAGTAAATGAAACAATGGAGACTAGACATAGGGTACACTGGAGATTTCTTGAGGAAAAAATACTGGAGATGCCAAATCTCTTCTACTGAAAGACACCATTGCGAGATGACACTAAGATGGTGTCTGGTACTGTGATACAGTCGGGAATCCTGCCATTTCGGGACAGAGTTCCCTTTGGCATGCAGGCAAAGAGACCCCCGGTATTCTCCTTTGTTCCTTTGACAGACACACATTGCTCATGGTAGCAGTGATGTGCTGGCGAAGACACAAAGTGCTGTGTTGATCAGAGAATACATTATGTGCATGCTAACTTGAAGGATGATCACACACTGTTCCTCTCATAAGACAGACCCTCAGGCCACAAAGTCCATTTCAGCATATTTTGTATTTGTAACTTGTAGCTCTCTGTTAGAAATTGTCACATTGCCCTGATGAAGCGCACAGCCAAATACTGAGCAGGCTTCTTGGTTTGCATCTCATAACACAAGGTTTATACATACTTAAGTTTCCCTTGACATTATACTGTCTCTAAGCATGTTTTTTGTTTTTTTTCTTTTTTTCCCCTTGGTCTCCCTGCACTTTTCCTTCTGTCTAGGTTGTTAGCTCTTTACATCACTCTTTTGGCTAAACCATCAGATTTCCCAGAAGCTTGCACTTTCACAGAACTCCAGTCTTATTAGCACTCTAATCTTACAGTTTGTCCCTTCTGGGGCATAAAATATGTGAGGTAAACAAACACAGCAGCTTTGCAGGAATTACAAATGAAAAAAAAACCCAACCCCCAAAACAAACAAACACACCAAACCAAAACCAGCAACAAAAAAAATAAACCACAAAAACAACAAACAAAACAAACAAACAAAAAACCCCACCAGTCTTTATTTCAGCTAGCCGAAGAAATGCACAGAATTGGACAAAGAAATAGAATCCCTGTATTTAATTCCCTGGGTTTTTTTCCTCATCACTTCAGTCTGACAGCCAGTTGAAGCTGAAAGTCTGTGAAGATCCGGTACACCCAGCTTTATGCTTTACTTTGCATGCGATTCCTCTGTGTTGTGAGTTCTCTTCAGATCTGTTTCCTTTCTCTCATTGCTCTGTGCCATCAGCATCTACTGGTTTTCTCCATTGGTTTTATGCACAAAAAAGGTCTCAGTCATAAAAGGCAGCATATGCCTTCCAGCCTGTGCCCCATTCATTTCCCCAAGTCTCATTAAGGCTGTGATGGTAGAGTGTAGGCAGGCAAACAAATTGCTCTGGGTTAAGCTAGGATGTGAATTAAAGGTGTGCACTGCCCAGCACCTAGTCTTCCCTCAGTTAGGAGGCACTTTAACCACCAGTACAGAGTGAGGTTTCCTCTGAGTTGCTTCCGCTGACCACATAAATCTTGCTTTCTTATTTCTTCTAGTTTCACAGGAATATCAGAATGTACCAACATTTAACATGAGCCCTTTACCTACTAGTGAGGGCAGTATCCCAGAAAAGACAAAATATGGGCTTAAGTTTCCTTGGGCTAAGGAGGAACATGAACTTTTATCTCCTTCTCCTTAAGAGATACTTGCTTCAAGTATCATACTTATATGTGAAAGGCAAATTCCATCTTTTTCCATAGCTAGTATTTTTGAATGAAAGTGAGAAAAAAGTCTTTGGGTTCAGTTTAGTACTCTCAGATATATAACATTGCCCAAGAATACCTAGAATTTCAGTTATCAGCAGGTTAGATACCTTTTTCTGGTGCAGAGCAGACTTATGTGGTCACCTAGATCCCCAACCAGGCTTGAAGAGGTAACAAAGAATGATGTGCAGTCCTGAAAGCTTTTACTTAGTCCCATCAGTAGCAGGGATGTCCTCACATAGGCACTTCAGGGAATTATTCCAGGCCATCTGCACCACTTGCTTGAGATGAAGCTTCCAGTTCTGCTCAGTCCCCTTTTAAACACCAAAATGGGTATCTAGACTGTATCCAGAAGCTGTGAGTTAATCCGTTTGCAGTAACCTTGTCATGTTTCTTGTTAAGCTTTGCTTTTGTTAGTATTTCATTTCCACTGGTGTCAGTAAGATTAAGTGGAGAAGGTGAGTCATGGAGCTTTTTATGTTCTCTAGTTTTGGGTTCTTGTCAGTTTAAGCACAAGAACTACTAGAAAGAGTCACACACACTCTAAAAATTAAAATCTTAGTGAAATTTCTAGACATTTATAGCAAACATTCCTTTTTCTGTTTATATAAAAGCACAGTTACAAGTTACTTGTTAGTGTAAAAAAGACAAAAGTACAGGTGTTATTTAATCAAGATTTTATTTTTCTTACTGCAGTAGTTTCACTGTCACAAATTATTACTACACTTTTAATAGATCAGCTGTGTGTAAATGCTCTGAAGCCTACTCAAATGTGACAATACCTTAATCTAAACTACATAAGTTTTTGGAATCCCATGAATTATCAACATCAAAAAACTTTCATTTACAAGTACAAATGTGTAAGAAGTATAATTATTAAAACAGTTTAATTTATGTGGTATATTTTCTTATTTAAATTATTTATAATAAACTGCACTATAAGCTCAGAGAAAATAATTGTCTACATAGAGACAATTGAGTCTAATGACATAATAAATAATTTACACTTTCATCTGAAGGATCTAGCTTATCAGAAAGTGTTGAAATCAGTGCTTTTTACCACAGAATAATGACTGTGTTCCTTCTAGTCCATTGTGTTTGCAATAGCATAGAAATACTTTAGATTGTCCTCTGGATTTTTATGCAATTGCCTCTGTTTGGTTTGAGGATTATGGAATGTTAAATACTGTTAGGAGAGAGTAATCCATGTAGGCTGGTTGTCACCTCTGCCAAAGAAACAGATGGACTGATGACCTTTTCAGGGCAATGTTAGATCTATGTGCTTTTGAGTGGCAATGGTGCTGGGAGTACTCTTGCTCTCTGAGCTGTCTTTATTCAGTCAATTTACACGTGTATAACTGAATAGTTTTAACAATCCCAGCATTATTTTACTTTTCCTCCTTCCCTTTCCCTTTCCCTTTCCCTTTCCCTTTCCCTCCCCTCCTCTCCCCTCCCCTCTCCTCTCCTCTCCTCTCCCCCACATTTGCCACAGCTGAATTTGTCCTGATTCTCCCAGGTGAATATTTAGTAGCATGAATTTTGAACTCTGGCCTGGTATCATGCATAAATGTCTTAGTCCACACATGTGTCCTCTACAGTCTCTGAGCTGCATTTCTATTTTCCAGTAAGTTTCCTTTTTGTGTACACTACCTATTAGTCACATGATAAGCACAAGCACATAGCACTCAGCTTTACAGTACTAACAATTTTGTGTTCCGTTCATATATAAATCCAAGGCAGTCTGGAACAAATCAATGCCATCTCACTGAGAAATATGCAATCATAATATTTAAACAATTTTGCTAATGACATGAAAGAGTGTCTTCTGAATTTATTTTTTTAACTACATTTGTATAGATAGTGTCTTATTTCTTTATATGTGCATTAGATTATTTCCTTGTCAATATTGTCAATATACAGCTATCACAAAGCAATTCATGCCTCCACTAGAAAGTCTGGGAAGTTTCTGAGAACAACAGGATACTGGTTTCTGTTGCTACCCTCAACCATTTCAAAGCTAATTAAATAAATAAAGTGCTGGTGTTCTTTGCAGCAGTCCTTATACATTTCTCTATTTAGAAAGAAATATTTGTAAAGATAAAAAATTTTCATTTTTTTTTAGATTCTGCTCTGAATGGATAGAAAATAATTCAAAAGTTCGAACTGGAAAACATCTGGAAAACACTGCTAAATGAGGTTGGAAGCCTGAGTTGTGTACCATATCAGCTGGGTGAGAAAACTCAGCTGGATGGCTTTTTTGTTGCAAGTTAGCTTCTAGAAGTGGTGGAGGTCCCTGGAAGATCACTAAAGTTAGGAGACCATACTCATGGTTTGGTTATATTTTACCATTCCCCTTGCATGATGCACTGTGCACAGGATTCAGATGTTGAGTAATTCCCAAGACCAGAGCTCAAGCTTTCCAATTTAACTTATAATTGAAATAGAGATTGTTTTTAATGTATAAATGCATACCAAGATTTTGGGATACTTGCATACTTGAGAGTAGTTCAGACTGAATAATAAATTCAAGAGATTTTAAGGGTGGTGTGCTAAAGCAAATATTTTACTTTCAGACTGATTGTTGTGAATAGATTCCAAAATACTTCTGAAATTATGTGAAATAAGAGTCATAAATAAATTTCGATTTGAAGGGTCTTCTGAAGGTCGTATACTCCAATCCCTTGCTCAGGGTAAAACTAATTGAGTTGCATATTTTATTTCAGTTTTCTCTTTAGTTCATAGTGAGAGTTTCTTGATCCTTAACAGTTTGTACATTAGAGCTACTGTTTATGCTGTCAGTGAGTTTTGTAATTCCTGTCAGTCACTATGATGGTCCATGTTTTTTTAGTTGTTCTTTACCATGTTTAAGGTCGGAATATTCTAAATAGGAGTAGAATGATCTAAAGCACACTGACAGTGCACAGAATGGCCAAAATAGTTAATCTGAAGAATAGCTAATAAATAATTCTAGAGAAAGTTTTCCAAAAAATAATTATACTTATGTCAGACTTAATCTATAGATTTCTAAAACAGTTTGGTATTTAGCAAGTCAGGTTCAGTGGTACCAAGAGGCTGTATTAAAAAAAAAAAAAAATGAAAAAATTAATAGTTTCTTGCAGCATTTTACATCACTCACCTACACAAAGCAAGAGCATGTTTGTGTGCCATCCCATTTTCTTGTGATATGTCCCAGCTGTACCATGCTGTTGGTAGCTTCTGGCACTGAAAGACAAGATAAAGAATCACTATTGAATAGTGTTCTGGAAAGGGGAAAGAGAAGAGGCAGCCAGACAAGAATATTCAAAGTTAAAGCTTGTAGGGGAAAGATAAGGCAGTATAAAAAGAGAAGTAGATTAATGTTAGCCAAAGGGGTTAAGATAATAAGGATTTTCTTACAACATCATAGGGAAGAAAACAAATACCGGAAAGACTGAAGGGGATGATATTAATCTTATTTAAAATAGCTGAGTTAAAAAGCTGCTTTTTAGAGTGAGCAATTAAGAGTGATTCTAGAACAATTAAAAAGTAAGATGAACTTGACAAATGAGAAATAAGGTCATCTGTGAGAAATAGTATGCAGGAATCCAATGGCACAGGGAATATGCATCTTAAACTATTAAACTAAGTAAATAACACAGGATTGTATCATATTTTTTTAAATGGAATAGTTTACATAGTAAAGCTATGAAAAGAAGCTGAAAGAATACCACTCTGTGGAAATAACAAAATGTTAATAATTATCATAACTTTCTGTATTATTACATTTATTCTAATACTATAAATGTTACTCAGTTTTCATCTGGAATTGTAAAATGTGTGAATGAAAGGGAAGTATTAAACGAGAGTGTATGTGCATATACATGGATTTTATTCAGACTTCTATCATGTCCCTTCATAGTTTAATTTAGATTCATTTAGTTTTTCACATAGTTTGTAAAAGTGGACTGTGGGCTATACAAAACACTATAATAACAGTGAGGTACTGACATCTGAATGAATGCATATTCAGTAGTGATTTAACAAAGGAAATAACCTACTTAATGAAGCAAGCTTGCAGTTCAACAGTAAATTATGAAGAAAAGCAAATACTAGTGTGGACTGAGATAAAATTAAAAAGTCTTATATCAATTATAAATCTGGGCAGGACCTGTGATAATAGAATTCAGAATACTGTAAACTAATGCTCTGAATAAAAGAATAAATGGAAATAAATTCAGAATAAATTGAAATAAAATGGGCAAGGGAAATCCTGGAAGCAGTGATGGCAAGTGATACTTGGAGGAGAGGAAGAGATGCCTGATAGTGATTTGGAACTCATAACAAAAAGGCCCTATGTAAGCACAGACTGAAAATGCAGCTTCTGATCTAAATTTATTGTTCTTCATGAACTGGATATGCAGTTACAAGTCATTAATTTTTATACCAAAAATATCATGATACATCACAGGCCTTAGAGAAGAGCAGCCACAATGAAGACACTGAAATGAATGTTTTAGGACAGAAGATTAAAAGTAATGAAAAATATCTGGCTAAAAGATATTTGGGTACAGTTAGAAGTATAACCCTAAATATTTGAAGAGTATTAAAATACTGTTTCAAGCCAAGGAGAAGACTTATTCATGAAAACTCCAAGACATAGAATTAAAAGTGATTAATTGAAGGGGAAAAAAAAAAAAATAGAACATCTACGCTGAATACCAGAACTGCAACATCTGTTTAGATGTGGTACAATTTTCAGAGCCACAAGCAGGAGCATCACCAGTACATATAAATAAATAAATTACAAAAATTACTTCTAGTATGCAAACAGGTGGCTGAAGTACGTGGGAAGGGAGGGTTAGTAGACAAAGACCACACTTTCTGAAGTTTATTGCCTAAGTATGCAAGCTTGAAAAGACAGCAGTAAACATGCGCAAAAGAAAAGGATATTAAATTAGAATCATAAAATTATGTAATATATGGCAAACTTTCATGCAACACTTCTCTTTTATTCCCAATCTATTGTGTAGAGACATCACTGTTACACCTTCTTTACTCAGCAATTACAAGGAATTGCATTCTATATACTATAGACTATGATAGGTTATATATATATGCATCTATATATGTACTCACTGTGCTTTTTCCATTCAAAACAAGATGATCTGATAGTGAAGGATTTGTATATTCTCATAAACAAATATGTTAATAAAAGAAAGAAAATTTTTGTCCTCCTGAACATGCAATAATTAAGCCATGGCAGGCAATTTAACTCCTAAATTAATTTGGTAATTTTAAAAACTTATAAGGATGATCCATGAATGAGAAAAGGACTAGTGTGTGTGAATGACACAAATGCAAATGTGGATAGGAAGGTGTAATAGTTTGTGGGATAACAAATGGGACCAAGCATCACCATTGCCCCAAGGTGAGCCTTCCCATTCATTGAATTTTCTAAGTATTAAACTATTATTTCAGAATAGAAAAGCATTTCAAGAATTTTGTATTTCAGTGCTTACAGGAAAACTGAAATGCAGCCTAACTGGTGCACAGCATTTTTCCTGACTCTGTTGTAAGGTGAATTCTATCCTAAATATCTCCAGAAAACATTTTGGACCTGCAAAACAAAGCTAGCCTTTCCAGGGACCACAGTTTTCTCATTTGAAAAACAGGCTTACTTCAGCCTGGAGGGGTTCTTAAGGGGTTGCAGGATATACAGAAATATAGTTTTCTTTTGCAGGAGTTTCTTGTCTGCTATTAAGGTAAAGGCAGTCTTTCAGTCTGCCTCCAGCACTTTTTCTTGTTTGTCTTCTCAATTTCTCATTGCAGGATTGATTCCTTCAAGACTAGAGAAGAATATACTCTGGGGAAAGCCTGCAATGATTTCCTGTGTCACCCCTAGATTGTCTTAGGGCTAAATACACCAAGCATGTCACACCAAAGCAAAGAATTAATTCACTGAGACTGAAATCTTGGTAAAAAGAATTAGACAGCTATAGGAGTAAAAGAGAACATCCCCAGTTATACAAGAGAGGAGTTTAATTCTTTTCTTACGGCACAAAATAATTACTTTTTAGATGTTTGGGAAAAGCCTGTCTGCTTTGGATTTCTTCTACCGTCATAAGGCTTAGCTTAGATTTACAAGTGTGTTTAGGAGGTACAGTTTTAAATGTTCTACAACTCAGTGCTAAAGAAAATTTAAGATTGGACATACATCAGTTGAGTTGTATTGAATTCTAGAAGGCTCACTTCCTTAGCATATAGAAAATTCAAAAACTGTAATGCATGCTTTATTAGTTTGGAGCTACACAACATATTTTAAATCCTGGTCAAGACACTTCTAGTAAGAGGATACTAAATTAGCTATATCCTTGTTAGATCCAGTATGTTATTCCCTATGCTTCTATGAACAAATGCATGGTGAGGCTGTATACAAAGAAAGAAGAAATCTTTATTAGAAAATACATTACAATAGATTAAGGTCATGTATTCGTTCACAAAAAAACGTGTCTTTAAAAAATGTATGTATTTTTTCCCCCCAAGGGAATGTGAAATGCCACTTATAAGGATACAATGGCCTCTGAAATGAAGGGGGTATAAAAGATGGAAGAATGAGTCCTGAAAATAATCTACTTGAGTATTGTAAGCACACAGAGCTTTCTGTAGAAAAATTTACCTTTTCTGTTATTTTTACAGTACATCATTCAAAGGGCCTGCATATTTTTCAGCTCTTCTCCTACATAAGAAATAAACAAACAATACTGGTTTTCTTTCAAAAACAGCTGGAGTCTTTTGCACAGTAGTTTGCTGGGGAGACATAAAAATAAACTTTGTGCCTGGAGGAATGTGTTAGAGTTTGCAAAATGTCAAGGAAATTTCTTCTAATTTTTTTTTTTTTTTTCAGCATGCTCTGTTCTGTTTAGAAGAACCATACAGAAATTTCTTAATTTAAGAGAAAATAGATCTTTCTGAAGTCTTTGCTACAGATAAATGCCAGATCTCATCTTTTTAGCAGATGTCATTGCACAGCTCTTTCCAAAGAGAATTATACTTTTTATTGAGTACCTCATTTACATACATAGCTAATTAGACCAGCAGAGAAACATTAAAACAGCATTTTGAGTATAATCTTTGTTTGCACAAGACAAGTTACTTTGCACTGTTTGTTCTTTGTTTATTCTTCTGTAGCTCAAGAGAACAAGAACAACAAAAAAATAAAAGTCCATGAATGTTAATACAGAACATAGGTGTACAGAAAGAAATAAACAAAAAATCCAACATTATCTTTGAGAAAAAGCAATAAATGTGTTCTTTCCAGACTCAGACATCTTTCAATAACAGGTTATTTTTTTACTGTGTATCCTGGTGATGTTCATAACTAGAATTCCACTTTTGCATTTTCAGTGTATTCTCAGATAAATCCTGTATTAAGCTTTTGAGGTAAAAGTATGAATTACATTTTTTCAATTATTTGTCTGCAGTAAAATTCTGCCCTTCACTTTAGATTTTATCAGATGCACAAAACCAACAGAAAGCAGACTTTCATAGCTTAACATGCTCAAGACTTTATGTCACATATTATCCTCTCTATATATTTATAACTCCATTTAATCTAAAAACATTAGTAGATTTATTATGTTTTAATAGCAATTTCAGCTTCTAGAATGTAAAATTCCTGTAAAAGGTTCAGTTTCAATCTGTGCTACTGTTCATGATACTCAGTCCAAGAGAAGAAAGCTTTGAAACAGAAGAATTGTGACATTAGGTTTTATACAACTGTGTACAGATGAATTTCTTAACCTTTTTATTGAAAAGCATATATTAAAAACACACAATAAATAAAACAAAATTGATCATCAGAACCGGAAGAGTGCACAAGCTGTCAGTTTAGATAATATTAAGTCTGCTGGCATATTTTATTTCTCAATAGTTTTTATCAAATCTATTGATAACAAGAATTTTATGCTATGATTTGATTGATTTGTAAACAATTTAAGGTAAATTTTTCATCAATTTATGAATCACATTTTTTATTCTGAAGGATTTTACAATTTCCAGAAGTATTACATAATCCTTTTTTATTAATAAATCCCAATCCTTTTTTAAGCCACTCATTTGTCTTTTTCTTCCCAGTGAAGACAATGATAGTGGGATTTGATAACAGTAAAGTACCAATAAAATAATTTAACTTCTTCCAGATAATATTCATTATCACAACTCAGGGAATGCTCTTTAATGGGCAAGTTAATAGATAAGTGTAACCCATCTTTCTCAAAACAAACTTCTGACCCAATCAGGATTTTATTAAATGTATACTTTTGTAAATATTGCATTATGGTTTTAATTATATTTTAATCTTTGATTTGAGCCATTTGCTTATTAGTGATTGCTTACCTAACTAACATACCATTTCTTCTGTTCCTTACTTGAAAGAATTTAAAAACTGTTTAAAAAGTAAAATCAAGTCAGTTTAACCAAATCCTTCAAAACACCAAACCAAGAATATGTGAATCACAGTATGTGAGTAGAAGATAAGTGTATTTTAACTTCACAACCTGAATCTTCATTTTGGTGTTTGTGAAGCTTGACTTTGAAAATCCTGAGAGATATGAATTTTCATGGCTGTCATTCCATCTATCTGACTCTGACTTCTAGATAAGCAGTAGTCGAAGAAAATCTTCAGTCTAACCTTGAATCTGGTAGATATAAATTGCACTGTGCCTTGTTTTCATCAAAATCTCAATCCTTTATATTTAGAGTATCAGTACAATGAAGGTTTTATATCTGTATCAAAAAAAAAAACCAACCTGTAAAAATTTGCTCCTTTTAAAAGTAACATTGGTATCTCTCGTCTTGCACCTATGCAAAGTGGTCTTGCACCTATCCCCTAGTCATTCTATACATAGTGACACTTGTCTGTGTTCAGTAAATTTCCAATGTAGATATTTTTTGAGAAAGAAAGATGAAGCTACTTTTGGACAAGACTTTATGTTGCACAAATATTTTGGGTTTTTATACATGCCTATCCCTTGTTTTATAGCAAGAAAGGCATTTATCTCAAGGAGCTACTCACTAGAATGGTTAGATATTTTTCAGTAGAATATTTCCTTGAAAAATAGTAATTCCCATAAATAGGAAGTTTTAGGGACTGTGTAAGTTTCTGTCATACGGGGTGGATTAGGGTTTCTCTTTGGAGAAGTATAGAGAAAGAATGAGATATAGTAAATAGTCAGGAAATGTAATTGGGATGTGGGAGGCCCATGTTCAAGGACATGAGCTTTAATCTTCCCTCTCCAAAAGGCACTAGATTTCTGGTAAATTCATTTCAACTTTTGCAGTTAGAACTACTTTCTTTTATAAACAGCAACTACTTGTAGAGGAAAGATGATAACCAATAGTAGTCTAATAATTGGACAACTTACTTACGATGAAAAATATTAGCAGTTTGGGGATGTGAATGTGGTCTCCCATATTGCCCAGGAGTAATACAACCAAATGTAGGAAATTCTATGTTAACCGTATTTTCTGGAAAATACAGGAATGTTTAAGGATGTCTTGTCCTCATGTACAAGTTGAAAAAAAAGATATAAGAAGTTTCAGTTTTGGGTTGGTTCCTTGTCTACTCAATGTTCTGAATTCAGATTATGATTTCATTATATTGAGTGAAATAAAGGTTTAGTTTGTTTGAACCAATCAGTCAATTGTTCAAGAATAAAAGGTTTATTTTATCTTTTATTTCTAATAAATGTTTCTTGTTAACCAGTTATTTTCTAATCATTTTGGAGATGAAGAAAAAAATATTTCTTTCTTCTTGGCAGGTACCTTTTATGTAATTGAAGACTGTGGTCACTCTGTACAGAATCTTGTGGAATCCTTCGATCCAATATTTTTCCTTTTTCTAGGCTAAATATCTCCCAATTTCTTCAGCCTTTCCATGTAGATCACTTGATATAGCTTTATAATTCCTGGTTTTCTCTTCTGGATTGCTTCCAAGTGAACCACCTTCTACAAGAGCAATTCTCAAAGCAAGATGCAGAACTTAACCTAGCCATTAGTTCAGACAGATCACACCACACAGATGACAAAGGTATAATATTTACCTTCCTGAAAACTACTGTGTATTGCTGAGTGGTTTAGTTAGGATTCCAACATGACCTCCAGATTTCTTCCTGAAGAATTGCTACCTAGTAAGTTGCTCCTCCAATATCTGTGTAGCTGTTGCTTACATCACTGTGCTTGCCGTTACTCACTCCAAGAAAATTGTGAATTCTCATTGTTTCCTACCAGCTTAGAGTTATTGCATGTAATCTTTCGAGTATTGTTATCCAGTGTTATTAAAAATATGAATAGAACCAGAGCCCAGACAAGACCCTGCAGAATTCTGCTTAATAAATCCTTCTGTTCTGAAAATGATCCTCTAATCCTCTGAGTACTTTTTCCATTAAGTTTTGCATCTATTTTACCATAAATTAGTTTTATCTGGACCTTTTTATTTCTCCAGCTAATTTATAGAATCAGAGAATTACAGAATCATAGAATAGTTTGGGTTGGAAGGAACCTGAACATTTCAAGATCATCTAGTTCATAACCCTCTGCTGTGAACAGGTATGTCTTTCAATAGATAAATTTGATCAAAACCCCATCCAACCTGACCCTGAACACTTCCAGTGATGGATCATCCACAACTTCTCTGGGCAACCTTTTCCAGTGTATCACCAACCTTGTAATAAAAAATTGTCTTCCTTATGTCCAATCTAAATCTACTCTCTTTCACTTTAAAACCATTGCCCCTTGTCCTGTCATTACAGGTGAAAAGTTTCTCTTGGTCTTTGTTATAAGACCTCTTTAAGTTTTGAAAGGCCACAGTAAGGTCTTTCTGGAGCCTTTGCTTCTCTGGGCTGAGCAGTCCCAGCTTTCTCGGCCTTCCTTCACAGGAGAGGTATACCAAGCCTCCAGTCATTTTCATGGCTCTCATCTGGACCTGCTCTAACAGGTCCATGTCTTTCCTGCACTGTGGGCCCCAGGCATGGATGCAGTACTCCACATGGGGTTTCAAAAGAGCAGAGTAGAAGGGAGAAAAAGCCTCCCTTAACCTGCAGCCTGATAAATGCATCATTTTAAGCAGCCCAGGAACAACTGGTTTTTCTGGTCTGCAAGTGACCATTGACAGCTCAAATCTCATTTTTCATCCACCAATATCACCAGGTCCTTCTCTGAAGAGCTGCTCTTAGTTCATTCATCCTCTAGTCTGTACTGAGACTGGGGTTTGCCTTGACCCAGGTGCAGGCATTTGGCTTTGTTGAATGAACTTCATGAGGTGGAAGTTCATGGACTCATTTCTCTAGCCTGTTAAAATCCCTCTGAATAGCATCCCTTTCTTTAAGTGAATCAACTGCACCACAGAGCTTGGTGTCATTCACAAGCTTGCTGAGAGTGCGCTAAATCTCACAGCCTGTGTCATTAATACAGATGTGGGCCTTTGGGGGACACCACTTGTTACTGATCTCCATCTGAACATTGAGCTCTTGACTGCAAACAAATACCAAATAGTTCTTCATACCAAATAGCTCTGCATACCAAATAGCTTGTTGGGTTTTTTTTTTCCCCATAGAAGGAATGTAATTGAATTTTTGTCTTACTCTAGATGTTGAAAATAGCTTCATTTGTACATGTTTAGGTTTATTTGGTGTTTTTTTTCCAACATGTTAAGCATGAGAAGTTCACACATAAATTCACACACTGCATTTTCCCCCATCCGTATTTCTACATAAGCAGAAAGAAATTCTGTCATAGAGGACAGGATGTAGTTTTCTACTAAGTGCTGCAGTTATTCTACTGGTATCACACAGCCAGCTGCTGGCTTTCTACTTTTTTTACAGCTTAGGGTTCTTAACCAGAATAAGCAGAGGTGGTTAAGATTTGACATTCCTAATTGTTGGCAAACACTTTGAAAGGTGGCCAATTTCCTCATTCTTACAGTTAGTGTGGTGAAATAAACAGCATGTAGAACAGCACACAAATCTTAAAAAAGGATAATAGTATGCAATTTAGTGATATAATTTGAACTTTAAGAAAGGAGCAATATCCTTATCAGTTACATAATTCTGTTTTCATGTAATAGGCAGCCATTTGTCATGGTATCCCTGTTGATAAGTAATAATTAATATATGATTGATTAACAGTTATGCAGCCCTGAATATACTGCAAATTATGTGTTGTTTAAGCTTTTGAAGTTAATTCCCGTTTTCAGTGAAGCAAATTATACCATAATTTAGGAATTGTTAGTGTATAGGATGTGTACTGCCCCTCTGCACTAGAGTTTTATTGTACCCTGGTTGCCCTCCTGTGAAAAACATTCCAGCTGTACTGTCAAAAGAGCAGAAACAATGCTGTATGACTTCAGGCATGTCCACATGAATGGGTGCAGGGAGGACCTGAGCTTCTCTGGTTACACTCTGAGTACTCTGGATATGAGCCAGATCCCAACCCGATGTAACCACATTAGTGAATTTCTATGCCTTTTTGTAAAGCCCCTTTGCTGGAATGTGGCACTTTTCTAATGTGACTAAATTACTTCTGGCCCAAAATGGGCTCATGCCTGACTATATGGAGTGTGAATAGCGTTCTGTCTGCATCCATCCGTATAGATAAGACCTTAGGTAACCAACCACATACGTCAAGTAGCAAATTGGGAACAGAGCAAATCACTTCCAGAACCTATTAATCTGAAAGTAATGAGCATAAAACAGTTAATTGATTCCAATGAACAAAAGTGAAGATTGAAAACCAAGTGTGATGGTTTTTGATCTCAACTCACAAAATACATATTTTCTTTTATTTGTCAAAAAAGTTTCTTTAGCAGGTTGCATAGGTATTCAGAATATAATTGCACATGATTTTTTTGCTTGATTGATATTCCCAGGCATGATTATGATAAGGCTTTGACTGTGCTTGTTTATTCAAGTAAAGTGTTTGGGTTTGATTTCTTGATATATAGGAAAAGATGATCTAGAGGAGCAGAAGAAAGGAAAATACCATTACTTTTAAGTTCTTCTGCTTGTGATACCAAATACAAAGCAATTTTTCTAATGTACAGCCTAGATTACCAATGTACCTCTTTTTAGTAGGGATATTTAACAATGCTGACAATTTAAATACCTAAATTGAGTTTCAGAATGAGCAACTTAACACATATATATAAGGTCATTTATAGGTACTTTTGAATTTGTTTCCCCCTTGTCCCCTAGGTTGTCTGGAACGACTGTTAAACACACTCTATCTGTAATATTTGATTTGATGTCTTCATGATTTCTTTGAAGACACAGCATTTAAAATCTCAGGGCTTAGTGATCATTCACTTTACAGTTGATGGGAGTTGTTAATATGTCATTGCCCACTGTCTGTTGTTTACCATTGGCTAGCTAATGGTTATTGTTTCTGCAGAAAAATGGAATGAGTGGTCAGTCTAATGTAAGTTTTTTGCTGGTTAAGGTGCCAAGATGGTACTGTTTTACTAGTGGGCAGTGACAAATAGACAGAAGTAGTAACCTTTTCAAGAGCTTTCGGTAGATCCGGAAGAAGATGACAAACATTTTATTTCTGCTCTTTAAACAGATGCTTTGATGGTATAGGGGCAGGAGAAAACTATTGCAGGGAAATGCTGGTATATCTTACCAGCATACAGAAAGGTTGGTGTATCTTACCATCATGTATCTATCCTACACAGACCAGGTTTATGAAGGGTGAATATGGTTTAAAAACAAAATGCAAAGTTAGCATTGGTTAGAGAAACTGGTATACAGCAACAAACATGGTCCTACGTTTGTACTAAATTATATTAACCATAAAAACTTTGACAGGAGGGGAAGATTATGGCACTACAGCATGGCATAGTTTCCATATTATGGAAGTGTACATCATGTAACCTTGTCTTGTTGCAATCTCTATGTAATGTTATCATCCTGCTCACAGGGGTTCAGCTCCCCATGTTGCTTGAATCTAAGTGCTATCCCCACTCTATAACTTTGCCTCAGACTGGGGAAATTTTGAAGTGGTGAGAGATGTCTAAAAAGGTCTGTAGAAAGGTAATGTAAAATTACAGTTGAAGGCAGGAAGTTTTTTGATGGGTGTTCTTAGAAGTTCAAGGGTTCAGGAGAGAAAATACCAATATGGTGCTGCAACTGAATATCTGCGTATGTATATATTAGAGATCACTGCAATGGGAGCATTAAGAAGACCAGAAAATCAGGACAGCTTTCGGCTGTAAAACTGGACTTTACTAAATTCATTTACTGGTGACACACTTTTGGCTAATGATCAGTTCATACAAAATATGTATATATGAAACTGTTAGTCTTTAACACTTGTATCCTAATTTATCTGTGAATACACATACTGTCAATCTGAAGCTGTTAATGTCTATGGCCCTTGGTGGTTGTTAGTGGCAGAGGCTCAGGAGATCAGTCTTGAGAACTCATTGACAAGAAGAGGCAAAACTGAAGTGAGCTTTTCTCCTCTGTTTTTCTTTGTTTAAACCTGATACTTTTACACTATTGCCCTCCTCCCAAAAGGTGGTCTTCTCTGCTCCTGATACTGCATATCTCAAGGTTGTATTTTGTCTTGCCAGTCATCTTTCTTATGTGTATGGTAGCATATCCCACCTATTTGCAGTGCCTTGTGCTTATTTTGTACTCTCTGGCAACATTTGTTATTTGGATGCCTCCTACATGCAGCTACACCTATCTTTGTTTGCCTCTGGTGATCACACTGCTCACATACTGTCTGGCTATGCCATCACAAACTACCTACATACCATTGGTAGCTGTACTAATTTAGTATACTCATGTTCAGAAACAAGGCAAGAAAAACTAATTATGTTCTGATATCCTGGTTTCACTGGGACAGAATCATAGGTCTCCCATGTTCTGCAGGGCATCAGCAGTTTGTAGTCAGCCAGTGCAGCTGACCAGAGCTGGCTCACAGATGTATCCCATCCCATAAACATCATGCAAAGGGGGAACTTTGCTGAGGACGATGGCGTCTTTTGACCCTGCTCCTCTTCCTGCTCTTGAGGACTGCCTTCCTGTTTATGGTGACCATTATACATTTGCTGAGCAGAGTATGACTTTGTATAATTTATATTGGCATTGATGTTAGTTTGGCTGTTTCATTAAACCTGTTTTCAGTTCAACCTGTGAACTGAAACCTCTCCTTTTGCCAATCTCCCTTCTTGGCTGGGGAGGATTCATTGGGTGGTAGAGGAACGGCTAGAGCTTAGCCCTGAGTACAAGCTGAGTACAAGACACCCGATTAGTAGATTTCTAATTCACTGGTGTCACAGGCCTCTTTGTCAGCAATAGTGGGGAAAACAAAAAAAAAAAGGCTATTGTGTAGTTAATCTGATCACCAGCCAACGTCATTGGTGTGAACTGTATGGGGTGTGTGATGCAATGTAGTGAAACTGGGGATTTGTCTCTGAAATCAACAGAGACCAGCCTTTTTCTTCCTACTGATGCCTGCTGTTCCAGTAAAGACTCTTGAGGTGTCTTACAGGGTGTGGTGATCATGTTAATACTAAACTGATCATAACATATCTCAGGAAAAGAAAAGCTCTGAAGAATTTAGCCAACAAAAAAATATAAATATGACTTTCATTTGCCGCTCTGTGCAAATAAGGGAACAAATACTTTTTTCTAAACCTTACCTATTATTTTTAGATAACGTAACCAGTTCTTAAAATTGCTGAAATTTTCTCTTTACTTCATGAAGGTTTAAATATATGAAATTAATTGTTTGCAGCATTCGTAGTGATGTTTTCAGACATTCCACTGAATTTATAAAAAAGAACTGAAAACATTGTCCTATCAGTAACTGACATCTTTTCAACCTACTTGAAGAGAATAATACTATAGTCTAATTGTTATTATAGTGTGGTAAAGGTTTTATAGCAAGTGAATTATTAATTTATTCAAAAAAAGAAGTTTCATTTAAAAAACCCCTCAGATTTTCAAAGTCTCATAAATTCAATTAACTTTTCTATGTTAATCAAAAAAACCCCACCACCACTACCGAAAAAAACACCTCTCAGCCTTCCAAGAACTCAGAAAAAGTGTTATTAAAAAAAAAGCCAAGCAATAAAATGATTGGAGGAGGTCAAAACAAATTTTGTTGTTTTGTGCCTTATCCACAGGGGTCTATCTCTTCCTGACATGTGCTCACCAGCATATCAGCAGCTCACCAAAACTGTCTACAGCAGGACTGGGCAGGGATAAGGTCATAGGACAAGATGTCTCACTGACTGGTAAAATGCTGTTGAAATTGAGTGGCACTGCTTTACAATAACAAGTTTTTTTAAAAAAAAAAAACAAACCAAAATAATGGAAAACCTAAAATACCATTTCAACGCAATTTACGGTATGTGAATATCCATTTAACAGGTAGGAAAAGTGTGTTAGCATATTAAGAACTGCCACCTATTTGAACGTGAACACCAAAATAGTAGAAGAGACAAGAACTCGTTCCAGTCTTTGTTTTGTCTGTGTACTGGTTAATAACCAGCTACCCCTCTTCCTAATACCTAAATCTGACCTAAAACCCAATCTGTTTATATATAAAAAACAGAATTTCAGTAAATTCTTAATGGTATTAGATCTATCAAAAGCCCTGTCATGAAATACACTCAGCCTTGTATGTGTGAGTGAAGCCTCTTAAGGTATGCAGAGGAGCTACTCTTCAATAGCTTGGGGAGTGGAGCTGTGTCTTAGCAGAGATTTTGACCTTCTGTCACTCTTACTTCTGTCATAGTTGTGGGCCCCTGATCTGCAGCAGATTATACCTGCTCCCCACTTCTGAATGTAATTTCTGGGAAACTAGTAGCACTTTAGATGAGGGGCTACTTAAAAGCGCTTTTGTGTTTTCCTGGGATAAATACTAAAATTGGCAAGTATATGCTGGCTGTATTGTGCAGGATGCAGATCCAGACAGCTGAGTGGTTGCTTAAGGATCTGAATGACAACTGTGGACAGCTTAATGGATGTTGACGTTACTGCTTACAGCTCTTTTCACCACCTGCACTGCACAGATACTGGACTGCCTGTCAGTCAGCTGATGAACTGTCACAGCTTCCACCATGGTATTTTACTCTGAATCACCACTGTAAACCACTGGGGTTCAGGATGTGACTGCAGAACAGCTCAGAGATCCTGAGAAAATGCGGGCTGAACCCTCACCAGCCACTACAACTTAAGCTGTCCCTAATTTTCTTTCAGTCCTCAGTCCTGGTCGTAAAAGAAAATGGTTATTCTAGACTAGAGAAGGATGTTTTGCCTTGCTTGTTCATCAGAGGAATAGAGACAAAAGGGGTGATTTTCATAGAAGCCATTATACTGCTTAAGAATATTTAACTCATCCAAAATGGAAATGAGAAATTAAACTAGAAAACTCATTGCATTTAGAAACCTCATTGCATTTAGAAACCTCATTGATGAATCTACAAATTACGAGAAAGTAACAAAATGTATTAAGACTTCTGAGTACTGTGAACTATTTTATCTACTGTACCTAATAATTTTTATAAATTGCAAGGTACTAAGGATAAAATGTCTGCAGCATGGAGGTTTCATCAAGTTTAATTTTCTCTAAAAGCATGAGTCAATAGCAAAATTGCACTGTCAGTAAATTTTACTTGAAAATCCTTTCAGGAGATAAAAGTATTGTGGAGAAGCTAAGCAAAAACTAATGGAAGATTTGGGGAGGGTTAAGAATGTTAGTTGTGTGACCTGATTTGGTGAGGTACAATGATACAAAGAAAATGTTCAATAATGAAATGCATTGTTTTGACTATTCACTGTGTTCTAAGATTAATGTAGGTGATGTCAGTAATTTCCATTCATAGAAGAAAACAGGTCAGTCTCACATAGACTGAGCTTTAAACTAAAGTGTGATTCTTTAGCTTCTCTAAAAATTTGGAACTTGGCACTTTTTTTTTTTTTTTTTTTTGAGTTTATTAAAAAAACCCAACAAACCAGATAACAGTAATATAGCATTTTTACAGAATAAAATGCAGTTATGTGAAAGATTTTAACCTTTCTTTGTTCTGTTGTTTTCTTCCCTTTATCAGCTTTAGACTAGCCATAGGCTATTCCAGGATAATTTTTAATCCTCTATTTTTCTCTCATGGAATAGCAGTGCAGCAGTTAATAATACTGTGGCCTTAATTAGAAAGCTGTGTTTAATTGGGGGACTCTTTATCCCTATTAGCAGCAGTGACAGAGTAGCAGAAGGTGGCATTTTAATATTAGTATTTCTGAAAAGGTAACTGCCGACTTGCAGAGTCTTCTGAATTTTTGTAGAAGTGCAAATGGATGTATGAAAAAGACTTGAACATGTGCCAGAAATCGAGTGGCTTTTGTGATATTCCTGGCAATTTGTCCTAGTGTGTGGCTGTTAGCTTTGAAAAAGAGAAAAGGAACAGGCCATAGTTAGGTGATTTATATACTTTTAGATTTTATTACAACAACAGATGCTTCTATCAAAGAAAGAAATAGTCAGGGAGAGCATGAGAGGAAAAAAAAAGCCAGAAATAGTAACTTGGCACCATGAGCTTACTGAGAGTGTCTCCATTAACTGAGGTTGCCATTTTTTTATGAGACACTGTTTATAATCAAATTTACATTTTTTACTGAAAGAAATGCAACCTAAAAGGCTTTAATAGCTAAGATTCCAAATCCTAACAGGAATAAAATGGTCCCGTTATCTTTGATGGCAGTTGCACATTTTACTGTCTCTCCAGAAGTATTGGCTAATTCATCGTTTATGTACTTTCCCTCTGTATTCTACTTTCTGAGTAAGTTTGGTGTTTTATTTATTTTTTTTGAGATTGAGCACACTCTTAGAAAACTGAGAAAATCAATTGGTATTAAGAATGATCTGTAAAGTAATTAGTATGCCTAGAGCAAATCAGGATATACAGTAAATGTAATCTTTAAATATATTATGCCCTTATACACTTTTTCTTGGAAAAAAAAAAAACAAACAAACCATAATAAAAAAACAATTGTCAGTATTATGAAATCAATAATAGCTAGTGAAACCTTTAATCCCAAATACCTGCTATTCTTGGTGTAAATTACCTTTTAAAACAGATGAAGTTTTAGGGCTTTTCCTAAGTAGCTGAGAGGAATGGTATCTCTCCTTATATGACTAAAAAGAAGATAATCGCATTAAGGTATCCAATGGGTCCATTTAAACATGATTGCTGTCATGGAATTGCTGAGTTTAGCTATGTTAACGCGACTGTAACCTATGCTGCCTGAATTGCTGAATAGAGTCAAACAAAAAGTACATTTTCTCCTTTAACGGATACAGGAGTTTACTTTCTTGTCTTTATATGCTGCATAAGAACTGTAGGATTTCAACTTCCCTGATGTGAGGTGAGAGGCAAAGAGCAATCTACTGAAAAGTAGGTAAACAGGGAAAGGGAGGGTAAAGAAGAAAAAGTGAACAATGGGATTTATAATGCTTTGAGATCAACCTATTTATCAGAGATCAAGAAAAGAGAATGAACATATGTTTATGATCTTGTGTGATCACCTGTTTCCAGAAGACTCCCCAAACGTCTTTGTCAGCTTTGGATTCCTGAATGACTATGAGATAAAGATAATGTGAAAAATAGATGGAAGGCATATTATAAAAAAATGAGAGTTTTTCTCATTTCTTGATAAACCTACCTTGTAAATCTCAACTTATCATCTATTCAACCATTGGATGAAGAATTCATATGAGACTACTATATTATGGAATTAGTCTATATAGAATAATAGAATAATAGAATGGTTTGAGTTAGAAGGGACCTTCAAAGGACATCTAGTCCAAACCCACTGTAGTAAGCAGGAACATCTTCCACTAGATCATGTTGCTCAGAGCACCATCCAACTTGTCCTTGGATGTTTCCAGGGATGGGGCATTGACCACCTCTCTGTGAAAACTGTTCCAGTGTTTCACCATCCTCACTAGAAAAAATTTCTTCCTTATATCCAGTCTAAATCTATCCCCTTTTAGTTAAAACACTTCATCACTTGTCCTGTTGCAGCAGGTTGTCCCCATCTTTTTTATAGGCCCCCTTTAAGTACTGAAAGGATGCAATAGGGTCTCCCTAGAGCCTTCTCTTCTCCAGGTTGAACAACCCCAACTCTCTCAGCCTGTCCTCAAGGGAGAGATGTTCCATCCTTCTGATGTTTTTCGTGGCTTTCCTTTGGACTTTCTCCAACAGGCTTGTGTCTTTCTTGTGGTGGGTACTCTAGAGCTGGACACAGTACTCCAGATGTGGTCTCAAAGTAGAGGAACAAGAAGGATGAATTAACTGTTCCCTCCTGGTGGGAGAGAGAGCACCTATGCCAGTTATTGTTATTTAATGACAGACTCCCTGTGTGTCTGGCATGAGAAAATCAGTTTATCTAAATAGGCACATTAAGATATTTGATCTACTGGATCTCTGTTGCTGTAGATTTCCATTGAATACATACATGGCCACAGCAAATAATTGTGAACTGTGAACACTGTGAGTGTAGGTACTTTTGCTCTTCTGCCACAGCTCACAGGTAGATATTGCTATACTGGAAGGTGGGATATGAAAAGGTGTAGTAAGAGGTTAATGAAAAAGTTTGGAAGTAATTGCTGTTGAGAAAGGAAAGACATTGTGCAGACGTGAGGGTGATGATGAGTCTGTCCTATAGATTTTTTTTTTTTTTTTTTTTTTTTTTTTTTTTTTTTTTTTTTTTTTTAATTCACCAAAAGGAAAAAAGGGAATTAATGGCTTTGGGAAGGAAAGATGCAATAATGACTCAGAAATCTTTAAGAGTATGTTTTCAAGTTCAAAATGTACACATACTCTCTGTAATACAAGATTTGAGAAAGAGGAATGTTACTCTCTTTTTATCAACTTGTATAAAGGTTTAGGCTGTCCTTGGAGGCTTGAATCCTGGTTATCAAGGCATTACGTATATAACACTTTTTTATCAGCCATTCAAATAAAGACTTTATATCAGAGTTGCAGGGCCTTTCCAGACACAGGTCCTGCAGTAGCTTGTCTTGGTCAGGAAGAGAGAATAGTGAGAAACTTCAGTGAGAAACAAAAGTAGTTGAGTAAGTATTTTGACAGTTAATGGTGCTGTTTATAGACACATGCTAATGCAGTTTGAGAGGAGTAACTTGAAACACTGCTTAAATTTGTTGCATTCGAAAGTAATTGTATCAGCTCAGAATAAAAATAAAAAACCCAAAACAAATGAAAATACAACTGTAGTTCATAGTAAGAATTACTTCTGTAAGAAATGATAGATTTCAGAGTTAAACTGAAAATGAGATGTAAGCCTTTATGCTTTAGTACTTCAGCTAACTACTGGTTGAAAGGGACCAGGAAGATGTGATTATGTAGCTTCTGACAGTTTCATTCTAAAGTAGAGAGAGAGTCAGAATATTGGACTAAAAGGATGCTTATATGTGCTCCAGAAAGTTTATCCTACTCTCCAATACTCTACTCCAGGGAAATACTAAGCTGTTAGGCGTGCTGTGACCCACTCTTGGCAGATCATCTTGCATCGTATTCAAAGTTGTGGTCATTCTTTTCCTGCTTCTTCCTTGATCCTTTCAGTTTCTGAGAGCTGTTTTACTAAGGCAGCATGTGCCACCGTCCATTCACAAAAGCAAGAGGACAGAAAGATACTATCTGCCACATTATCATTGTCATCCTCTGTCACTGCTTCAGAGATTAGCAGCCTGATTTGTTTTAAGCACCTGAATGTGCAAAGTGGATGGAAGTTCCCAACTCATACAGCCACATGTTCTTCTTTTGGGTCCTTTGCAGCATCTCACCCCTTTCCCTACTACAATTTCACACTCCTGATGCGACAGTCTGTGATGGTGTGAAGGTGCAGAGAAAATGTTTGTTCCTTCCTCTGTATTTGTTCCTCTCAGGTGCTCTTAGTAGTTAGGGGTTAAGTAGAATATCAAACATTAGGAGATGTAGTGCCATGATAGTCTCCAGACAGCGGGGGAATTGCACGAGTACAAGGCAGCATGTTTGTAATTCACAATAAGAGGCTACATCTTCTCTTTTGATCGCCATCTTCAGGAAAAAAAAATTAAGATAAGGGCTCTCTCTGGTTGACAGCTGCAGCTCAGTGACAGGCAGGGGCAGAAACCTGCTCCTTCTGGAATAAGAAAAACCTTTTGTAGACTCGCCCAGTCTGCATTCACTGAGATACTCCAAAAGTCACAATGCATTCCCCTTATCTGTAATCTTGTCCTTATATTTAGTGTTTTGATAACAAATACATGTGAAATGTTACAGCAGAATTTATTTAATGTTATAAAATGAGATACATTTTTTAACTGATTAGCTTCTAGACAAGTGTATGATTAAGTGGTACTTCAGATACATTTCAGTTTCCACGTTGCATCTGATATTTAAACATCACACTTGTACTGTATACTGATTTGTTTTTCTTCATTTAAAAGCTTCCATTATCTTCAACAATTTAGGAATTTACAAAGCCTTTTCCCCTAAGGGGCATATTGTTGTGTTGCACTTACTAATGAATCCTGCTTACAACAGGTTGGGGTTTTTTTTTGAATGGATAATTTTGTACATTTGCCAACCAAAGTAAGAGGACCTCCTCAACTAATAAATAAAATGATTATTTTGTTATGCAGTCATTAAGAATGTGTGCTCTCCAGGGATATTCTAATTTTGTGTGCGGCAGATTTTCATGTTTCTGTTTAAATTTCTTTTGATGGCATTTGTTTGTTCTTAGCATTTAGTGTCTGTTTACTTTTCTAGTTTCTAATTATTTCCATCTGTATTTTTTTCAGTATGGCCTACATATGTTTCTTTTTCTTACTTTAATCTTTCTACTGTTTGATGAGTTGCAACATCTAACATTACATAAAAGTTATATTATTAACATATGATAAAAGCTTATGTGATGAAAGAATATTGAAGATTAATCCTTGATCTTCCTGATTAAAAATAACTTCAGTTATATGGATGATGAGATCTTATACACTTGCAAATTATATACTGAGGTAAAATAATATCCTGTCAAACCTTTTTTTCTATTATTCATCTTAATCAAAGTTTTCCAGCCTCTGAATTCTAATACTGTACGTCTCATGTAAAGTAGCTGAGCATATTAAACCTATAACAGTAAATAGAATTTTTTATACAGTTCATAGCACTGGTGTCTTGAGGATATGAAATACATCCTGATAATATAAACCCCAAGAAATACAGGTTTTCAGAAGTTAATGTAAATATAATATATTCATAAATTAATGAAGAACACTGGACCTAACCTCTTGATAACAGGTTAAATGAAAGAAAAAAACGTGAGGTAACTGTCTGAGCTTGTACTCATGCAGTGCCCAGCAACATGGTTGATCATATTCAAGGAGCACTAATATCAGATTTATCATTGCCTCATTTGTACTCAAACTAGTGAAGCTTCTATCTAGTTTATACATTTCAATGTTTCTGTAATGCCTATGTATTTCAAATATAAAGATAAGAATGAGAGCATATGTTTATTTTCAGTTAGTAATTTCTAAGCAGCACCTAAGTTATCTATGGACTTTTGACTAATTTTAAAGGCCTTTTATTGTCAATTTTTATTTTGAAGGTAACAAAGTACTATTTCCTTTAGCATGTGAATAGATGGAGATAAAGATACTCATACTACATACATTTTGAATTAGCAAGGTCCACATGTCCTTCATCAGGAATACACTTTTAAGGTTTGCACACAGAAGCTTTTGAAAGTTCTTGGCATAAAACCATTCTTTTCTTTTGGAAGGACTCACATAAATCATTATGAGCTAAATTTACAGTGCTGCTCCCATTGTGACACTGGAAGACATTTTGCCTCATAGCAGTGTGACATCCCTTGAAAGGGGAGGCATATAGCACAGCAGGCCAGTGGTTATCAGCACAAGGGCACAGGAGGGCTTTTCCATGTTTTGTTATCATTCTTGGTTTGTATTTTGCTCTTCAGTAGAGATTTTGGCAACAATACATATACTCCCTTGAGTGCTGACTAGGACTGCTGCGAGTCTGCATTGCACTTGCAGAGGCCTTGGAGAAAGAGGAGAGTCTTTACTTTCTTCCCACTTGCAGTGGGATTCAGATACACAAAATAAGTAGTGGTTATTGTTTAACTAATGAGGTCTGAGTAGACGTAATATTTCATATCTGGTTGTGGTTTGGTATAAAGTTTGAAATCATCTTCACTGGTAAGACAACAAAAATGCTACGTAATTTTCCTCAGATTCAGAATAAATATTTTCTTCATCCAAGTGACTGTCGAAGACCAGGGCTAACATGATTTGCAACTATTAGGACTGCAGAAGTAGTACCTGATTGAGAACCAAAAGTGCTACACAGTTACACAATAGAAAATCAATAGGGTAGGACCCCTGTCCACACCACTGATAAGCCTTTGTATGAATTAGAACTTGCCACAGAGTTTTTAGAACTGGATTCTGTATGTTTTGGTTCATTAAATATAACATATTAATGCAGCAAATCTGAACAGATTAGAAAATTTCTTTGTCCAAAAAGGAGCTCCTGTGTCCAAATCTGTGGATATTCCAATACTTTTATGTATTGTTATGTGCAAGTCCTTTTGGGGTGTTTAAAAACAACTAAATGCAGTGAACTGTGTTTATGGCAGTCTTAACTAACTTTCCAAGTACAGATACATGTGCTGAATGTAGAACAAAACACATTTTTTTCTTAGCATGTCTGATTAGTTCTGTATTGGATTTGCTCTGCTTTTGACTTCTGCTTTATGCTCCATGAAGGAGACAATCTGGTTCATTTAATAACTTTTACTGTCTTCTAAAATTATTTATTTTCGAATGTAGCAGAGTTATTGATGAGAATACCAAAAGATTTTAAGACTTCATTTCAGCACTGTCCAAAAATATTATTCAGTGATTGAACATAAAAGAGGAATTCTTTTTATGGCCATTTGAGAAGTGAAAATTAACGTTGTTGATCGTAGGAAAATGGGATAGCACTACAGTTTTGTTACCTTTTGTCCTAGATACACTCCAGCCTTCTACTGTTTCAAATCAGATGAAACATTTCAGATGCATGTGTGCATCAGATTAGCAGGTTTTATGGGTGTGTATAATATAATGGAAGTGGCTATAGAACTAATGACTGGGGAAGCCATGGGCAACTCTGACAGACTTTTGCAAACCCTGGTACTTCTCCCACTCTATAATCTATGTATGATATTTATGCAAAAAGGATTGTTGAAAAAAATAACACAAAGTATCATTTGTTATCCATTATTACTCTGTAATGCTTCAGATGCCTTAGTTTTCAAACATACAACTGCAGACATATCAGAGTGACATGTAAAAATCATTACATAGTATAAACATAATATGCTTGTAATGCTGTATTTCACAGAATAAAGGCTGAATTTATGACCATTTTTAATACTGGAAGTAGGTATTGTATAACTTGTGCTGAGGCTGGGATGGTCCTCTTAAGGACCATAAATTCACTTTGAAAGCTTGGTCACAAGCTTTCAAACCTGTCATTTTATAAGCAGTAAATATTGTTCATTTCTGCATTTGTAGTTGAAATGTAGTGGGAATTTTAAAATTTAGATTGGTTGTATGTTTGAGGACTAAGAAAAAAAGAAGAATATCTGTGTCAGTGCTGCTGTTTTCCCTAAAAGAGAGCATTTGCAGGAACTGCCCAGGTGATTAGAATACCAGACACCATCCCTACAAGCAGCGGGCAGACTTCAGATAAGATAGCTGAGGATGAATGAAAAATTTCCACAGATATACAATTGTGCATTATACAATGTGTGTATAGACTCTGTAATTTTCTTGTGGCAGAGATAGAACTCCAACTATAATATGTAACAGATACTTTGTCTATTCTATTACAGTACTATGTACCACAGTCTGACATGGCAATCCAGTAAATATTTGAAAGGAAAAGTGTTATAGCTCAGAGGTGACAAGTCAGCTCATTTAAAACTGTAGGTAGAACAGGCAAGGAAAATTATATCTAACCTTAGGGGGTTCTTCCCAAGTTTTATTTTGGGTTCATTGGATTTTTCCATAAAGACATATTCAAATTACATATTCATTATATCTTAGCTTTTCACAGTAGGTACCTGTAGAGTAAGTGGTAAAAGTCTCCCACAGCATGTTCATTTCTAATGAGAACGGAGCACTTACATTGTGTATCACAATCAAATCATTCCTCATTCTGTAATAGGACAACTACCAACTGAGCTATTCTTACAGAATGCCTCTTTCCTTTGGGCTAAGAGGTAATCTGTGCAAATCACTCATCAAGTCTTGGTTATGCCCTGTGTACAAATTGCAAGTCTAGAAAAGAACCATATTGTCAAGCTGGTGTTCACTTTGACTATTACTTAGGGCTTTCTAAATAGAAATTAAGGTTATTGTGTCAGTTTTCAGGCATTGATCACTTTGATTTCTCTTTTGTATATGGATTGTGATTGAGTGCTTATCATAGAATCATAAACTGGTTGGAAGGGGTCTCTGGAGATCATGGAGCCCAACCCCCTGCCAGAGAGGGATCACCTAGGGCAGGCCACACAGGAACAGATCCAGGTGGGTTTTGAAACTCTCCAGAGAAGGAGACTCCACAACCTCTCTGGGCAGCCTGTTCCAGGGCTCTGTCACCCTCACAGAAAAGTTTTTCCTCATGTTGAGGTGGAACTTACTGTGTTTCACCTTGCTACCATTAACTCTCGTCCTGTCACAGGGCACCACTGAAAAGAGACTGGCCCCTTCTACTTGACACCCACCCTTCAGATATTTGTAAACATTAGTAACATCCCCTCTCAGTTTTCTCCAGGCTATTTAACACCATGTCTCTCAGTGTTTCCTTAGAAGAGAGGTGTTCTAGTCCCTTCATCATTCTCATAGACTCTTTCTGGTATTCCCCTGTCCATCTTGAACTGAGGAGACCAGAACTGTACACAGTACTCCAGATGTGGTCTCAGTAGTGCAGAGAAGAGGGGGAGGAGAACCTCCCTTGGACCTGCCAGACACACTTTTCTTTACACACCCCAGGATACTGTTGGCCTTCCTGGCCACAAGGGCACATTGCTATTCCATGTGTAACTTATTGTCCACCAGGACACCAAGGTCGCTCTCCATGGAACTGCTTTCCAGCAGGTCTACCACTAACCTGTACCAGTACATGATGTTGTTCCTCCCCAGGTGTAGGACTCTACACTTATCCTTGTTGAACTGCATTAGGTTTGCCTTTGCCCAGCATTCCAGTCTCTCTAGATCTTGTTGAATGACAGCACAGACATCTAATATTAGTTATTAGGTGGTATCTAAGTCTACGTTCCTAAAATACAAAGGCTTCCTGTACAATGTATATCAGAGTTACATATCTCAGAAGATGATTTAAAAAAACGGCATGCTGAGCAGGGAGACTGAGCTAGCCACTACGAAATGCTGAACACAGAGATAAATCTTAAATTACATATCTCTGTGAGATTTACACACCTATTCAGCACTACTGGGAAGCACGACCATCTTCTTGGGATTTCGGTCCTGAGTAATTTCCTGACCTAAGAGTTTCTTCAGTACATTAAATAAATAAATAAATAAATAAATAAAGGTACTTAATACTTTCTTTCTCGGAACTACTGTCATGCCTTCCCATCTTTCTTCAATAGCCTAATGTTTAGTATATTCAGATGTCAAAGGGATTCAAACCCATGTTCTCATTTTCAAGGAGAGTGGTCTAATGATCAGACAGTAAATGCATCTCAGATGGTTCTGAATTTTGTGTTCAGTACCCCTCCTGATAAAGCCGTTGCATTCTACATAAAGGAACTAAAGATGTGCTGGTCATCAGAAAATTGAGGATTAAGGAAGGTAAGCAGTTTGAGAAGACATTTCAGTCATCTGTATGAACTAGAGTTTCATACTTTGGGTTTAAATATCTATTATTAAATCACTCTATTGAATAAATATTAGTGACGACACCAGTATTTTTCAATCTACTTTTAGTCCTTTTATAACAAATTCAGTATTATACCTAGAGAAGAAGAAAAATCTCCTATGTGTCTAAACCTATCTTTTTTTTTTTTTTTTTTTTTTTTTTTTATTTTTTATAAAATTTTTTTTTTTATTTTTAAAAAAAAAAAAATTTCTCTTTTGTTTCAAACCTTTTTTTTTTTTTTTTTTTTTTTTTTAATCAGCACATTACAAATCCTTCTGCTGTAGACTTTGGACAAAACCCTCATGTCTCTTGAATCCCAAGCATGCAGAATTGTTCTGTACATCTTCTTATCTAATGTATTGTACAGTAGCAATAGGTAATTAAAACTTTTTCAGACATCTTCTTAGCCCCACTATGATTTACTCATTGAAAGGAGTTTACAAATTGACTACAGGAAAGCAGTTTTCTGCTAAACACAAAAGAATGAGAGTTAATAGATCTATCACAGAAATCCTATGTAAAGACATGTTAAATACACTTTTCCTTGGTACCCTCACTGCAAAATTGGATGTTTGCTGAAAAACTGTAACAATGAATGCTTAGATGATTAAGGAACTGCTGTTTTCTCAGGAGGTCATAATGTCTAGGCAACCAATGAAAACAGATATTATACAGAAAGAAAAAAAAAAGATCTCACTACACAAAAGACTCATATGCTTTCTAATACATACTCCGTTATCAATATATTTCATCAAGACTTTGGAAATAAAAATATTTTGAAAATTAATCTCTTGAAGATTATTAAAATTAGCATGCGAGAACAGTTCAGTCACAATTTCTGTAGTGCATGTTGATTTATTGTCATGAGAGCTGTGCTGCATTATTCTGTCACTTGGCTGGTGATCATAGTTGTGCCAAAGTCATCCATGTCTCCTGTTTTGGCTGAGCTTGTATTTTCCTACTGCTTCTTTAGATACTCAGAGAACTTACAGCTGATTCTTTTCTATGCCAGTTTTATCTGAAGGATGCGTATTTTGCTCATGATTGAAGACATCATAAAAGCAAGCCCAAAACCGGAATGAACATGCCACCATGTTTTGCTTTGTTTTTCTTTTACATGTTGGTCAAAATGTAGCTTTGAAGACACAGGATTTATGACAGTTATGTTTTACAAGGGAAGATATTTTCAACCATTTAGGAGTGAGTAGGACAAACAAAATTATTACCATTTTCTGAGTCATTACTTTCTCACTTATCAAATGGTGCATAATATACTAATGCAGGGATCTTGAGGCTCCTTAGCCAGAAAAATTCCATTAAATTTAGTGGAATTTTTTCTGTATAAGTTGTGAGCAAATTTTTTAGGATATGAATTTAAATACAAAACTGTTTGATGGACCTTGAACCACTACTTACTGAACAAAACTATAACAAGGGTTTTAAAAAATATCATTTTGCAAAACTTTTTTTCTTTTTTTTTTTTGAGGATATAACAGTTTCAGCAGTTACCTATACTGTTTAATTTTGTCAGTGTTTTTTTGTAACATGGTATCTATTATATCTGTGTATCAGAATGTGTTCGTTTGGTTTTTTTGTTTGTTTGTTTGTTTGTTTGATGTCAGGATATTCTTACTGTTGCTGAATGTTACCAATTTAATTTCAGAATTTTTGTTTGTGTGGCTTATTCCTAACATAATGTTTGAGCAATATAATACCTCAAATAGTAGAATATTAAAAGGATGATCCTTGAGCCAGGTAGTTCTAATCTCAGTACAGCAAATGAAAGAAATGATGAAGAAAGCTATGGCAATTGATACTTCGTTGTGTATTTTTCCAATAAGATTCGGGTTAAAATATTTTAGCAGATCATAGATACTAGTATTTTAATATTAATTTTAATTATACAGATAGTGAATTTCTTACATATACTAAAAATGCACTAATCTTTAATACATTAGTATAATATGAGAAATAATATGTTGTATTTATGCAATAAAGACATCAGTTTTGTATCAGCTTTACATGTTAAGGAGCAGTTAATGATTGCAACTAATTGTAAATCTATTATCTTTATAAAAATCTTTATAAAAATCATTTTAGCATATAGTACAGTAGCAACCAGAATTCAGACAGCAAACAAGATGACCTTTGTAGACCTCTCAAGGTAAGAATAGTTTTATAGTGTTAGTTTAGAGAGAATTTTTACTTAGAAAAGTTAATCTGATTGCTTTAGATTCATAAAGCACCTGTAATTCTGTGTTCTGAGAAAACAGCCATCTTATAACATGAAAATAATTTCTTTGAAATAGCTTCTTTCCTTTTTGTCCTTGTTGTTGAGTAGTCTTGGGAAAAAAAAATGTGTACTATGGTCACTGTCTCAAAGTATGGAAGATTCCTTTCAAAATAAGTAATACAACTCTTGAATTACGTTCCTCTTTGAGCAGAGAAACTTCATTATGAACGTGGTAGTCAGGTAAAACCTCATCTGTCATTCTGTCAGTCATTAGGATGCTTTCAAAACCAGCTAAACTGAACGAACTACTGAATCCTCACGTAGCTGCAGACTGTAAGAAATCAGTGAAAATAATGAAACTGATTTTATTCTGATAAATTAACAGAAAGATAACAAGTGTTAGATTTTATATATATATTTTATGTATAGTTTCCATTTATTTTTGTTTTCTTGATGCATAAATTTGTTGGGGATTGATTCTATGTCATGAATGCCACATCTATATTTAGTCTGTTTTATAGCAACTTCATAAATCATATAATCATAGGGTCATACAATGTTTGAGTTGGATGGGACCTTAAAGATCATCTAGCTCCAACCTCCCTGCCATGGGTGGAGACACTTTTCACTAGATCTGGTTGCAGATGTGCTTAAAAATTGCTTCCTTTAATGAGCTTCTGGTAGCTTGCACCCTGTTCTGGTTTTTATTGTATTCCCATTTTAGGATTTAATTTGTAGAACAGATGGAATTTGTGACAAGAGCAACAATTGGAAAGAGTATTTCAATTTAATTTTGCTACTCCTGGAAGTAAATTTTATCTCTGTATATTTGTATATTGGACTGTTTCCCCACTGTTTACCAAAGAAAGTCAGACCTTACCTTTTTTTTGAGCTGCTCTTTCAGCAGCTTTTAAGAAAAATGGCAGATGTTCTCAGTCTCAGTCACAATAAGCAGGATGAAATTTATGATACTTCATTTTTTTTTTTTAGTAACAGTTTTACTTCTGATTATTTATGAACATTATGGCTTAAGACACCAAAAAAAAAAAAAAAAAAAAAAAAAGAAAAAGAGGCTAAATATTTTCCCTATATTCCTGTAATTCTTAGTTCCTGTTTCCAGATCTTCTCTAGATCTAGGCATGGGCTGAATTACTTAGAATAGAAAAGCTGCAGGCTGTGTAAGGTAACTGATGCTACTTTCTGGTTGTGTTTGTGTAGTTCAAGTGCTCACATCATTATTTTCTCTGAACAATGACTGAGAAGTAAAATGAACTTTTTTCTTCTGCTATTTTTTATTGCAGGATCTAAAGAATAAACAAGCTGTGCCCAGGTTGTAAGCAAGGGCTGGCTATTTATCCCTGGAGAATATCATAAGTGAGAGATGAGTGGCAGAGTACTCCAGGGTGTTGCCCAGGATGGGGGGAGGAGCAACTTTGAGTTAAAAGGCAATAAAAATTCAGTACACACTGGGATACTGTCATAAAAATGGAGGTGCAGTGCTGAGTTTTGGTCCATCCATGCCACTGCTATCCTCCACTGGTGCACCTGCAAGTGATTTTAGCAGCAGCCATGATATTGCTGTTAAATCAGGCAGCCCTGACAGCGAGCATCTACAATGTTCTGACTCCTGCCAGTCTGAATTGTCTCAGACCTATATAACCTGCTCGTGCATGAAAAACAAACCAAAATCTTGAGCAGCAGATTACTGCTTCTGTTTGCTTTTCTCTGTCTTGAAGCACCGTTTTGACCACTGCTGATGTCACTGCAGCAGCAGTAACAGTTTCCATAGCAGTTAATACTGCAGCTAATGCGTTTAAAAATCTGATACAAAGGGAGAGACTTTAAAAAGGCTACAATACTTCTGCAGAAATTATCCTCCTGTTTGGTACATTTGAAGGTTTTTTTTGTTGTTTGTTTGTTTTATTTTGTGGTTTATTTTTTCCTTGGAAAACCATTAAGGAGGTGATTTTGTGCTTTGGTTCCTGCATAGCTGCATCGTTCAGAGATGGTGCTTGTCAAGAGCCCATTAAAATTTGCATTAATTACTGAAATACTGTTACACTCAAATTCTTGTCTTGGGAAGAATGGGATACATCATATATATGTAGAGATTTATTGTTAGCCTGAAACCTGAGCAATCACACTGAAATACACCCAAATGTTGTCTTGTCCAACTATCATAATGCAAATGCTTTTATTCCCAAAGTAATGCAGTACAACTTCATTAGTAATAATACCCTCAAAATTATTATACAGTAAGACTTATTACTATCTACCCATTCTCTGCGCTGCTATACCGGTCCTTCTAAATTCACTCTGGGTGCCAAGGTCAGGAGCATCAGTGCTGCTGGAGGGGAATTTTGGAGCATCTCAGGGGTCTGGGTCTTCCCCATGAGGACCTCAGCAGCTCCTTCTCTTCCAGCCTTGCATCCACCTGCAGCTATTCTTATGTTCAGTGTCAAAGTCTGCTCACACAAAGGGCTGTTGTTTGACAGACAGTGACTGTCATGGGAATAAGGATACCACCATCTTCTTAAGACATCCAGGAACTACTGTGATAGACAGAAGATACAATTATTTCTGGGTAGTCATGTAGAATTGGCAGCTTTTATTCAAGTGAGGACTACTACTGAACAGCTGTAAATCAAAACCATGAGATATTGACAGAGAAGTAGAGAAATGACATGCCTTTGCAGTTTTGACATTCATTTTTGTCAGATTTAACCCCATTCTGATCCTAATACGCTGGTCAGTTTAGCCTCGTGTGTGGTATATATGGATATATCTGATCCACTGTATTGCTTCTGCCTCCTAAGCAAATCAAAGGTACATCATCTACTCTCTTTTCGGAAGTCTGGTTTAGGTATTCTGAATTGCTGTCCTATGGGCACTTCTTTCTTGCTGTATGAGGATGCAGGGAATTCCTAATTTCTCTTAATACAGTCTGCAGTGAGCCACATAATTTCCCCTTCTCTCTTCTCCTATGAGTGATTCATGCACTTTGATAGAAGTTGATGAATTAATGTTGCTAACACCTTATCAATTTTGTCAGAGAAATTTTCCATAATTCATTCCTTATATGACCATCATGCACAATTTTACATCATGTCATTGCAGTCTGAAACAGTCTGATAGGCCTATGCATTTTCGCAGAAGTTCAAGTGACTTCAGGATGTATTGGAAAGTGTATAAATGAATAAGAGTCCATCTTCATAGATCCAATTAGAAAACTGGTATGAAATTACTTAAAATATTGATTATTTTTAATTCCTTATGAACCTGGAACTCTGAAATGGTACTAGCAACCTGAGACAGAATATGGGTGTCTCAGTTTTTTGTATTCTACTAAAATAAAAATTAAAGTAAATTATTAGTGTAATGCAGGAATTAATATGAGCTGTAGCCCTTTTTTCTTTGAAGGGTATTCCAAAACAACCTTGTAAAGAAAAAAAAGGATTAATTACTTGAATTGATGAGGATTTGTTTCTTGGTGATTCACAGTCAGAAACTGTATGAAATTGTTTCAGCAAGTAGCAGAAGGGGCCAATAATTGCCCAAAATATTATTCTTGAAATACTCAGTGAAAGAGATGGGGAAAAGAAAATGAAAGATAAGAGGAGCAGATTGCTTATAAAAAAGATGGGCAGTATTTCTGTCAACATGAAAAAGATAACACCTCTTGTAATGATGTCACCTTTGGGGAAACAACACATCAGTATGCAATGTCTAACAAACTGTGCAGAAGACATTCATCCAAGAGAAATGTCATGCCCAGAGGTGCTGCAGTTCTGACAGGTTGAGAAAAACATTGTAAGTCAGACAGGAATGCTCACTATCATGGAGCAAGAAGCTTTTTCCCTTTTAGCTTCTCTTCTTTATACCTAATATGCAGTATTAAAAATATTTAAATATTTAGAAATTTATGCATTTTTATTCATAATTGTTATTGTAAATTACTGTTAGAGGTGAAAATATGTTAGTAAATGAAGTTAAATTTCTGTCTCCTAGTAGATTGCTGCTATTCATAAAGGAAAATGAAATTTTGCTCTAGGCAAGCAGAAAAAAGGTGAAAGAGTCAGCATTTTAAGTCAGACTGTGTGTCTTCACAGAAAGCCATGCCACAAAGTTTTTAATGTGAGCAGTGGGTCTGCACAATGGAGTTGTTTTCTTGTAACAACTACATTCAGCTATTCACAAAACAAACTTTTTTGACAGGGTTTTTTTTTTCTCAAAAGAGTATTGAAAAGGTCAAAGCTTTTTGACCTTTTCAAAATGAAAGACCTCACTTTTTTTCACCAGCAAATGACATTTTGAAAAATAAGCTAATTCTAGTGAAACAATTGTCTTAAAGGTCATAACCAAATGACCTAGACCAAATTAAAAAAAAACCACCAAACTTTGTGAAAATTTCAATTGCTTTCCCTTTTACATTCTGTTAAAAGACAGGAAGGATATTTGAGATTTTGGAAGCATTCATAGGATGACAAGAGAATTCCTTTTCCAACTGCACTGTAACCTGTTGAAGATTCAAATATTAGATATATTATGTATTATTTCTCCACCCAAGGAGACTGATTAGACCAAGTTGTTGGGCTTTTGCAGATGAGTTTCTAATATCTCTTACCAGAATTTCTCCATCACCTGTCTGGATAACCTGTTCCAATGTTTGACCACCCTCACAGAGAATTTGTACCTAAAGTTGTAATATCCTGTGTTTTCTATGAATTAAAGCTGAGAGAGTTGGGGTTGTTCAGTCTGTAGAAGAGAAGGCTCCAGGGACACCTTATTGCAGCCTTTCAATCTTAAAGGAGACTTACAAGAAAGATGTGGAGAAAGACTACAAGGCCTGTAGGGGCAGGGCAAGGGTCGATGGCTTTCAGCTGAGAGTGGGTAGTTTTAAATTGGATAAAAGGGAAGAAATTTTTGGTGATGAGGGTGGTGAGACACTGGTTATCCAGAGAAATTGTGGATGCCCATCCATGGAAGTGTTCAAGGTCAGGCTGAACAGGGCTTTGAAAAAACCTGATTTAGTGAAAGATATCCCTGCCCATGGCAGGGGGGTTGACTAGATAATCATTGAAGGTCCTATCTAACACAAACCATTCTAGGATCCTATGGTTCTGTGTTGCAGTCTGTGTCTATTGCCTCTCATCCTCTGCTGTCCACCTCTAAGTTTGTCTTTGATGTTGTCAGTAAACTTTTCAAGAGTTAGCTCTGACCGACCATTTGGTTTCCTAAAAAAAAGACTTCAAATACTATTGGATCTACTATGAATCCCAGGGAAGCCTCTAGTTAGCCTGCTGCCAGCTGAACTTTGAACCACTAATTGAAACACTCCAAGGTCAACATTCCAGACAGTTTTCTACCCACTTTTTTATTCTCTTATCCAGTCTGTATTTGGTTTTTGGCTACAGGGATATTATGGGAGATGGTGTTGAAGGGTGCCTTGATAACATCAAGGCATGGGACATGTACTCTTCTCCTATCCATGTATCATGTACCACATGATACAGTCTCTGTTCAAGAGCATAATAGAATACATAACTCTTTCAGTAGTCTTCAATGCATAGTGATGCACTGAAATAGTTCGGAGAAAGGCAGTTTTAGTTTTTCTATGTAAATCTTTGTAACTCATTTCATCTCTCTAAAATATTTTTTTCTTAATACAATCTATTTAAATTAGGGCTCAAAGAAATTACCTTTCAATATTTAATTAAGCCACTTCTGAGAACAAGTAAGCATTGGAATTATAATGAAAGTTTGTAAATTTGTGAGATGTGTATCAGTTTTATAATAGAATGTCAAGGGCTGGGAAGGGACCTCGAGAGATCATCTAGTCCAACCCCCCTGCCAGAGCAGGATCACCTAGACCAGGTCACACAGGAACACGTCCAGGCGGGTCTTGAATATCTCCAGAGAGGGAGACTCCACAACCCCCCTGGGCAGCCTGTTCCAGTGTTCCGTCACCCTCACTGTGAAAAAATTTTTCCTTATGTTTACATGAAACTTCCTGTGCCTCATCTTCAACCCATTACCCCTTGTCCTATCATTGGGCATCATCGAGAAGAGCCTGGCTCCATCTTCCCGGCACTCACCCTTCATATATTTATAAACATTGATTAAATCACCCCTTAGTCTTCTTTTCTCTAAGCTAAAAAGCCCCAGCTCCCTCAGTCTATCCTCATAAGAGAGATGTTCCACTCCCTTAATCATCTTTGTAGCCCTGCGCTGGACCCTCTCCAGCAGTTCCATGTCCTTCTTAAACTGGGGGGCCCAAAACTGGACACAGTATTCCAGATGTGGCATCACTAGGGCAGAGTAGAGGGGCAGGAGAACCTCTCTCAACCTACTAGCTACACCCCTTCTAATACACCCCAGGATGGCATTGGCCCTCTTGGCCACAAGAGCACACTGCTGGCTCATGGTCAGCCTCCCATCAACCAGGACCCCAAGGTCCTTTTCCCCTTCACTGACTTCCAACAGCTCAGTCCCCAACCTATACTGATACCTGGGGTTGTTCTTTCCCAGGTGCAGGACTCTGCACTTGCCCTTATTGAATTTCATCCAATTTCTTCCTGCCCAACCCTCCAGCCTGTCCAGGTCTCACTGAATGGCAGCACAGCCTGCTAGGGTGTTGGACAATCCACCTAGCTTGGTATCATCAGCAAACTTGCTGACAGTGCTCTCTGTGCCCTCATCCAGGTCATTGATAAACAGGTTAAACAGAACCGGTCCTAGCACTGACCCCTGTGGAACCCCACTGGTTACAGGCCTCCAGCTGGACTCTATCCCATTGACCACAGTTCACTGGCTTCTTTCTTTCAACTGATTCCTAATCCACCTCACTACCTAATCAAGCAGACCACACTGTCTCAGTTTAGCAAGAAGGATGCTGCAGGAGACAGTGTCAAATGCCTTAGAGAAATCAAGAAAAAACACATCCACTGCTCTATCATCATCTATCCACCTGGTTATGTCCTCATAAAAGGTTATCAGGTTGGTCAAACATGACCTCCCCTTGATAAAACCGTGTTGATAAAACCGTGTTGATTGCTCCTGATGACCCTCTTGTCCTTGACATGCCTAAGGATAGTGTCAAGGATAAGTTGCTCCATTATCTTTCCAGGGATGGAGGTGAGGCTGACCAGTCTATAGTTACCAGGGTCCTCCTTCTTTCCCCTTTTGAAGATTGGGGTGATGTTTGCCCTCCTCCAGTCCCCAGGCACCTCTCCTGTGTGCCATGACTTACTATAGATAATGGAGAGTGGTCTGGAAATGACCTGTGCCAGCTCCCTCAGCACCCTTGGAAGCGTGCTGTCAGGACCCATGGACTTATGGATGTCCAGATTACTCAGCTGTTCTTTAACCCAGTCCTCATCAACCAGGGAAGAGTCCTTAGTCATGCTATCCTCTGGTGCCTCAGGTGTCAGGAGCTCTTGACGACGGTCTTCAGCAGTATAGACAGAGACAGAGAAGGCATTTAATAACTCTGCCTTCTTTGTGTCATCTGTCACCAGGGCACCTGTCTCATTCAGCAGAAGGCCTACATTGCCTCTAGCCTTAGCTTTTCCTGCAATATATTTGAAGAAGCCCTTTTTGTTACCCTTGACCTCCCTTGCAAGGTTGAGTCCCAGCAAGGCCTTAGCCTTCCTAGTTGCCTCTCTACATTCTCTAACAACAGTCCTATACTCCTCCCAGGTAGCCAGCCCCTCTTCCCATGAGCTGTAGACCCTTTTCTTCCTCTTAAGTCTACTCTGTAGTTCCTTACTTAACCATGCAGGTCTCCTGGCTCTCTTTCTTGATTTCCCACCTGCTGGGATGCACTGGCCCTGAGCTTGGAAGAAGAGGTCCTTAAATATTAACCAACTATTATTAGCCCGTCTGCCCTCTAGTAACCTGTCCCATGAGATTTCACCCAGCAATTTTCTGAAAAGGCCAAAGTCGGCCCTCCTGAAATCCAGAGTTTTGGTCCTACTTGACATCCTGTTCCTACCAGACAAGATCATGAACTCCACCATCTCATGATCACTAAGGCCAAGGCTGCCCTCAACCCTCACTGCTTCAACCAGATCCTCCTTGTTGGTGAGGATAAGATCCAGCATTGCTCCCCTCCTAGTTGGCTCCTCCAACATTTGCATCAAGAAGTTATCATCAATGCACTGGAGGAACCTCCTGGACTGTGGCTGGCTGAATAGCCTTTCCAGCAAATGTCTGGATAGTTAAAATCCCCCATAAGAACCAGGTCCTGAGATTGCGAGGCTGCTGTTAGCTGCCTGTAGAAGGCCTCGTCAGCTTCCTTATCCTGATCAGGTGGCCTGTTATAGACACCCACAACTGTATCATCCATGCCAGCCTGTCCCTTAATTCGCACCCACAGACTCTCAACTTGCCCCTCATCTGCCCCTGGACAGAACTGTAGACATTCCAGTTGCTCCCTCACATAGAGAGCAACTCCACCACCTTGCCTTGATGACCTGTCTTTCCTGAAAAGGACATAGCCATCCATGACCACATTCCAGTCATGTGAGGCGTCCCACCACGTCTCTGTGATTGCCACCAGGTCATAACCCTGTGTCCGCACATGGATTTCTAACTCCTCCTGTTTATTCCCCATGCTGCGTGCATTGGTGTGTAAACATTTCAGGTGCGGAGTCAAGTAAATAGTTTTCAACCTTGAAGCGGGATAGACCCTCTGGTTATCTAAAATGCCAACACCCTGCACCTCAAGCATTAGGCTATTACACCCAGGGTTCTCACTGACAAAGCCAGCTACATCCTCATCTCCTGTGAAGTGCCCCAGTGCATCAGCACTGGCCTTCCTCAGGGTAACAAGTTGAGACCACTTAGTAGAGCTCCTTCCCTCAACCTCTGGTGTGCTACCCCCCTGCTTGCCACAAGCCAGGGCAAAACTGTTGACCCCCTCTGGGACAAGTGCACCTCGTTAGGTGCTCGTAGTGCCAATGCTTCGTATACTGCATCATGTTCATAAAATCCAGAGTCCTGTCTACGACACAAGTCCTGGAGCCATGAATTGACCTTTAGGCTCTTTCTATATATTCCCTCACCTATAGCAGATGTCAGAGGGATGGAGGAGAACACAACTTGAGCTCCTGATCCCTTTACCAGGCCCTGAAATCTCTTTTAATTGATCGTAAGCCCCTCATTGTTACATCATCACTTCCCCCCTGAAAAAACAGAAGCGGGTGGTATTCTGAAGGACTCACAAGGGTGGGAAGTTTACTTACAACGTCCTTTACACAGGCACCAGGGAGACAGCAGACCACTCTGTGAACTGGGTCCGGTCTGCATATCGGGCCCTCCACTCCCCTCAACAGGGAGTCACCTACCACAATGACCCTTCGGTTTCATTTATTAGGGTCAGTTTTGATGGCTGGTCGGAGGGGAGTTAATCTTGGTGGCTCTACTAGCTCCTGTGTGCACTCATCCTTGCTCTCACCCAGTTCCTCCTGCAGAGCCCCGTACCTGTTTTGCAAGGGCACTGTAAGTGTTGTGCTTCTTGAAGGAACACACTTGCTTTTTTTGTTCCGTTTGTCAGAGGCCTGCTCCCATTGACCCTGCTCAGGAGGGTTACAACAGGAATGCTGAGGGGCTTGTTGATGAGAGGCTATGGAATCCTCTGTTCCACTAGGATTTACCTGCCTGGCTACAGAATCCTCTACTCCACTGAGAGTTACCTGCTGTTCTGTTTTTGTAGAAATGAGGTTGTGGAAATAGTTAATTTGCTTCTTGCTCTCCCTAACGTCTCTCAGTCTACTCACCTCTTCCCTGAGCTCCATCACTTCATCCTGGAGCTGCACTACCCAGCTGAGCAGGTCATTAATCTGCTCGCACCGCATACAGCCATAGTCTGCGCTGCCACCCTTTGCCAGTGCAAGGCTGTGGCATTCCTCACAGCCTGTGGCCTGGATACCAATATCCATTTGGGTGGGTGCTGGGCGCACAGTCTTCCACCTGAAAGTAACCACCATCACTCCTTGTTCCCAACTAGTTGTTGCCCTCCCTGAGGCTAGTTATAGCCCCAGTGACCCGCAGGTGTGCTGACTCCACCCTGACTCACCCCACAGCCCGCCTGTGCCGGCACCGCCCCCAAGCAGCACCGGTCACGTCCCAGCTTGGAAAAAGCTTTGAAAAAAGCCCCACAATGGGTTTTTCCTCAGCTCTTTTTTCTGTGGTACCTCTCCCCAGTACAGTTTTACCTGCTCCAGCGTGAGTCACCTCAGAACTCACTTATGACTGACTTTTTGAAGAAGGATAGCAAAATATACTTCTGCTCCACTAAGAACTATGATATTACTAAAATTGTAGCAAAAGTTTTTGTGTTCAGGGCAATTTAGCTCCAAGTCTATATGGCTTTTCTGTTAGATCTCAGTAGTAGCAGTGTTCATTATGATCACAGTAAGAAATGCACTCAGAGTCCATAAGGTATTGCTGAGAATACCATTTATTGGAACCAACAGAAAAATGGAAAAAAGAATAGGTAATCTCATGGTCCTTCAGATGTGAGAACCCAAAGTTGTGCAGTATCATCCGATGGACCTTCAGTCTGGGCACAGCATAGTTTACAGGTCCTGTCTGTGGAGAGGCTTGCCAGAATTGTAGTCTTAAGAGGAGTTCTAGTATTTTCTTGGAGGAAAATGATTCTATGCACCATTTCTGTGGTGAAATAAAAAGGATGTTTGCCTTGGAACTTAATGATTCAATTTAAGGCAAAAAACACACTGAGGTGGTGGAACCACCAGTATTGAGTATGACCTTCCTGCAGCCTCCTCTGTTAACAATTAGCCACCTAAGTTTATCCTGCAGCCAAAGGATAAGTGCAACACAACACAAGCCTGAAAGCCATGCTGTGTATGCAGTGTAGTACAGAACAGCACAAGCTTGTGGCTACTCAGGTTGCCTGGTATGTGGATTACTATCTCCTCAATGTACAATAGTCTTTTGACTGGGATCACTACACCTCCCACATTCCATTTCATGTTCTTTGGGCTACTTCCAGCCATTGCTGTGAAACAGTTGTCCTTCTTCCATCTGGTGACCAGTAGGAGAAGAGTTGTAAATGCAACTGAAGTGGATAGATGATTTATATTCTTCATCCCTCTCCTTAGGTAATGTTCTCATGTCATCTTTGCTATGTCTTGTTTTTATATGAAATGCTAAATAGATATCTGTAATCCAGAACAGGGTATTTTTCACCTGTATGGAGAAGAAATGACTGCCAAATGAATGTCACAACTGGTTTTGGCACTCAGCTGCCTATTGAAGAGGCAGCTGAGATGCACTGGATGGCTTCTCTGAAGAATAAAAAAAATGTTGAAATGAGAAAAAAGGAATTGGAAATGTTCTGTCATATTCTAATCTAATGCAATGATAGTTACCAGGAATTCCAATAGAGACACAGATGAAATTCAATAAAGTAGAAAAAGTATGGGCTAAATTTTTGTTGTTCTTGCATTATTGTGGATCTACTCCTGTCAGATTAGTGACTGTAATTTACACACTACAGGGAGTAGAAGAAGGAATACTTGGAATTGAGTTTAGTTGGTAGCAGGCTTATTTGTCTATCTTCTCTTTTTCTCCTTTCAATACACTTTTTACTTTCCCAGTAATTAACTTCCATGGGTATTTAATTTCATTCTCTCCACATCAGCCTTTCTAGATTATTGTTTTTCCAATATTTATTCCCTGTATGATGGCAGTCCTGGCTTGTTCAATTATCCTTAAGGGTGTTTCAGTTTTTCTTACTTTTTTGTAGTGTTTTACAGCCAAGTACTACAAGTTTGATTAAAGTGGTAGTTTGGTCTGACTCATTTATAGACTTTATGTGCCTTTTTCTCCAAGTGCTACAACCGAAAGCTTTTTGTGGAGAGCAGAAGGGGGGGAGTTGTTTATTTATTTTGACGTGTAATGACTAAATTTAGTCTTTATGCAAACAAACTTTAACTCAGATTTATGAGTAAAGACTGCAGTATTTGTATCCGGATTAATGGATGTTCATGTTCATGCCATTAGTACCTGCTAAGAACAGTGAAATAAAGTGTGCTGCAAATGCAAAATTATATAAAGTATTTCATCTTCCATCCTTATGGTTTTGATATCTTAAGATGCCATAAATTTCTGTCAGAAGTACTTAGTAGGGAGAAATCCAGGACAGGATTAGGCTGGAGCAACAGAAAGTAGCTGCAGAAAGAAAAGCAAGACAAAGGATAGCGTGAGGTTCAGCAGATCATAGCCTCTCCTCAGCTGTTTCTGGTGACAGATAGTCTGCATATTTCTTACTGGAGTGAAAGCTGTCCCCTTACATACAGTAGACCTATGGGCAGCATTTCTCACATGAAAAAAGGTGCAGTAGATCTTCTGAATCAAGAACATTGTGCTCAAATTAAAAAAAGAAATGTACTAATTCTTTCCTCATTTGAACAACAGTAAACAAGGAATAATTCTGAAGAAGGAACTGGAAATGAAGAAATGTCTGAGAAGAGTTTAGCTGTTCAACTTAGTAATAAATGTGCATTTAAAGCTTAAACTTATCCTCATCTCAGCATGTACATTCATTTTCATGTGTTCAATTCTCATCTTTTATTGAGGACAAGGTTTTTTAATATGCTTGTAAATTTCTGAATGTTGTCTTCTTTCTTAAAAGCCTGTCTATTGTGTAACAAATGCTGAAAATAGTGTCATTCTTAGTATCTGAAAAATCCTACTTCATTTGTGAAGGAACAAAATCACATCTGCATATTGAGTCCAGAGGCTTGAAATAATGACTTGGCATTTGTTTGATTGGTGGACAAATGTTGAATGACTGAATCATTGCCCTTTAAGTTAAACAGAGAAATACTGCAGATGTAGCTTTTGCCAGTTATGACTTTCAGATAATCCTTGGGACTCCTGTGCCTCCAAATGCAATTGCCAACTGACCCAGAAATATCATGGCCGTTTATGTAATTAGGCAGTTCACTCATGATGGTATAACTGCAAGCAAATACAATAGAACACAGGATGATTTTGTTTAGTTTGCAGTTTTTGTAAGGGATCGTTTGAGTAGCATATAAGAGGAGGGACATTTTTACTTACCCACAGTTTTGGGTTTTTTTTCCCTGACAGGTCCTCTTACAAAACATATATAAGCCAAGCATTATTTTGAACAGACCTCAAAGCAGAGCTTTTCAGGGAATAGAAGTTAAATACTATGAATTTTCTCATGACTTTAGAGTATGTTTGAAATCAGGAAGAAAAAAACACTTTTTCTGGGAGAAAAATGCTGAAAAAATCTTTTAACAGTTTTAAATGTTTAGTTGTACTTTGATTAATAATCTGGGCAGAAGGTAGTCAAAATAAAATTTAAAAGCTTGATTTTAAAAAATTTACTTCAAAAACAATGTTTCAGAATTGGTCATTTGCCTATTTCATTCTGCAAAACATTGCAGTGACATTGCAAATCATGACTACTGTGTAGAGAATTATTTATTCTTAACAGCAATGCTGACTTCTTGTCATGGAGGCATCCACAAAACAGGCATCAGCCGCTACCTAAAATGTGGATTTATTGTAATGAAAATTACATGGCACTGTTTCTGACAAAATTAATTTACAACTTCAGATGTCAGTCAGGAATATACTGCTACACAACTAATTCCTAAGCTTTAAGAAATATTCTTTCTGTAAAGATGAACTAAAATGTGTGCACGTTCACTCATAAAAGGGAAAACCTACCACACAAGGGTACCCAAAAGGGGTTTCTCACACAAAGAAGGTGAGGGCTCAGCCAAGGATATATCCAGAAGAAATATTACCCTTGGATGATGTTCTGTATATCCAAGGGGAGGATTCCATTACTTCAAGGACCAGTTGCTCTGAGGTAACCCTCTCAAAATCAGCTGTCTTGCAGGGTTCCATTTATACCCGAGGCCAGTGTGCGCAGTGGTCGTTCTAACTAGTTGGGGGCAAGCACATGACAAAGGCAGGCTAAGGTCCTGGACGCTGAAGCGCCAGTTAATCACTATGAGGCATCATTTAATGTCTATGAGATGCAGAACCATTCTTTATCCAGCCTTTGGCAAGCCCTGACCTTTATTAGATTTTTGTCAGGGCAGCCACACCTGCCACACTTCCTGATGTGAATAAAAAACAAGGAAAGGAAATGTTATAGATTTATTTTCTTAAAGTGGCTTCTTTACCCACTGTGGAAAATATAATTGATCTACAGAAAAATATATAGAGAAGTGCATAAGATGATAAAGCTTAAGAAGTAATTATTCTGAAGGATGAGGAAGCTCATGTATGCTGGAGTGCTTCCTTATCAAACATGGAACATCACTCTTAAAAGTGTACATGAAAAGCCACCGCCAATTTTTGCCAAATATAGATATGATCTAGGTACAATCCACAACTTAGGCTATATGTTCAGATCTCTCTCACATCACCCATGGAATGGTCTGTCATCAGAATTTATAGGTGTAATTACAAGAAATGTTCTTGATCAGCTGTGCTTTCAAACCAGACAGTACTGAGGAGGTATCTGTGTCAGGTGGACTTGGAAGGTAAACTAAGGTAGATAAAACTTCAATGGCCATGACATGTTGCATAACTGAAGCTTGAGGGATGGAGGAGGACCACCATCAGTAGTTGTACATACTCGTATTTGAAAACTTTAGCAAAGCCGATGATATATCTCTAGGTAATGAATATGTCTTTCATCACTTTCATGTTGTAGTGTGTATTGTTCATATTTTCATATTCGTTTAATATTTTTTTTTTTTTTTTTTTTTTTTTTTTTTTTAAGAAGGTTATAAGATGTTGATGGATTTTAGAGAATACAAAAACTGGGGCTTTAAGGAAGGAAATACTATGTGAAACTCCTTGTAAAAGTGCAAGAGTTTGGAAAACAGCAGGAGTAATGAATAGCTTAATTCTAATTTGTGATGGGAGGATCTATCAAAATGAATAGCACTTTTATGTTTGTTAGGGGATTTTCTGGGCAAAGGAGAATATGTTACTGAATTACTTATGTGGATTTTTCAAAATGATGATTAACAGGGTAGCTGTAGAGCCTGGACTTGCTCTCCAGGCTCCACTGGCTGTATTAGCTTCCCAAGGGCTATAATAAGATCTTAGGTGCATCACTCAAAAGTAGACACTTAGATTTCCATATCCTAATTTGGAGCTGAACCCTACACAAAGTGCTGAGAAATCCTAACTGGTTTTTTTTTTTTGTCATTTTAAATGTTAAAACGTGTGTGAGAGAGCATTTACTGCTTCAGTGTGGGACCCAACCTTGCTGTTCTCCTTTGATGACGGGCTTAGATCATGCATATTTTGCAGGGACTTCTAGAGGAAAAACTGCCTTCTGAAGTATCTGAGGGAGGGATCTTTTTATGGTATTCCAATTTTTAGACATGTTTTAGCAATGAAAATGGATCAAGCTCTTCCTGTTATCATTTGTTATTTTTTTTCAAGTCTGTTATTGTGATTTTCAGCTAAGTTTACTCAACCAGAATGGTCCCTTACACAAAAGAATTATTTCCTAGGGCTATGAATAGCAGGACATAGACCTTGAACCAGACTCTGAATACAGAGGGAGCTAACACAAAAGAGAATGCAAAAATGACCTGTCTGTGACAATCTGTTTTGCCAAGCAAAATGTACTGCAGTTAAAATGTAATGTTTTGGACTAAATGGATCCTTTTTAAGGAGTTTGTCTCAGTTTCTGAGTACGAGGTGCAGTAATCAAATGTACAAACTAAGAATGAGTGGGTCAGCCCGTGAGATATTATTTCTGGGTCAAGAAAACTGAGTAGAGTTCTGTATAACGTGTGCCTATTTGTCTCCACTGTGTCATCTTGCCGTCTCATCTTTGGTATGCCCAGGTTTTTTAGAAGATGAAACATGTTGGAATAATGGAATAGCTCTACATATGTTTGCCATTTTAGCTTATGTTATCTCATCATCTTTATTGGCTCCTTCAGTTATCCTATCCATCCTCCTAGCCATGAAATACACTAATCTAATTGCAAACTTGAACTATCACCAAAAAAATAAAGTTCTTGTTAACATAGGAATTTGAGTGTCTGCTTCATAGAAGCTTATTTGGTTTGTGTTTAAATTTTAGGCACATGAGTTGTACTTACCATTTTGAGACCTTTCTTTCATTTTATATTAGGATAATATCCTTTATGTTTGAAATGAATTATTTTTTGTTTATCTATAGTAACAGCATGGGTGATAACTATGTTCACTTTAATGGTATTCAGCCAAAACATAACAGATTTGATCAGTGGGTAGTGAGCAGAAACTGTTTGAATTAATTAGGAAATAGGTATCTAACCCTGGAGATGCTGCCACTTTTGCTGCCTGAAGCATGCTACCTGCATATTTTCTGCTGCTGTATCTCAGGAGTGGAAGGGAAAGGGGCATGCATTGGATCTTGATTTGATGATGATTTGATGATAATTAATCCAAACCTCATAAGAAACAAAGTTTATGTTGGCTAATATCATCATGAATAGCAATGGCCTGTTAAGTGTCCCAAAATACTTATAAATTCACAAGATGCATTCTTTTAGTAGAATACAGATAATATCCAGAGATGTAAATATTCAAATTTCTGGAACAGTCACATTTCAACTGAGAATACTACAGCCTTTACTGCACCTGGAATTATGTTCACCAAAGTAAAAAAAAAATCTTTAAGACAGAAAATACTGGTATATATCCTACCAAAGTAGTCCCTCTGAGCCTGACTGAAGAAACTCCATCTCAGTGTCCCTCAGAATGCTGTGAAGGTCACCTAGTCATCCAGCCTCTTGCTTCTGTGCTAGAGCTGTTCATGCAAATTAAAGCTGCCTGCAGGCCTGCTGCAACTTGCAATATGCACATAGCTCTTCAAAGATTTCTGAATATGTGCGAGTAGATTATTTGGGTTAACTTTCTTTTCCAGTTCTTTTATTTTTCAGTTTAAGTTTCATGTTACCTCTACCCTTCTTCATCTCATACCATACATCCAATTTGCACATTCTACAAGAAAGAATGACTTTTTTTGATGTAAAGTGAGATGTGGTCAAAGGGAAAAATTACATCAAGGGAGGAAGAGAGCCTAGAGAAAGCACTAAGATGCGTCTGCCACAAAAAATTTGCGTGTATTCTAGTTTGCTTTCTTGAACAGTTTCAGTGTTTGTTGTTGCTCTCATCAGTTTGTTATCACTGTAAGCAGCAAAGTAAGCAGCATTTTGAATTTCACTTTGGTATAAGCTATGTTAAAATTGTTTTGTTGCTCATTTGTGGTTGCATAGTGACTAAACCAGATGTGGCTTTTTGGGCTGAGCTGTTCTCGTGTGCTTATAAATTTGCTCAGGGGGCTGTTGGATTCAAAGGAGATGGCTCAATGTTACAGCAAAAAAAGCAGGACTGAGGGCAAAGAAAATGCAATGTAGCTCTGAGTGCTGAGGCTATCTACATAATATATACTTTTTAATCCATATGTGTTTTTATTTCCTTATGTCCCTGTAGAGCCACACAGCAGAACATGCATGCAGAAATCGTAATAGAGCTGTGTTTTATAACAGAGATGTCAGGCAGCTGAGCTCAGCTTTTTGTGCCGTATCATGAAACTTTTGGGTTAGCTGTGAAAGTGTTAATGAAATATTACATTACAGTGAGGGCATGGTAACCTTAAGGGCACAGTGTGCTGTTTTATAGGCTAATGAGCTTTCATTTAAGCTAAATCATAAAATCATGAAAACTTAAAAACTAAAAATTACTCTCCCATCATCATCCCTTTTCCCTTTTTGAAAAGCTGGGAAAATATACAGTATGAAAGAAAATTAACACCAATGAATGGCTAAAATCAGATATATCCAGTTAAGAAAACAGATTCTTGGTTGAAGGTCAAGGTTAGACAACCTTAACTGTCTTGAGAAAGGAGAGGAGTAATTTGTTTCTGACTGGACATTTGCTTTGAGCTTCCTTTGTAGCTCATCCACCTAGACTTTGTATCTTAGGGCATCATAAGATGGAGTCACCTTCTGTTTTCCATTTGGAACTGTGGTAAAATCACTACTTGAAGCCCTGTTTCTTTCTGAGTTCTCATCCTGCAATCAGTTTCCTGTAGCTGATGCAAAGACAGTTCTGAAAACATTATAAAATGTTCTTGTGGTACTTTGCCCAAGTAATTTCCAGTGATTCCTGGCATATCTGTCTGTAAAGTGATCACTACTTATAAACATAGTCAAGAAAATGCCAGCATAACTTCACAATCTGAGCAAAGCTTCTTGGGGGTTTTGTCAGTGTTTTGGAAACAAGTTCTTTTGCCTTTGCCAGGCAAGAAAGCAGCCCCAGAAGCCTGGCGACGTGACTAGTTCTCTGCCTGCTCCCCCTCTTGGAACACAAGGTTTCAAGTAGCCTCCTTTCCTCATGTTTTGCCAAAAATTAACTTGTTTTCTGACTGCTTGTAATAAAAACTAGAAAATAAGGATATTGGAAGAAAAAAAAATATACTTGTTTCTTACTGGTATTTCTGTTTTCATTTCAAGTTCAAGGAACATCAGTCTCTAAAGTGGTTGAGAATTTTATGTGTAGTTTTAAAAGCAGAAAGTAGAGCTTAGATAAAACAAACAAACAAACAAAACCAAAGCAAAACAAAACAATTTGATTATTTTCAAACAAACCAAAAAAATAATTAAAAAAAATACTTCCATTCAGATGGAAGGCAATTTAACTGTTTTGGTAGATCAAATTGAAATGTTTTGCTTTAGATCAGTTGGCCAGCTACTTATTTTTCTTTGAACAAGTACTTCAGGAGAGCTAAAGCTGTGGTGACTTTCATCCCTGGACTTTAGCTGTCAAAATCCACTGTAGCTTTTGAGCTGGTTGAATCACCTCTATGCATTAGGGGCAGGCTACATCTGTGATGCAGCAGAACTTTTGCACTTCTTTTCAAAATGCTTTGAGATCAGAAGAGTAAATGGTCCTTAGACTGCTTCTGTATCACTGATAGTAACTCTGTGGTTCTTACTGTTTGTTGTATGAAGTCTGAAGACCATTAATGACATGGAATTGATTTAAGTGGTTTTAGAGGGTTTTTTTTTCTGTTGGAGGGAATAAAAATATAGAGAACTGCAGTAGTTGGGACTGTCTTGAGCCTATACTAGTTGAAATGAAATATTTGAAATTGTAAAAATATTCCTTTCAATCAAATTCTACAGGATGGCACCTCTTGCTTTCCATAGATTCCAATTGAATACTTCAGCTCAACTTGCTCATACTGAATGAATATGATCTCAGAAATAACATTCAAATACTGAGAACTTAGTTATTGTCAGTAATGTATGTTTTTTTGGTCAGATGGTTTTATATTTGACACTGGAAATTATTGTAGAAAGCAGTTAAATCTTCTGTAGCTTACATATGCTATTGCTGCATGATGTTAAAGTTATTGTGAATTGAAACAACAGACAAACTTACGCATATCAAAATGGGGTTTTAAATTAATTGTATGAAATTTTAATTTTGGGGGGAAGGGCGTGTTATTGATCTCCCTGTCTTTGGGTGTATCTTTAGTTGAGCAGGTGGACCCAGTATTTACTCAGATCCCTAATCCCGCAAGTGCAACAGAGTTTGAATAGCTGTTTTAGGTCCTCTACTGCATTGCTGTTAGTCTGTACAAATAATATAGGCATTATGGAAGACACTGTCTTATCTTAAAAAAAAATTAAAGAGATGACTTGACTGTTTACATATTCAGGTTCATCTCAAGAAAGTAATTTGCAGTAGGGTGCACACAACCTTCTGACTAATCTGTTTGCTTTTCTGTTTTAGAGCAGAGTCAGACTCTACATGTAGCGCTAGGGCAAGATGGAGAGATGCTTGGTTGTCCTTGCCTGGTTGGAAGTGTTAGGCTGATGAAGTCTAGCAACTTCACTTGTGCTTTGTTAATGTAACTCTAAAAACAAGAGGGTTTGTTTAAAATAAATGTACCATCGTATTTTTGGGTTTTGTACATTTAAACCATAAATCTTATATTAAAATTTAAGGCTTTCCTATACAGTGGACAAGATATACCTGCTTTGTAGACTTATGTACATCATTCTTTCTGCTACTTCATCACCCCCTGTAATTTAACACCCTCCTCAAACCTGTGCTTGCATCATCAGTGATGTTTTATTCACAAAATTTAGTGGGGTTTTCCTATTAAGGTACAAAAATCTTTCAGATTTTTTTTCTTCTACACTCATACTGCCAGATCAAGCACAATACACCCACAGCCTTTCTAGACAGAGCGGAGAATTTGGCTTATCATGAAAAGCAGAAAAAAACCCCCACAAAGCCAGAGCATTTTAGTGAGGGGGAGTGCTGGAGCTGTCCGGAAGAGAACTCTGGCAAATTAAGTGCTTCCCACGCTCAGTCTGCTGCACCCCTTCTGCTCACTCCCCTGGAGAAAGGCAGTGATGGGACAGCTATGGCCAGGCAGTGGAATGGTAATGTAGAAGAGAAGATATCTTATTACAATACCATAGAAGAGGCCAAGATAACCAAAATGCTTTATATTAAATAGTAGTGTCCACAATCAAATAATAGATGGAAACAATAGACAGTACTTGTTTCCTAGCCTGTAAACAAACATGCATTTCTGCTCTGATGATACTCTACTCATCCATTACTACAGTTGTGCCAGAGTTATCTAATAGTGCTTGTCAGTGATTCCCATGTTGCCTCAGGCATGAAATGAGTCCTGCAGAAGTTTTCTTCACTGTTCTGTGGAGCTCCCTTTGTGAGGGGAAACTGGTCATACTCCACAAGGAAAAATACAATCCTTCTACCAATTCAGGACAAAAAAGAAGGGAAAAAAAGAAGCTTGATGTGTAGGAAGTAAATTATGTAGTTCTTTTATGCCCCCTAATTCGAAGCTTTTAGAAAAAAAGAAAAGGACTCTGATGTAGCCAGTCTGCTACAAAATGGCCCATGCACTTACTAATGTGTGGGCTTATTATTGTCAGAGTTACAGTTATGATTTCAGGTAAGAACATTTTCAATTTCTGGCCACATTTCTATTATAGGAAACAGTAAGCTAACTAGGCAGGGGACAGGGAGTGTAGGTAGCTGGTTCCCATCTTCTGTAGTTATATCATTGAATAAGCATGTACACATTTAGCACACAGCAATATTGGAGCCTTGAGGGTCTAAGGATAGAAATGTGAAAAGACTTGTGGGAAAAAGTTGCGTCTCTTACACAAGCTGAGGGGAATGGGAGAGTTAGGCAGATAGAGCTGAGCTTTCGGACATACAGGATGGCCTAAGAGAAGATAAGAGGTGTTGCTGTAAGCTCAGTTAAATCGATCAGTGAAGCAAGACAGAATGAATTTATGTGGCCATTTTGGTGCAGATTATGCATACATTTTTGAATAGGACCTCCCAATCATCTCTACTTGCTTTGCTTGATCCATGACAAGGAACAAGCTCAGAATTCATCCCAGGTATTCCTACAGAATAAAAGCAAACCAGAAGATGACCTCCAGGAGTGCATCTTAACGCTCTGAGCTTTCAGTTTTCTGGATCATACTAAGACTAATCCAAAGTAGTCCTTCCAAAGGCATATGCTGTGGACACTGAGTCCTTTGCACTAATTATTTTGTTCAATAGATCAGTTTCTACTAAACTACTTAAAAAAAAAAAATATAAACTTACTATTTAAGTAGTTTTTAACAGCATATATTTTAGTTTTAAGCTTGCTGCCTCTGCTTCTAGGTAAGATTTACAAGCCTGAACACATAAAATCAGTGAAAAAACATACATTAGTGTTCATCATGATAATAATCACGATAACGTCTGCCTACAAACTTTGTATTGCATTTCTGACTGCTTCAAATTCATTCTTTCAAATGCTAATGAAGAGCAGTGGTGGAGGGGTTATATATGTACATTCGCAAAAACATTGGCATTCTTCACTCTGTGTTCTGAGACATGTCAAGGTAAAGAAATGTGTGAATTATCTTTCACTAGTGTGAAACTAGCAGGAAAAAAAAAAAAAGACAATATGTTCAGAACATCAGTTTAACAAGATTTGGAATCACAAGCTCTAAAAGTCTTAACAGAAACCAAATGGGGTTTTTTTTGTGGTGTTACTATAGTAAAAGAATTTAGATTGCATGGGGATTATGCTGTTTCTCTCTTAACATACTTGAATTCCTTCTCATTTTAACCTTCACATTGACTTCTGGGGATATTGAAACAATTATAGTTTTTCTATCATGTGCTTTATCCTAAGTTTCTGATATGCACTCTCATCTCATTTTTTTTTTCTGAGGGAAATATAATGAAGGTTACAGCAGAATTGAAAAAAGAACAGTTTTCATGAAGGACATATATTAGTGTGGACTAAGGGCATAATTGAAGTTGGTTTTGATGTAGTTGGAAACAGCAGAGTCTGAGTATGCTGTACGCACATGAAAGCTCTGTTTCTTACAGTTGTGCTTACTGCAGCACTATTCATTGCAGCACTGAAGTACTGGCATGTCTGAAGTACTGAGATGTCTGAGTTTAACAGCAGAGAGAGAAACCAGAAAAGAGATTCAGTGGACATGCAAGCCTGAGGTCATAGATCTCACTGTGAAAAAAAAGATGACTCCAAGGGGAAAGTGTGTGTTTCTCTAAAGCTTGCCTTTTGACAAGTTAAGAGTCCGTTCTTATAGAAGTTACGTTTACTGAGACAGATGGCATGTAGCTGCCTTGATGCAGCTGTAGTAGCCTCAGATCTAACAGGGACAAGCCAGGGAAGGATTTCACCAAAATTTCATGTGGAAAGGTGAGGGATCAAAGAATGGCTTCAGTTCTAGAACATATAAAGATTAAGTACTCTGGACAGGAAAACATCTGGATCCGATGTCAGAATTAAAGCAGGAACAGTAGCAGTAAGACACCATCAGATTATACTTCAGCTGGACAATCCAGTTTGACTCCTTGAGGATGAATTAGAACTGCACATAATAATTTAAAAGATACTGTAAATTCAATTAAAAAAACAAAACAAACAAACAAAAACAAAACAAAACAAAAACAAAACCAAAAAAAAAAAAAAAAAAAAGAAGAAGAAGAAGAACATGTTCTCACAGTAAGTAAGTAACAGCCCAACAGTAATTAACAACAAATTCTGGAGAACTCCAATGGGAAATTAATCCTGTAAGCTAAAGATTGGAGACAACTCATGAACTTTTTATGTAAAGTACAAGAAATGAGCTCTATACAACCAGGAATAAGAAGCCATTTTCAAAGTAAATTGCTCTTTCATGGAAAAGCTGTGATTTGAAGTCTATGAAAGACCATTACTGTAGAATCAGAAGATAACATTACTACATATTGGCTAATCATTATGGTGTTTGTAAAACAACTGCCCAGCAAATTATAGATCTACAAACAACTGAAGGTACCGAAATGGACACTGTTGTCACTGTCTGCTTCATTTATTGATGATAATCTTGCATGACCTTTCCAGAAAGGGAATATTTATATCCCGTGGAGTCATAAATCTGGCACCTGACATTTGGCTTTTGCACACAGAGCTAGATGAAATGTTCAGTACACTGATGACTTTTGCAATGCTATTTTGTCACTACAGATGGCTCTGCACAAGCACAGAGGAAAAGAAAAATTCTGGTGTGCTCATTAGAATACCCACATCCATGCAGGAGAGGCTCAGTGAGATGAAAACATTCTAACTAACATCTCCCTGCACACTGTGACAGTGAGACAGAAAACAGAAAAGGATGGTAATACTTACAAAGATGGAAGGCAAAGAACTAATATTAGAGAACCTTCCCAAGATACTAGGATTTGGTAGCCTGTTTATCAGAATGAAGAAAATGAAGGCTGATTCTAGTGGGTTAGGACAGATAAAAATAATGCCTGCCCCAGAAGTGGAAGTGGAGAACAATAGTGTAGTTATATTATGACACCTGTGTAAATATGGGGTTCATACATGGGCAGAAGAATGCAGATGAGTTTCTGGGCAAGAGTAAGGAATAAAAGACCCCAGTAGTATAGCATGGAACATTTGAAACTGCAAGATATGTGATCTCATTATATTCCTGCTCTGAACACTTGGAGAAGTGTAGACATGGAAAGAAGTAATATTGATGACAGGAAAAGTAAAGAAATAGCCAGATCATAGAATGGTTTGGGTTGGAAAGGACCTTAAAGATCATCTAGCTCCAAACCCCCTGCCAAGGGCAGGGACACTTTCCCCTAGACCACATTGCTCAAAGGCACATCCAGCCTGACCTTGAACACTTTCAGGGAGAGGGCAGCCTGTTCCAATGTCTCATCATCCTCAGAGTGTAGACCTTCTTCCTAATTTCTAATGTAAATCTACCTCCACTTTTACTAGTTTGAAGCCATTAACCCTCATCCTATCACTACAAGCCCTTGTAAAAGGTCCCTCCCCAGCTTTCCTGTAGGCCCCCTTCAGATACCAGAAGGCTGCAATAAGGTCTCCCTGGAGCCTTCTCTTCACCAGGCTGAATGACCCCAACTCTCTCAGCCTGTCCTCACAGAAGAGGTATTCTAGCACCCTGATGGTCTTTGTGGCCACTCCAACAGGTCCATGTCCTTCTTGTGTTGGGGGCTCCAGAGCTGCATACAGTACTCTAGGTGTGGTCTTGTGAGAATAGAGGGGCAGAATCATGTCCCTTGACCTGATGACCACACTTTTTTCTGATGCAGCCCAGGATATGGTTAGTTTTCTGGGCTGCACTTTCACATTGTTGGATCATGTTGAGCTTTTCATCAACAGCACCCCCAAGTCTTTCTCCACAGGACTGCTCTCAACCCATACTCCACCCAGCCTATATTTGTTCTTGGGATTTCCCTGCTGAACTTCATGAGGTTGTCATAGGCCTACCTCTCAAGCCTGTGCAGGTCTCTCTGGATGGCATCCCTTCCCTCCAGCATGTCGACTGCACCACACAGCTTGGTGTCATCCACAGACTTGCTGAGGGTGCATTCAGTTCCACTGTCTATGTCATCAACAAAGATCTTAAACAGCACTGGTCTCAGTACTGATCCCTGAGGAACACATCTCAGCACTAGTCTCCACTTGGACATTGAGCCATTGACTGTAACTCTTCGAGTGCGACCATCCAGCCAGTTGGTCCACTAAATGGTCCATCCATCACATCCATACCTTTCCAATTTAGAGACCAGGATGTCATGTGGGATAGTGTTGAACTCTGCAGAGGTTCAAATAGATGACATTAGGAAAAATTTCTCCACCAGAAGTGATGTCAAACACTGGAGTAGGCTGCCCAGGGCTGAGTTGCCATCCCTGGAGGTATTTAAAAGATCTGTAGATGTGGCACCTAGTGACATGCTTTGGCAGTGCTAGGTTAATGGTTGGACTTAATGATCTTAAAGGTCCTTTCCAATGTAAACAATTCTATGTTTCTGTGATTCCATTATTCTAAAATTGAACCCTCAGGTACAAATGTTTGTTAGTGACAACAATCTGCAAGGCCTCCAAAGCAAAGACATGGTACGTTGCAATATCTCAGTGCTGAGAGATTTGGATGGGGTGATACCCTGGGCCTTTATGACAGTTGCTTCACAGCCTGAACATTTCTGGACAACAGAAAGCTGCTAAAAGGGTTACCGTCCATCATCCTGATTGAATCAGTTCTTCAGTTTTCAAAAATAAAGAATAAGTACTCAAAATAGCTGTTGCGTGACATGACTGATTAGCACAGCAGGCATAAGTCATGTGGAGTAGAATATGCAGAGAGTATTATATTTTCCAAACACAGATCTGTAACTCTGGGACATCTTAATTAGAAGGTACTGCCAAATTATGGTGTCCCACTGACAATTGCAGTTGCTGGTGACAGAGTTAAGAGGGTTAGCATGAGTGCATGCAACAGCCTTTCATAGGTTGCTTAAGAAAAAAAGAAAAAAGAAAGAAAAATACAAGTTCTATGGTAGATAAGTTGGAGCAGGGAAAGCCAGGAAGGGGCATATATATTAGAAATTTGAAAGGGATCTGTTATAGCTACATGGTTTTGGGAACTGCCAACCAGAGCTAGACAATAATCAGTATAAATACAGAAATGATCGCAAGCAGTCTAACAGCATTTGGTTGTGTTAGGCTCACAGAAATCCTGAAGTTTGAATAAGAGAATTGGAAAATATGTTGTGGTATCAACATGTGTAAAAAAGAATCTGTGTAAGTCCATCTCCATATTGCTCCTCACAGAATAATTTTGATGCAAAATGTGCAAGTTTGGAAGTGAATAAAATGTTACCAGGTAGTGATAATTGATACGTTCATAAAGAATGCAGCTTCAGTTCACTTTAAAGTAAACTGTATTAAAAATAACTTTATTCTGATAATAATTCTTCAGCTTGTATTCACTTTGTTGGATTGAAAATAAAAAATGGGGAAAGGATTGCATTTATGAAGACAAGGAAAAAAACTCAGGTTTCAGAAGGGACAGTATTTTGAGCAGGGTCAAAAGTCAAAATCTGACTGGGGTAGAAGAAAAATAATGTCATCATTTAATGGTAATCTCACCATATTTAGTATAAAAAATGTTTCTTTAGACCATCTGCCTGTGACTGTTCCCTGATGCTCAGAGAACAAAGAATTTCTGCTGTAGTCCTGAGTCATCTTAAACTCAAACAAATATGTGATGTTATATTTGATTAAAAAAAAAAAAAAAAAAAAAAAACTTAAAAAATTTAAAATGTTGACAGTCTCTAATGGACAAGTAGAAATTGTCAACTTGAAAAATACGAAGTGTTTCAGGCTTTTACAGGCAGCAGAAATGTCGTAACAAATGGTACCAATCAGTTGCAGTGTCTCAAAGTAATCCTTAGGGAAATAACTACTGTAGGCTGAAGTGCTTGTAATCGGTTACTTAATAATGACAAAATATTGTCAATGACATAAAAAAAAATTAATATACTTTCTTAGGGAACATCTTATCCTGGGTTATGGATATGATTGTTTCAGGACTATAACATATTTATGCATTAACATCTCCATGGGCTTTGGGGGGTTGTAAAATTGGAAATCAAAATAATAATCACATATTTTAAAGTTTCCAGTGAACACTTTATAATTCAAAATCAATTATAAATCATTTTTAAGAGTATTATTTTAAAAATAATGTATGTTGAAGGCATATAATCCAATAGGTATTAGTTAGGAAATAAAATGTTAGGTTTTTTACACAGCATGTAAAGGAACGTTTTTTGACATCTAGATAAATTATAAGAATGTCAGAATATTTTTATATTTTTTTTGTGTGCAGGTGAACAGAAAGCTTGCTGTGACAGACTTTTCTTCTTTCTTTGTCTTCAAATTAAATGAACATTTACATTTATCATGGCCTGATACAGTCTAAATAGCCAAATGGAGCAGCAGAACTTTTAATTAATGCCTGCATTTATTATACAATTTTAACTTTAAATAACTGCAATTTGTAAAAATTATTATAAATTGCTTGAGTGTATACTCTGCATTTGGCAGAATGAAAATGCGTTTAACTTTCAGTGATGACCAATTTTGGAAATAATTTGTTCTACTTTAAAGCCCAATGCTATGGACATTTTCAACCTATTGCCTCATTAACTGCATTCATATTAAAATACCACTCCATTTAAATGAGAAGATAATTATAATACCTTGAAGCAAATGAGATGTTATTGCAATAATTAAATCTGAAATGAGATGCAGATAGTTTGGAAGTACTAGTTTCCTGGCTATTTAGTACTCAATACCATTTCCATTGGTCACACTGAACTGCAACATTGCATACCAATAACACTGTAATACCTGTTAGATTAAAATTACTCCTGGAGACTATAGGATGAGAATTTATTGACCTGTGCATATTTTGTTAACCATTTACAATACGCCACTTACTTTCCTATGCAGATTTTCAGTTGTATGCTTCCTTTCTGTATAGAAGAGGGAAAAGAAGCAGAATGTTGAAAAGTTCATTCCCTTTCTTTCATTTCTATAGTCATGGTGATGCACCTCTGCCTTGAATGGCTGAAGGTGAGGTTGTAGGAAGAGTCAAGGAAAATGTCACTTTCTACAGATAGTTCCCATGGTATTGTCTCAAGACAGAATATACTAATCATTTCTAGCTCAAGCAGCACTTTTTCCTGCATTTTTTCCCCGCTCTTAGACACAGCAATGTGGGGTTCAGAGATGGGGCTGTTTCTATGGAAGAACAGCAATCCACACATTTTTACAATCAGTTGATCTCATACATCATAAATTTGGCAGTTCCTTTTGTCCATATTCTAACTGTAGATGTCTCCTGCCTTCAGGAGACGAAGGAACAGAAGATATTTTTACAATTGAACACAAGGAAGAGAATTCATCATGAACAAAACCAGCAGGTGCCTTTTTTATGCTTTCTGTTAGAGCGTGACGTTTTACTAAAAGATACAGACAGATAAGTTAAATTCTATACTTTTGTTGTTGATCATAATGTTAGGGCTGATCAGCATTGCATAAAGACACTATCAGATAATTTTCACATTTTTTTTGCACACATATCCTCATAAAAGCAGTGTTTGTAAATAAAAATACTATAAGATTATAATACCAAACGTTGTACTTTACAAGAGATAATCATAACTTGGTTTTTTTTATATATGACTGATTGTTTAACTTAACCACATATAGGGCAGACACATCAAATAGAAAAAAAAGCCTCCTTCATATTTCTTGTTTTGTATATACCCTATTGCCGGTTGTCTGCCAGCATTATCTTTTGATGCTCAGAGCATTACTGTTTAGCATGAAAGGTTAATAAAAAAAAAATAAAATAAAAAAGAAACCACAAAATTACAAGCAGAGATTAAATGGACAACGCAGAAGGGGATTTTCAGTGACATGATTTCCATTTGGCAGAAGGCTATTGCCCTAACAAAAAAATGTGCTTTTCCCCAGAGTCAGTCTGCTGTAAAATCAATGTTTGTAAAAGTTTTATCATTTCCCAGTTCATGGCAATACTGTGAATATGCAGGTGGTATATAAACTGCGTATACTACATTTATACTGCTTTAACTAATAGGCAATCTGGTAACTATTAAAGGAGAATTCATATCAGGTAGGCAAGTGCAGCACGTCTGAGTTCCCTGGTGGCTCAGCTTAAATGGCACATTGAGACATCAAAGAGAATTAGCTTTCATGTTAGCAGCCAGTTACTCTAGGTTTAAGGCTGTATCTAGGCAATCCAAACACCTCCTGCTCAGCAGCTGCCTAACCTGGGAAGTGCTTAAAACTCATTACTTGTCTTTCTGGTTGGTGTTAAAATACCCCAGCAGCTGGTCTGCAACTCTGCTCTGCTCTACTCCCCAGCTGAATGTCATTGCTGGTCATAGTCAGGCATTCTCCTCCCACCCAAGTTTCACCAGGGTCCACAGGATAGGCAGAAGACAACTGTTGCTCCTTGGCCTTCCAAAAGAATGAGACCTTTCTTAAAATTCACCTGCAGCTATTTTCATATTCTTAGTAAATTCAGAGACAAAGGAGAATTAGCTATGCCCATGCTGGAACAAAAGGATAAAAATCAGAATGGTTAAAAGGCTCCGAAGCCAAGAGGGGCTGAAGGAAACTGGTCATTACAGAATAGAATTTGGTGTGCTGTGGATTTCCCCCTGCCTGGGGAACAAGTGGTTGGGGCATTACTGGAAAGAGGAGGACAGGAGAAAGTGCTGGGTCAGGCATGCAAGCAAGGAGAAGCACAGATCAGAAATACCTGCAGTTGGCATTCTTTTACTATCTAGTGGAGGAGAGCCCTCTTTGCAGTGTGCTGTTTTTTTCAAGAAACTCTTCTGAAGCTGTTAGGTCTCCTCTACCACTTGTGGAGATACTCAGCAGGTAGCTCTAGAAGCTCAAACCTACTTCACAGTTTTAGTGTCAGAGCAATTTTGCAGTTTCAGACATGCAGAAACCTTTCTATATGTGTGTCTCAAGACAGGGTCAACATAAAGATTTCTTTCAGCTATTGGAGAGCTTAATTGGATAATCCTTTAATGATAATATACATAACAGACTGAGAGGGCTCTCTGAAGTCAACTGTCATATTTTATCCTGTGCTACAGTGTGAGGATTAAAATTTCAGGTTTTAGAGTGCAGTTGTAATTATAGGACTCTGCTAGAGGGCCTTTACTCCTTTATTTGCAGTATACACGTAACTTGCATTGGTTGGAAAGGGGTGGTAGAAAACCTCTGCAAGTTGTCTTTAGATTCAGGTGTCTTTGAAACCACTTCTTGGACCTTAAAAATCCTAAAACCTCAGAGTTTGAGGCCTGTGACCTTTCATTTTTGATGTGAATAAAACAGTTTCTTTTGAAAACAGAGCTAAGTGTTAGTGAACAATTAAACCTTAAGTTACTTTTAATATATTTATCTCTATTTTTTTTCATTTAAAAATAATACACTGTAAATCCACTGTAAAGATATTTACAGTATTTATGAGGGGAAAAAAAAAAAAAAGTGAATGTTAGAAATGTTTTATAATCATGATGGAGGGCCTGGTAAGGCAATTCTGCCTAAAAGAGAATGTTTGTAAAATTGCCTCTACTGAGGTTATTTCTTAGAGGTGTTTCTTTGGCTCAGACTTACACAACCAAGTTAACAGCATATAAAGGAAGGAAAGCACACTTTCCTAAACTACAAAACTGATAATGAAATACTGAAAGATCAAAGTACAAAAAAATATACTTTTATAATATACTTTTCATAATTTCAGTCTAGCTTGTAGTAGGAAAATGAAGTTCAGAATTGAGCTCCTAAAGGAGTTCTGGTGTGATAATCAGTCTTTTAGTGAAAAATGATTATGACAGTACAGTGTATTGCATTTATTTTGATGTGTCATACATGGTAATTCATGTATCTGTTTATGGTATTTCTTTAACTCACAGTTGGCTCATCTGTGCATTTCTAAAATTTACGTCTTAAACAGCTCATGAAATTAGAATCTCTGAATGTTCCCTCAGTGAAAAATCAACTATAAACGATCACATTATTTTTTAAAGTAGTATTTACGTCTGTTATGATAAGCCTGATACCCTCAGAAACTAACCACAAGAGAGTCCATGAATTGTGAACTGTCTTTTTCTGTCCTTCTTTCCTCTACCTCATTTTCATTCTAGCACCTTATCTTACTCATCTGGAAGAGAGGTATTGCAATAAAACTAGATTTCAAAGCTAGTTATGGTAGGACTGAAATACATGAGTTGTTGATGCCAGGAAGGATGCTTGGACTGAGTTAAATATCTCAGCTTGTATGTATATTGTCAGTCTGGACTCTGGCATGAACCATTGGTACTCAGACTTCCCCACAGGAAATATTTGTCCCAGGTCGGAATTTGAAAACGAACAAGGATCCTTGTACTAAGAGCAGCAGCAGCAGCAGCATTAAAACCCCACTGTAGAAGTCTAAAGACTAACTTCACAGTATGGAGACACCTAACAAAGCCTTACAGAGTCGTTTAATAGCCTACAGAGGCTCAGTAGGTGTTTTATTGTTGTTGTGTGTTCACAATGTCAATTTTAATTTTATTTATTTTTAAATCTTCTGGAAAATAATAATTAATCACAGTTAACCTGCTGTGATTTCTAAGTGAACAAACTCTTACTTTGGAGTCTAAATATCAGCTGTAGCTTCACGGCTGTAAAGATGTGGCAAAAATGTTACTCAGAACTGCACATTTTGGGATACCAAATGAAGCAAGAAATAACCTAATTTTTGCTTATATATTTGAAAGATAGACTATTTCCCATTATGCAGCTTTACCTTTTGAAGACTATCCTTTACAAAGCAGCCACCCTTTATGTGAAAAATAGATGTTCCATATTTGGTTTCTCATAGGATTGTTGGGGTTTTTTTTTCATTTATGTAATAATTTTTTTCCCCTTACATTGAAATCAGTAATTCAGATATGGAAGTATATATTCTTGCTCTGTATATATGTCAAAATAAAAAAGAAAAGAAAAAGAAAGGAAAAAAGATTTCGCATAACAAATGCCCCTTGGCCATTGATAATTGATTATTTTATTCCAGTCTCAGTCCTTTCTACTCAAGTCTGCTTTCAATAGCTATTTCATCAACTGGTTTTTACTGTCACCTTTTGTTCTTGTTTCAGTGACTTTGTTTTTTGCATCTGAACCTCTTACTGTTCAGGATATAGATGCCTTTTTGTTTGTTTGTTTTTAATTCTGAGACTGATAAAAGCATATTAAGGTTAATGAATGCAAAAATTCTCCATCAGTTTTCAGAAATGAGAATGTCAGAGGTTCAAATTGGGTAAGCTCCCTAGTAACAGAGACATAATAAACAACATTCAGAATAATATAGTCTGAGGTTGAAGTCAGTAATGATAAATTCATTGCAGTGGTTTAAAGTGTAATCTTCTTCTTTCCACTAGCCTGAATTTCTTTCCTTTCTCCATCCTATTTCTGGTTATTTGTACTCACTATTTGTTACTAAATTATGACAGTACTGGTTATTATTGCTACCTTTGTATTGATGTGATCTGAAGGTTTTTCCTGAGCCATTGTCGTCTGGAACCTCATAATACTAAAATACTGAAATCCTTATGGCCATAGCTGCTGCACATTTTGAAAGTACCAAATCAGACCAGGACTCTGAGTCGCTTGTATCTGTTATCTGTATATAGAAACATACAGTAACATGGGGTATTTTGAATAACATAAAGTAGCAGGGACTAGTTCTGGGAGCAATCACTGAAGCAAAGTAGCAATGTGATTTTGTGCAATATATATTTATATGTTTAGACCCATTAATCACAGTTTGAAATTTCATTTAAAAAGAAATGTTTGCTTGATTTTCCTAGATGATATACTCCATCTGTGCCTATATATATGTCTGATGCCATTTTTCCTGCTTTTCCTGCCCTAAGATTTAATAATAAATGTTGCTTAATTTTCAGAAATGTAAAGGTCCGATTAAAATTGGAAACTAGTAAAATAACAGTTCAGGAAGGCAGGATGCAGAGAGGATGAGTTAAGATGTCTTAATTCACTTTTGTGTTGTGCTAATAATGGGCTGCTGGTAAAACTGTTGTAATGTAAAACTAATTTAGCAAACATAAAAGGGTTTGTATGATAAAACTACTGAAGGCTCCCTACCTACTAGATTACCTGTAGCACAACATTGCTACAGCTTTACCAGTAGAGTACTTTTTCTGTCATTGTGTTATGACTCTCAAGTCTGTTCATCACAGTTTGCAGCATGGGATTCAGTGGCATCCCAGCAGAGTCATCTGTTGGCCTAAGTCCTGAAACTTGGGAATCCCTTTGTTAAGGCTTAGAGGCTAGGCCTGCCACTAGACAGATGCTCTCTTTTAATCCCTCTGCCATCCCAAAGGGCAAAAGAAAGGGACTAAGGAAGATATATTTATGTATTAGAAGAGAAAACTAGGACAGCTTTAAAGAAAAAAAAAAAAAAAAAAAAGGGAATATACACAAAACCAGTATCAAACCAAATTACTCTGATGGCAATTATGTCACCATCACTACTGATGCTGTGGAGCAGGCACTGGGGAAGTCCCAGATGGGATTCAGCAGCAGATGGGAACTGGATGCAAAAGCTGAATTCTCTAACAGGATTCAGGAACACATGGATCAGGATCAAGGCATAAAGGACAGAGTCCTCCTCAGGTACGAGCCATTGAAGAGAGATTGGCCCTCATGATCCCTTAGCTTTACACTGAATATGACATACATAGGATGGAATAACTCATTGGTCAGTTTAGGGTCACCTGCCCTGTCTGCTCCTTCCTCACTTTCTGCACCCCACTACATGGTACACAAGATTTAGCAGTGAGCTTGTCTGCACACCAATCCTTGATAGTAGCTAAAAACATCAAGCGTTATCACTGCTAGAAGGAGAGCTGTCTGCAAAAATATGCAATTATCTTCAGAAGGTGCAGTTAGTTAGAAGAACTGATCTGAAAAGTAAGATCGCTGAACAGAATTAGTTCTGTTCTAACTCAAACCAGGACACCCTTTTACATAAGTATAAGCCACTATTTCGCTGCTGGAATAGGAGTGAAAGTGTTAATGCTTGTGTCAGTATAACCCATGAAAACAGCCTTTTCCTAAATGCGTGGTACATTACGCTTCTGGCCAAACTGGAAGTAGTGAGAATTAAGGCTCTGCACCTCATCCATCATGTGGCATACCAGAAGATATTTTTGAAGATTAAGATGAAATTAAGACTAAAATGTACAGCTATGCACACTGAAATGGTCATAGGTCTCCATTTTAGAGAATAGAAAATTAGTTGCTTTACTTTAAGGAAAGGCTTCAGCATGGAAAAATAAAGGTTTACTTTTACTGGTTTCATTTGTCTCTTGTCTCATAATTAACAGCTGCACTGTACCTTGTTTGTTTTTTTGTTACTGTGAAGACATATGTCTCACAGGAAAGATCTGTCATTAATTGTCTAATTTCACTCATGTTTATATAGTAATCCCAGCTAAACAAATGATGCATGGAAGGATTTTTCTTTCATTTTGTTTTCAGGCTGCTTCTATTATGGATGCTAGAAGACACATCCCATTTGGTCTTCTTATTGTCCAGGCTGACAGCTTTATCCATCTAACTTTCTAACAAACCTCTTTTTCTGGTTACCTAATAATTCACTTCAGTACATACAGGTAATTTATTAGAGATGTAATGGATGGACATAAAAAATATTTTTGAAGAAGGCTTTGGAGCACTAAAAGTTTAAACCAGGAAAGAAAAATTTAGCTCTTGATGTTTTTATTTTCTTTAAAATGAAAATTAGCAAAGTCACCTTGCTATGACAAAGTCTGTTCATCATTTAAGGCATTTCAAGATAAGCCAATTCAGGTATCCCACATCCATTCTGACTCAAGTATGACACCATAACCTTGAGCCAGAAGAACTTTTAAGCCTGGAGAAACTGTTGCACACCCTTAGAATAGGCTAAAAAAAAAAAAAAAAAAAATTAAGTATGAAAGCCTGTACAGTGGTCCAGAACCAGGTCCATGCCAGATTAGCTCTCCACCTCTGTGTGACCCACAGTCACAGAAAAGCAATGTCAGATTTTGAAAGGTTGTTGAGTCCACTGACCTTGTATGTGCCAGTTGTTGGGTCTTTTGCTGCAGTGCCGGGAATTGTCAAATGCAGTTTGAAGTAAGAAGAAAAAACAAAATGCCATGCTGTGTTTTATCAATACAAGTTAATGGATAAGATTGCTTTTGTCTGGTCGAGAGGCACACCTGAATAGCCAGAGTTAGGTTTATTTGATTTAGCTTTTTGTGTCATTGTGTAGCATTGTGACAGCAGTGTCAGTCCACGCTGACAAGCACATGGGGATTCAAGAATTCAAGAGATGCAATAAAGTTGTCCATGGTGCCTCAAAAATAAGTATCATATGGCTGTCAAAGGAAAAAAAATAACAAGTTGGGAGTGTTTAGAAGTGATGATTTCAGGTCAAATTCTCAAGAGTTTGGACGGTGATAATAAACAACACTAATGACAGAAAAAATATATAATACATAATATTTAACTATGATGCATATATATTTATAACTGTATTATTTATATTTTAACACAACATATTTCCTGGAAACATTCAAGGTCAGGTTTGACTGTCTCTGAGCAACCTGATAGTTGAAGATGTCTGCTTGTTGCAGAGGGGTTGGACTAGATGATCTCTAAAGGTCCCATCCAATCCATACTGTTCTATGATTCTTTGACTTTGAGTTATCTTTATTGTTAAGAATTTTTTCAGTGGAAACGTAACAACTTGGAAAACTCCAATGGGAGGAAGTTAACATTATACTGATGCAACTTTGTTGCTTTTGGATGGTCATATTATGTGACATGCTCTTCAACTCCTTGGAAAGAAAGTCATTAAGATGTAACAGACCACCAAGAGTTATGACTATTTACATAGAAACATTGGTTTTTTTCTCCGTGTAACACTTCAGTCAAAGGTAAAGCTAGGTATGAACTGTAAGATCTTTAAGCTTTCCACTTATAGAAACATTATTTCTTTCTTCCCCACGCATACAAAAAAGAGAAATATTTCATATTAGTGTTAGTCTGTATTCATGATATTCCTGGTGCCTTTCAAATTAATGAAAGACTTTTCCTTTCAGTAATATAAGAAGGAGGATTATGAAAAGCAAAATATATATCTATATTTTAAATACATGCAATTTAATCTGAAATATACATGGAAGAAATTGTCTCAAATACTGTTTTGTAGTTCCTGCCTAGTGCTATGACTCAGTATTAAAACCATCTCAATCTTTCAGATGCATTTCTTTACATTGATGTGTTTAGATTTCTGTAAGTGTAATCACAATTCTGCTTTGTAATGGCTGGTATTGGGATAATTACAATATAATATTCTTTTCCCTCTAAATTACTGATACTCTTGAATGTAATTTCATGCAAATACATGTTTTTGCTGAGAATAAATTATGAGCATGAGTAGGTGGATCAGTAATCATCTCATTACTTTTGATTATAACTTTGTATATTGTTCTGGGTCTGTCTGGAATGGTGTTAATTTTCTTCATAGCAGCCTGTGTGTTTCTGTACTTTGGATTTGTGACTAAAACAGTACTGGTAAAATACCAGTGTTTTGGCTATTGGTGACTAGTGCTTGCATAGCATCTTTTCCCACTCTGTTTCCCAGTGAATATGCTGGGTTTGCACAAGAAGCTGGGAGGAGACTGAGCCAGGACAGCTGACCTGAACTGACCAGTGAGACACTCCGTCTCTCACTCAGCAGTAAAAACTGAAGGGAGGAGATTTTAGAGAGGTAGCAATTGCTCAGAAACTGTCTGGGCATCAGTTTATTTGTGGGAGGTGGTGCATTTGCATCACTGGCTTTATTTTCTTGTATTTTTGGTTTTTGATTGGGGTTTTATTATTTTGGTTTGTTTTGCTTTGGTTTGGTTTTGTTGTTTTTTTGATTGTGGGTTTGTTTTGTTTTTTGTGGGTTTTTTTCGTGGGTGTGTTTGTTTATTTGTGTGTGTGTATGCTTTGTTTTGTTTTTCAGCTAGGCTCTACCAGTTTCTGTCAATGTAAAATTTAGAGAAAAAAACCCTCTATTTTTAGCCTTGTAAAGTGCTCAATACATTATAAGTATTTAATAATACATATTAATAATAAAAAGGGCATAACTATTCTCATTCAAGAATATAGAGAGATAACTATTACAGCAGGACTGACAAGCCAGGTGACATCATAGTGAAAGAAAAGCAGGTTAGTATCTGATTCAGAGTTCTTCAGGTGTGACTTAATTAATTTGATGTATCAAAGCTACATTATTACTGGTTCCCATCAGATTCACCAAGAGAGAGAGGTTTGAGGGATGGTGTTACAGATAATACTTTCTAATAGGAAGTTTAAAGAAAATTTAGTGGAAACAAAAGTATCTTAAAATACAGAACAGTCTACAGACATTGAGAATAATATTTGATCCATCTCCAAAAAGCTTTCTCTGAAAGCAATTAAATAGAAAAGGAAATGACCAAGATGAAAGATAAGGGAATAAGGAAAATTTTGCAAATTACTGTCATCCTAAAACTAATCAAGATGCTACAAAAGAAGCTAATTAATCTGGAGCATAAATTCAGATGTTTACTATTGAAAATGCTTAAACAGTAGGGAAAGAAATCCATGTGAGCTTCTGATGTTAAAAGTCCACTGGTTCATTGGATTTTTCTTCAAATTAAATTATGAGATGGATTTACAGAAGCAGCTTTAGAGCAATAACAATTCAGGTTTTTTAGCTTAACTGCAAATGCACAAAACTAAAGAATACATATTTCTATGTGATTGGATTGAAGTACTTATGTTTTGATAAACCTATATAAGTAATGAGAATAATTTAATATTTGATTGTTTATAACAGTATTTTTTTTTTCTAATTTAAAATCCTAAATCTAAAGCTAGAAGATAAATATGTAAGTTATTCTTTAAAAAATTTTGTTCCATGGCATTTTTTCATTTTAAATAGAAACATTTATGGAATTTTCAGAAATCTTAAAAAATAAAGATGAAAATAATGGTATTATTGTTGTTAAGATTTCTTCTTTGAAAGGCGATTTATTGTTTTGATTTTAATATTATATTTTTATTTTAAATTTCTGCTTAATACTAATTTCAACCTAATGGATTCTCAGTGTCCAGTAGAAGATTGTTTTTCAACTCAACTGTATTGTGTTTGATTTGAGACAGCAAACAGATCACGGCTGTGCAAAATTATCCTGAAACACAGGCTAGTGGAGTTATAATTTTTCATTAGACTTCTATGGCTGAGCGTTTTTTGGTATTTTCTATATCATGATGGATATTTTCTATATCATGATGCCTTTTATATTGCATATATATGAATTCAGCATTTAATGGAACTTAATGATAACTACTGAAGCATTATCTGGGCTTTGCTGTATCTCAATACCAAAGTTGCCAAGGACGTGTAATAGATGCAGGGGACACTATAGCAGCTGTGCATCTGCATCATTCTTCCTACTTGTACATCTTTATAGTACTTGTTGGAGTTTTTGTTTTATCAACTCTGCGGGAAAGTTCCTTTTCAGGTCTGTCTTTATACCACCAGCTGGGGCAGGAGACGATCTCTGACCCCAAGGCTGACTGATGTGGCACTGCTTATGGTCATACAGGTAAATTTTTTGCTCTGCAAAACATGGCAAAACACTAAGCATGAGAATGTCTGCTGACCCAAGACAGATATACTTTGGGTTGAAACAAAATAGTATCAGGGTTGGTGCCATCAGTATGACAGCACATATAATCACAGGAATGTGGTTTTTTTAGTTGGTAGTGTGTTTGGTTAATTATTGCAGATGTTTTCTAGGAGTCCCAAGTAGCCTCACTGCTTTACATACCAGTGGCCACTCCTCTGTTGTCTTGTGGTACCTTTATTATGATTGCAGTTAGAGAGAAGTCAAGCTCCTTCTGTAAATCACACGGAAAAAACCCAGCTCTTAACATGCAACATTAACCAGATTCCTAATTAAGGGTTGATTGTATATTATGTTTTTAATTGGCTCAAATGCAAAATGACTTGTTTACATAGTTGCCTTTAGTATTATTTTCTTACATCACTAGATTTAAATTTTTCTCTTAAAAAAAAAGTTCAGATTTTCCCTATTATACATAACAAAAATTAAGCTTTCTTGCCATGATAGGCTAAATTCAGTTTCTGTTACAGTTACCAAAATACTTTTTCTAAATTTTATCTGGCTTGTAAGATTGATCATGAACTCAGCTATTCACTGCCATATGGGTATTAAATTAGATCCTCAATAGATAGTCTCACAGTCTTTCATGTTTTATCAGTACATGCTGACCATCAGGTGCAGAAAAATAATGACATTAATATCCTTTTTTTTTGATTACAAGTACTGATGCATGTATGGAGTTTTATTCCTCAAAAAGGGGGCATTACTTATGAATGAAGGTCAACAATTACTCCCCTTCCTAATCTCCTTCTCTGTGACCTGAAATCTAAACCCATTCCTCTGTTCTTTTGACTTTCTAATCAAATAATGATATGGTATTACTCTCTAATCCTTTCTATTATCCTTATCTCCATTCTTCCATCAGGTTCCCTTTGGACAGCGTGTAAGCTTTTTTTCATTGCCTGTAACACAGAAGATAGAATATATGTTTTGTTATTTAAAAAAAAAAAAAACAAAACAAATATATGATCTTGAGTTACAGTCCCATCATTCACCTTGTATTAACATTGGCTGGCATGCGATCTACCTAAATACTGCTGACAGCATCAGGATCCAAGAAATCAGATTATCTGCCCAGTTTTTAGCATTGTGAATTCCATGTATACCTAGATTTGATTGATACATCTGTACTCTGAGAAAATGCTTCTCCCAGGTTCCTTTTTAGTTTGTATTTAATATTGTAAAATGTGTAACATTTCAGAGAACAGAAGATATGAACATTATGTGCTCCCTTGGTGATTACTCTTCCCATTAGATTAGAATGCAGGCCAGCTTGTGGCATATTGCATCTGGACCACTGATTCTTGTATTTTTTGGTTGCACATTGCTTTAGTTTCTAGAAGAAAGAAGAGAGCAAGCTCTAATGCAGGGTTCCCACTGGTTTGTGTTTAGGTACTTAAGAAAAATGGACGATGTCTGTTTAATCTACAATTATAGGGCAGACCCCAGTGCATCCAGATCCATAGGTCAGGCTAGGATGAGACAGACTGGAATTCAAGATGTTGGAAAGACTCCTGTTGACTCTCTGTACTCACGCTTGAGTAATCTAACCCTTCACTTTAGTGAGCTGGGTTTATCTCTGGAAATATTCAAATAGTAGTTGAATCTTACATCTACAATCGTAAATTTTCTGGGCTTCTCCTCTGATTCTTAGGGATTTTAGACCATCCAATTAGGCAAACAGAATACCTCATTTTATGCCTTCAAGGCAAATAATTTAAGACATAGGTGAAGTGTCAGCTAAATTAGATACTACCTAGTCTTTTCAGGGAAAGTTTTGAAAGATGCATGCAAGATTTGATCCATAAGACTGACATTGCTATTCTAATATTATAAATTATTCTAAAATAGGCAATTCCACAAATAGTAATATTAGTACAGTTTGGTATGAAAATAATAAGTAATTCAGTTTCTTCTAAATTAAAAATGCTGAGAAAGACAAATCTTGCCAGACTGAGCATTAGTTGAAGAAATAATTTTAAAGGGACTGTCTAGGTGACAATTCCATTCAGCCCATATTGCTTTACCTTTAAATTACCCTGAAATTCAGCGATTGAGGAAAGTTTTAATAACCACACTGGTCTACACTACAGTACTATCTTGTACCCTTGGTAGAAAAAGCTGAGTTAATGAGAGCTCATGACATAGAAATGACTTGCTTTGAGCTGCTCTTTCTTTTTCCTTCCTTTGAAGAGTCATACTGACAGTTTGACTCAATAGGTCATCTTGATGTGGAACTTGCTTTTCAATAAAGATCTGAAAGACCCATAAATATGGGGATGGATTGGACCTCAAACTTTGATTGCCTGTAATTCTGAAAATATACTTTGTCATACAGCTGAACAGAGGGAAAATCAGTAGAAGCTATGGTGTAATGGCAATGGTTTATAAATAATTTATACAAACATATTTTTTTTAAAGTGAAGAAAGCTTTTTAGGCTGCTCTGAATGTATCTCAGTAAGTGAAACCCACTGGCTTAAAAAATGACTCAAAGCAGTGAATCACATAGAGAATTCCTTTTCTCTGACTCAGGCTCTTGGTCTTTCTCAGAATATTACAGGTAATAACTTTAAAAGAGACAAGAGATACATATTTAAGGGTTCACTTAAGAATTATTTAAAATATATGTAAAGCAACTCGTAGGCTTGAATGTTAATTAAATATGCCATATTTTTGCATTATTACAGGGTAAACCAAAAATATTTGTATTTTACAGATACATTTCCATTCTTGTTTGCAGAAAATAAAAGCTCTAATACAACATGCAGACTTGTCCTGTGATTTACTACATATGGATCAGATTCCAGTGGCCATTTATTTCTGGGACTGGCAATTTATTCCAGTGGCCATTAGTTACCTCACTCTACAAATAGTCAGAGACTTTTCTCAGATGACAAAATTTAAAGTAAATTATAATGTTAAATATCTAGGTAATGAAATAACTATTTGTAAGCTTCATCAGCAATGATATATTGTGTAGTAGTTTTCCAGAATAAAGATATTTCTGTGAGTAATGAGTACTCAAACTTTAATTTGTTTCTTTCATGGAGAGGAAGAAAAAATTCTTTCTATTTAGGAAATATTTATAGTAATACAGGAAGGTTATTCTCAGTTGTCAGTATTAAAATGCAGATTATGTGTGAATCTTTTGCCAAGGAAGTGGATATGCTAAATAATAGGAAGGAAAGGCCTTTCTCTGATTCTTTCAGACAAGTTTGGTGTTTGATTTATTTGTGTGTGGTTTGGTTTTATTTGGGTTTTTTTGTTTGTTTTTTCGTGTGTGTGGTTTGGTTTGGTTTGGTTTTATTTGTTTGCCTTCTTGGGGTTTTGTTCTGGTGTTTTTGAATCACCTCTGATTCATTTTCAGTGGTTTCTATACCAGTCCCTCTCCTTCCTCTATTTGTCCTGTTTAATAATGTTGGTGGCACACATTTTTATTCTAAAATTAACTGAAACTCTTTTATTTTAAGGAGATTTTCAAGATAAAAGTGTCTTTCAATCCCTGAACGATTAATCTTCAGTAACATATATGTGGTATTTTCTTCAAGGCACATATTTTCCTTTCACATTTCCAATGTTTCTTTATATTTTATCTGTCTGAGAAAAAAAAAAAAAAACAAAACCAAAACAAGCCCCTGAAAACACCACCCTATAGCTACAGACTTCTGCATCCAGATTTGTTCTGAATCTATGATTTCAGTGCATGTTATCCAAAACCATTTGGGTATGAAACCTGAATAAACATGAATTGTGATCTTTCTCTAAACATTTCAGATGTGTAAATTTAGGAGCCTATTGGCAAAACTGGCAAAAGACTGAGCAGTGTACAGAGTGGGATTGCACACAGAAGCCTTTCCAACCACACCATTCCATTCATCACTTTTGGAAACAGATCACTTGGATATCCCACAGTATAAAATCTATCTCCAATCTGTTAAATATTAGTCTTGTGATAGTACAGGGAAGACTGACTAGCTGCAAACAGAGAGGTAGATTAAGCATAATTTTTTTTAATGGAAATATGCACTATTTGTCACTTTGGATCAACAGCAGTGTTTATGAATCTTGGATATGCCAAGACCTTTCCTATAAATCAGCAACCTTTCTTATCTGTGGTTCATAAATGATGCATATGTGATTGTGACAGAGCAAAGCAAAAAGAGGCATTCCACCTTTGAGTAATTCAACTTCACCAAAGAAAGCAAATCTGGCCATATTGCAGATATGCACCTATAGGCAGCACAGGACTTCATGGATCAAGACGAGAAAAATACCAACTGTTTAAAGTCAAGGTATCTCAAGGAAAGTCAAGAGAAAAAAAAGTGTGAAAAGGTAAAATCACATCCTCAAACAGACTGAAGAATAGAATCTGGGATGCTGATTTTAGCATTGAATCACTAACTTTAACCTTAATAATCTCATGAGGACTTGAGTGTCATGTCAGGAACTCATTTGAATAACATTAAAGCCATTAAATAGTTCATGTCTCCTGAAACTGTTGAGAGAAGAATCTGCAAACAACAGTAATCATCTCAATGACTGAAAAATTCCCTGAAGACACTGAGAAGTCAAGAGAGAAAGAAATTTAGGTGAGGAGCAAGGTTGAAGCTGAGGTTCCACTAACAGCAGCAGACACTGAAGGAACTGCTGTACACTCCTTGGAGATCATTGATGTTGTCAAGCTATTTTCTCTTTATTCTTTCGCCTTGAACATGCTTGTCACCTGCCAACGAGCTATTCATTCTTATGGAAAAGCTTGTTATCCTAAACCAGCTCCTCCTTTCATAGCCTAATTTTCCGACTTTCCTTCCTCATTCCTTTTATCTTCCTTTTTGCAGTCTTTCAGAAACTCATAGAATTATTTAGATTAAAAGGCACCTGTGAAGGTCATCCATTACACACACACGCATACCCATGCTCAAAGCAAGGCTAAGATCAAAGTTAGATCAATAAGCTCCAATACAACTGTTAATTTATTCTGTCCTTGAAAATAAGCTTTGATGGACAGACAGTCCATACCTACTGACTGTAGCAATACCCTCAGCCTTCCTGTCTTGTAGGAAATTGTCTTATTGTGTTCAAAATGAATAAGTGTTCATATGGCAATGTCCTACTTTTGTTTCTTTTTCTTCTTACCTTTTCATATAACATTTACTAGACAATTTTCTCAAGTTTATGGAGATAAATGTATTCAATAGAAGACAGTTTGAATGCTCTAAATGCTAATGATTTTGTCATATATTTGAAAGTTTGTAAAATCGCAAAAGATCAATATTTGCTGAAAGACTTGGCAAAAGTTGCAATGACAATTTGAGCACTTGAGGCTCTTGCTGCCATTGTGTAAAAATTACACTTTTCAATTCTCCATTTTTATTGGTGATGTTGTAGCCCTATTTGCAAATAACTGCAGTGCTGGATTAGTCTTTTAAAATGACCACTTGATGTAGTCTGTCCAGTTCTGCTGTGACAGTGTGGTGGCTAGACCTTGGCTGGATGCCAGGTGCCCACCAAGCCAAGAAAAGAAGTAGTACCACAGAAGTATCGTAATCCACTGTATATAATCATTGCAAAAAGTTAACATAGTCCTTTGCAGAAGCTCCTGTGTGCTATACAGAAATATCATGTTGAAAAGTGAGGCAAAATATCTACTAAGACTTGTTTGAAATATAATAAAGCATATACATCAAAGGGTCATGAGTAAACGTAATAGTATAACATACACCTGAATGATGGATCAACCTCGTTTGTCTCAATAGGATGATATGATTTCAGATGCAATGTTAGTATGTATGCACATTGTTTATAATGACCGAAACGCAAGATCCACCAATCAAGCTAGTGGTCAATTCCATGAGAAATTCCATGAAAGTACTCATCAACAGGAAAGAGGGTAGCCATCTACCTGAGTAGTTTCAGAGAAGCATTTTTGCAATTCCTGTACTTCCTGACAAAAAAACCCCAAACCTGTATACTGTTCAGTCAGTTGGGTTTTTTATATATTTAAAGCTAGCCATGATAGTTATATATTCCTGTTAGAGAAAATAAATCTTCAGAGAGGTTTGTATTTTACTTCATATATTGCTGCTGTGATTGGAAATACTGTCTGTCCCTACCAGCACAGAACAGAGATGAGAGGAAAGGCTTAGCAGAGGAAAGTTTGAAAGTTCATAGGCTTCCACCTTTATCCTGGGCAGGACTGTAGCTTCTCTCATTAACAGAAGGCATGAGTGGTCTGAGGCAGGAAATTGAGTATTTTAAGAAAATACAGGAAGAAATATTAATGAATGGAGTGAAAATATTTTTTATGTCATCAGTCATTTCTTCAAGTAAAGTAGAGACAGTAAATGGAGACAAGGGGAGAGAGGGTGACAGAGGGCAGTAAACAGTCTCTTGTATAATAGAAGGAAGAGCACGTAAGCCCTTCTGATAGTCCAGGTGCAACAGTACCCTTCAGAACTGTATGAAGAATCAGTGGTGTTTCTCTTAAACCAGGAGGTGCTTAGACATGGTTGGTTTAACCATTTGGAAAACAAAGGGGTTGGTGAAGGGAGCTGTGAATGGGTAATTCTAGCCAACAGCAGCTGTCTATTCCACTGGCTTGTTTGTTACACCCTCATCACCTGATGCTGGATTTAGGGAAAAGGAACACTTTACAAGTCCTGCTGCTTTATTGTGTAATGAAGAAAGTACTCCCTTTCCCCTAAACCATCACACAAAGTTGTGTTGTTAGCAAGAGGGCCTCACACTGGCTGAGGGCAGTCATGGATGGGTCATAGGCTGTTGACAGCCTCTAATGGAGAGGACTGATGATTTGCACTGTACAAGTGATTGCTTGCTAACCCCTAGATGAATTAAGTTAATAAGGTTCTGAACCCAGCTAAACCACATCTGTATATGGTGTCTGTACTTCAGATGTCAGGCTCATTGATTAAGTTGCCTCTAGCATTTCATGGATTTGGATAGCCTTTCATTTTCAGTTGTTCTCTTTCCCATCAGCTGCTATACAGTGATAGGTCTCAATATGCAATGTACAGTGTAATTAATGAATGCATGATAACCCTGTATTTACTACTGCTATTTGTAAGTAAGATTAATGAGTGAAATTCAGTGGTAATACAGAAACTACTGTGCCAGGACTTTGTCCCAGTAAGATCTATGGCATATGCAGAATTCCATGTTGGTCTTGATCTTTAGAGAAGAATCTGTGCTTTTGGTCTGGAAATTCAGCTGTTAAAACATTCAGCTATTTGCTTTTCCCTATCACAGTGACTGTTCCCCATCATGAATGATGAGCATTGCATATTTATAATCTTTCTCTGATTGGAAAATATACAAAAACACTATGGAAAAGATTTCAGATTTGAGAACAACACTGTTTAAATGAGTTTGAGATGTATTTCATATGGGATTTCTGCATTTAAAGTTTTAATAATGTGTATTTGTACATGTATACATTTTCACTGTCTGGAACACTATTATTTCTTTTCTGTTCTGCTTTGTTGACAAAAAGAAATGAACTAAATACAATTTGTGTTACTGTAAGGAAATGTCTACTTGCAGTTTCAAAATTGTCCAACATATGCAGTACCATTCTACCACTTTAACATAGATATTCACTCAAATATAGCTCTTCATATGTCTTCTTTTTCTAACGCCAAGAGTGCCTGTGTACTTGCTAGAACAATGTCAGAGAAGACAAGTCTGTGAGAAACAGCCCTCCACTTCAGACCTCCTTCACCAACCCCACAGATCCACACCTTCTATCCTATCCCCAGGAGATGCATAATATGCATCCTGCAGTATATGCTGAATGCAAAATTATAGTGCTTTGGTAAATCAACAAGGAAATCGAATCCTGAAATTGAAGAAGCAACATGAAGAACATCCTCCTTGTAGCATTCTCCCAGAAGAGGCAAAGGGCTTAGAGGGTTTGTCCTTCCCTGACTTGATGCCAGCACTGAGTGCTGCTTCAGCAGCATCCTGTGTATTGTAAGTGAAAACCTTTCTGTAATTCATTACTGAGCTACTGCTGCAGCTCATAACGAGATGCTGTCCTTTTTAGTTTACTTATCCTGATGTACTAGTTCATAGATTTTATTCACATTTATATTTATCTAAAGTGCTGGCAAAACAGAAAAAAACCACCCCAATGTAACCTGTACGCCAGTAGCTCCCTTGCAAAAGAGTTTCTTGCAACACATTTGTTTGTACTATGCCCAAAAATTAATTATAGCTCAAAAACTATTCAGGGAAAAAGTATGATTATCATGTCAAATAAAGGAAATTTCATTTTCCATTGCATGTAATATCATGACTGTTGCTATTGTTGAACTAGTATAGTTATAATTAGTGCATGTATTAAAAAATATACCAATTCACCTTCTCTTCTCTTCCTGCTCCAGTGTAGCAGTCTGTCAGGCGGAGAGCAATTTGGCCTTTTAAATTTTTGCAGTATCTTAACATATTATCAAAATCTCTTAAAGCTTATACAGTGTATTGTGTCACTAGTTATAAATAGTTCAGGACTCATTAAACCATCAAAGTTGAGGAGTAAGTCAAGACACATGCATGAAGTTTCCTTGATTCTTTTATAAAGCTGCTTGTTTAACGTGAAAATCTCAAGGACATGCATCCCCAGGGGTGGTTGTCTTATGCTCCAGTAATGGAGATTAAATTTGTGGTAGTTAGTTAGCTAGCTCTTTTTCTAACAAGGAAACTAAAATTCATTAAAAACTAATTAGGAATGTATAGGAGGTTAATACTCCATGTTAAGCCTTATTAATGTGAGATAAGTAATTCATAAAGTATCAAAGGACTGCAATGGACAGAATTAAGAAGAATTATACCACCAAAAACTGCATTAAAGTAATATTAAGTGTCTTGTTTGAGACTGAAAAAGCCAGGAAATTCAGAGTTAAAGCTAAATCTCTGTCACTAACTCACTTTTTTATGCTAGGGTAGTGCACATGATGGTCCTTCATTAGGAAGATTCAGAGTACATCATTAGGCATTCTTTTTCTACAACTGAAGCTTCAGTATTAATTAAAAGAGAAATAAATCTTAAAGAATATGGATATTGACCAAATGGTTTCACATTCATAGGATGCTTAGCATGCAAATTGTTGGCTAGATCTGAGAAATGCATCTTCAGATCATGCTATTACAGCTGCTTTCTAAGCCATGGTGACTTGCAGTTTTAGCAATCCAAAAAGCTATTAGTCTGTACTACTTGATTTCTGAAGTATAGTCTTTTGAATCTCACAAATTTTTAAAATAAAGAATTAATTATTGTAATCAGTTTTGAATTTTTGTTTTGTGTAATAATACACTCCTTTCAGTCTGACTACTGAATGCTTTAAAATGAAAAGCATTTCACAAAATCATAAAATAAAGTCTAGAAAATTATTTTCATTTTGATGCTCTGACCTCTAGCCATATCCAGCCCCATTCCAACTTCAGCACTACAGCTGCAGTGAAAACATATGCTAATGCCCCCTTCCCAAGCATTTCTGCCCCCTTTTAAATCACAGAAGGTGCGGATATAAATGTCAGCCACAGTCCCATCACACTAAAGCACTTAAGTAGAAATTCTTATATAAGCTTTCTTCAGCAATGTTAAGAATTACTGAAATGACATTTGGGTGAAGGATTAGAAAATGGCATTTACAACATCCTATACTTAGTGAAGCCTTGCAGAGTGGGAGGAGAGTGAGGAGGAACAGGGGAAAGAAAGTATGTGCATAACGAACCCTTGCATATGTTCATTATCGTTCTGGTAGCAAATCCTCCAGAAGAAAAGCAGACAAATCCAAGTGGTTTTTTGACCCCAGCAAAAGGTTTTTTGGATCATGAGTCACTCGAAAGAACTGCTTGCTCCTGCACATGGATAGAAATGCCAGGGAAAGCTGGCCCACTGCAGAGTATTGCATGAGTAAGATTCAAGGGGGTATTCTACCCAAGCACCTGTCTCCATTAAAAGTGATGTGCAGGCAATAGATTTATAATTGAAGAGAATTAGCATTTGTGGGTTTCACTGCAAAAGTGAATTTTAAAGCTGATTTGAGTGATAATAAAGTAAGAAGATTTGACAACTTAAACACGTAAGAAATACTAATACCTTACATTTGTAAGTGCTGTTTATCCCAAAGGAATGATAAGTGCTTTATAAGCTACATAGATAAATTACTTCATACATAACTGAAACACAGCTACCTCTTTCAGTAGAAAACAGGAACAGCTTTACAGTGCACAGCTTTATGATGCAGTATTGCTAAGCAGGCAAAGGAGGATGCTGTAATGGCACTGAATTATTTCAGCTCTCCTCTATCTACTTGGGAAAGAACATCTTTCACACATCTGTTTTCTTTCTGTCTCCTAAAAGATAAAGTCCAGGGATTTTTTTTTTTTTTTTTTTTTTTTCCATACCAAGAATGATGTCTGGGTCCATAGATGAGCATGTACCTCAGGAGTGAAAATTCACAACTATATTTCATCAAGAACCTGAGTGGCAGCTGCCTGCGGAGGTATGCTCTTTTACCAGAAAGCAAATTGTCTGAATTTATGTAGGTGAATCAGAGCCTTGATTATAGACAGTCCTGACCTCTCCTGAAAATTCTTTTAAATCTAAAGATCCTTGGGAGATCCTTGTGTAACTTCTTTGATAGTATAGAAGGCAGACAGGTTGAGATGGAGGGAGTTTCTCAGGGGGAATTCTCCTCTTCCAAATGTTTTCTTTGTACTGTAAGGCATTTTAGGTTTTGATGCGCAGGGTTTAATTTTGTCTGGAAAATACTTAATTACATTGACAATATGCTGTGCGAAAGGTAGATAAATGAGATGTCTTCAGATTTATGAGCAGGGAGATCAAAATCTAGATCATTATGAATTACAATTAGGATATGTACAGCCATTACAACACAGAATCATAGAATCAATGGTACGGGTTGGAAGGGACCTCTGGAGATCATTGAGTCCAACCTACCTGCCAGAGCAGGATCACCAAGGGCAGGCCACACAGGAACATAGCCAGGCAGGTTTTGAAAGTCTCCATAGAGAGGAACTCCACAACCTCTCTGGGCAGCCTGTTCCAGGCTCTGTCACCATCACTGAAGAAGTTTGTCCTCATGCTGAGATGGAACTTCCTGTGTTCCAGTTTATGACCATTACTTCTCATCCTATCAAAGGGCACTACTGGAAAGAGACTGGCCCCTTCTACTTGACACTCACCCTTCGGATATTTGTCAACATTAATAAAATCCCCTCTCAGTCTTCTTACTGGAATATCCAGAGATGTTCCAGTCCCTTAATCATCTTTGTAACTCTCCGTTGGACTTGGACTGTCTGTAATATTTCCCTGTCTGTCTTGAACTGGGAAGACCAGAACTGGACACAATACTCCAAATGTGGTCTCACAAGGGCAGAGTAGAGGGGGAGGAGAACTCCTTTGGCCTGCTGGATACACTCTTCTTAATGCACCCCAGCATACCATTGCCCTTCTTGGACACAAGGGCACATCATCCAGGGTCTTCTTCATGGAGCTTCTTTCCAGCAGGTCAACTCCTAACCTGTACTGGTGCATGGTGTTAATCCTCCCCAGGTGTAGGACTCTACACTTGCCCTTGCTGAACTTCATTTGATTCCCCTTTAGCCAGCTCTCCAGTCTGTCCAGATCTCACTGGATAGCAGCACAGCCTTCTGGTGTATCAGCCACTCCTCACAGTTTTGCATAATCACCAAACTTGCTGAGGGTACACTCGATCCCTTCATCCAGGTCATTGATGAAGATGTTGAATACAACTGCACCCAGTACTGACCTGTGGGGAACACCACTAGCTACAGGTTGCCAACTGGACTCTGCATCACTGATCACAACCCACTGAGCTCTGTTGTTTATCCACCTCTCAACCTATCTCACTATCCCCTCTTCTAACCCATGCTTCCTGAGAATGTTATGAGAAACAGTGTCAAAAGCCTTGCTGAAGTCCAATTAAACAACATCCACTGCTCACCCTGAATCTACCCATTCAGTCACACCATCATATTAGGCACAACTATCATATTAGTTAAAAATAACTTCCCTTTAGTAAATCCATGCTGGATACTCTTGATACTCTTGATAACCTTCTTTTTTACCATGTGCTTAGAGATAATCTTCAGAATCAGCTGCTCCATCACTTTTCCAGAGATGGAGGTGAGGCTGACTGGTCTGTAATTTCCAGTGTCTTCCTTTTTGCCCTTTTTCAATACTGGAGTGACACTGGTTTTCCTCCAGTCCTCAGGAACTTTTCCTGTTCTCCATGACCTTTCAAAATGTTGGAGAGTGGTAGAGCAACAACATCAGCCAGCTTCCTCAGCACTCATGGGTGCAGCCCATCGGGGGCCGTGGATTTGTGCATGTTCAGTTAACCCAAGTGGTTTCTAACTCAATCCTCATCAACCAGTGGAGAGCGAAACCTGCATCATCCTGTTTTAAAAATCCCCCATGATACATAACCCACTTCATCCTATGGTGATAAACTAAAATCTGTATTTCAGATATATACTCCATTTGTAGACAAAATTTGTCTTGCATGACCATTAAGGACCAGAGAGACCTCTACTTTATTCTATAGAGACCATGATCCAGTCGTTTTTCAGATGTCGTTCCTCAACATTTTCATCTGAAGTCATTCTTGTGGCACTTCTTTAAACCCTGTCCTTTATTCAACATTATTCTACAGATCAGACCTCAGAGTAGCATGAGGTATACCAGATATGAGCTGACTAATTATGCACACGGTAGTCTCTTCTTTCTTTTTCCTTATTACTTTAGCCCTTTCAGCTTTCATTTCACAAAAAGTGATGTATTTTACACAGATAGGCACATAATACACATGCACAAACTTCTGTTGACAATAGTAATTTTGCTCATCTTCTGGAAACAGTTATTGGAAACAAAACCGAGGAGCAAATCTTAGCTTTGCAAACAAGAGAGGTGCTTGATTAACAACCTCCCTAAACCTGTAGGTTTCTCCTGAAATTCAGAACCAAAAAACAGTATACCCATTTTCCTTAGCTACACATATAGAGACTTATCTTGAAAAATTGATGAAAGATAAATCACTTTAAGAGGCCTCAGAGGATCCACCATCTTAAAAGCTATTAGTTTGGTATTCATGGGATATACTAGGGATGTCTGTGGGGTATGGTAGGTCAGAGTGGTGTTAGACCTGTCTACAGAAAACCTTCTTCTAAAGAAGAATTCCAAAGATATTTGTCTCCAAGAAACAACAAATGGTTGAACAGTTCTTCCTACTGAACAGTTTGTCTTCCGTATCCAATAAATATCAGATTTATGGAAACAGGTGATCCTAAATTTGTAGCTTGGGGAATAAAAAAATTAAATGTTTTTATTCTATCCTAGAAGATAGAAGAAGAACAATGGTAAATATGAGCTGCTTTGTTTCTATTGTTTCTGCCATTTGCAAGTAGACTTATAAAATGTACAGTGGCACATACACTGTGCATAGCTCTGCCTAGCTACCTGAGAAACACATGAAGCAAAATACACTTAGAATATGCTTGTAGTCTAAAACAGAGAGATAGTTTATGAAAATGTAAAACTCAAAGATGCAGGTGAGCACTTTTCTCAGATATGTTGGATACAGCATCAGGGTAGAAACTCAGACTGTTCAAGGGCATTTGTCAATTCCTGTGTGTTCTATCTGCATTTTCAAATGCCTCAATAACTGAAATCCAATTCCAGAATAAGTAAAGCTATTGTGTTAATAAGATAGAAATTTAGGAGGATTTCTCTTCCAGACTTTACTAAGTACCCACAAGAGACACGCTCATTCAGTCACTGAAATGAAAGATTTTTAGAGAGAGAATAATATGAGAAGAATATACCAAATAAAATTTAATCTCTCCCTTGGCTCACAGAAAGTAGACAAATCAATACTTTTCTAAAATTTAACTAAGATATAGACTTTAAATTAGGTAGAACAATTCACTGGGCCTTGAAATCCTTGTGAAGAGCAGAAGATGGGATAAATGTACTTTCAGAAAAAAACTCAAATTTTTCCTTTTAACCATAGAAGCCTGGCCCAAAGTCACATTCTGAGGGGAAGGAAAAAAGAAAAAAAAAAAAGAAAAACAGCAAGCTGCCACAAGAGTTATTGTCTGGATACAAAGTTTGAAATTAATTTTCTGTCATGACATTTGCACAAAGTATTGTGTGGGGGTGAGTGGTTCTTACTCTGACGGGTGTTGGCAGAGCCTTTACTGTCTCATTTAATTGCCTCTGCATCAAGGGCTTTTGGTAACCCTGTCATCAAGTTGCTTTCTATCTTGTATGAAATGTATCACCATTCTGTGCAACAACTCAAGTTATAAGTCTAGCATGATTTCTTTGACATCTCTATGACTAAACCTCATTTGTTCAAAATTTGAACAACACTGAAGAATTTCTTGAATTAATATCTCTAGAAATATTTATTGGAGTTTTTTTGGTATTCATTTTGAGCTACAGTAAAGATATTTGGTTGGTAAGCAAGCAGTGATACACTTTGAAGTTAGGCATTTGCCTTTTGAATGAAAATCAGAGCACTAAGTTGTATTTAGAGTAGAAATTGAATAAACTCAGCTTGAGGACTTGACCTGTTAGACAGAATATTCAGGATAAAGTTACCTGGCATGAGGTAAGACAGTCAAAACAGCTCATGGTCTTTTCTTCACTCATGACATGCATTTTCTGCCTGCTGTGTGGCTCTTAGGGCTCCTATGAAAGAGCTACTCTCTGTCATAGGTTTATAGAATCATACAATAGTTTGAGTTGGAAGGGACCTTAAAGATCATCTAGTTCCACCTCTCTTGCCATGGGTAGATACACCTTCCACTAGATCAAGTTACTCCAAGCCCCATCCAACCTGACCTTGAACACTTCCAGGGAGGGGCCATCCACAGCTTCCCTAGGTTCCAGTACCTCACCTCCTTCATAGTGAAGTTCTTCCTAATTTCTAATCTAAATCTTCCCTCTTCCATTTTAAAGCCACTATCCTTTGTCCTATCATTACATACCCTTGGAAGAAGTCCCTCTCCAGCTGTCTTGTAGGCCCCCTTCATGTACTGGAAGGCTGCTGTAAGGTCTCTCAGGAGGAACAACTCTCAACTCTCTTAGCCTTTCTTCACAGGAGAGATAGTCCAGCCCCCTGATGATCTTTGTGGCCCTCCTCTGGAACCACTCTAACAGGTCCATGTACTTCTTATGCAGTGGGACCCAGAGCTGAATGGAGTACTCTTACCTCCGTCAACTTGCTGGTCATGCTTCTTTTGATGCAGCCAAGGATACTGTTGGCTTTCTGGGCTGCAAACACCCATTGCCATGTAATGCTGAGTTTCTCATCAAACAATACCCCCAAGTCCTTCTCTAGGCTGTTCTTAGTCCATTCTCCACCCAGCCTCTATTTGTGCTTGGGACTGTCCTGACGCAGGTGTAGGACCTTGCACTTAGCATTGTTGAACTTCATGAGGTTCACACTGGCCCACTTCTGAAATGTGTATCCAACCTCTGGATAGTATTCTATCCTCCAGAATGTCAACCGCACCACAGAGCTTGGTGTTGCCAGAAAATTTGTTGTCCATGTCACCTATCTTGGAATAAAACTGAAGCAGCAAGAAAAGGTCAGTTTTCCTTGAATTCAGTGAGCTGAAGTAGGAAATGATGGACTTAAGTGAAAACCAGAGCTGGTGAAAGGGAGGAGTATGGCCAGGGATAAAGAGAGAGGAATAAGAAGATGAGCTGGTATGTATTAGGAACAGCCAAAGTCAGCCAAAGAGGCAGATTGCTGTCTTTCACAGCTGGGGTTTCCCAGTCAGGGCTGCATCTACTTGCTTTTGTAAAAATCTGTCCAGGGCTTAATTACTACATCAGTTTTATTTTTCTCTTGAAATACAGCCGAGAAAGAGGATAGAGCAGCTGTGATCTTGATGTAGTTGGGTAAGTCAGCTCTTTCACCATATACAGTAATACCTGCTTGCAGAACCTTGAACACTTTTAGGGAATAACTACACTAGACAGCACTACTTTCAGACAGCAATATAGTTTTAACTTCTTCTAAAATATTATGTCAGCTAATGTCAGATACGAAAGGATTTCAGGTTCCTAAGAAGGTTATGATTTTTTTTTTTTTCCTCCCCTCTTTTTAAAAAAAGTATTGTACCTAAACATTTTGCCTAAATTTCACTTTAGCTGTGTCTGCTATTTGGGTCTTGTCCTTTGCTCTATTTATAAGTCTCCTGAATTGTAGTGTAACAGACTGTAAATCATACCATAGAGGCCTTTGGAAGGTGAAAAAACAGTTCCTTAATTAGAAAGCATCCACCTAGCCTAGAACTTGTCATAGCAACTGACTGAGCAGCTCCTGCTCATTACCTATTAAATATCTACTGGGGGAACTAGTCACTGATAACATGGAAGTTTCTTATGTGATCAAGATTGCCTTTAATTCTGAAATTCTCAGTCAGATGTCTGGATACAGGAACCTACAGTTTCAGTTGTACATGGCACAGCCTAGTATGTCCCACACTTTTAACCTTCTCCCTTTTGAGACTCAATAAAACCAGAACCTTTTACGTTACACTTCTCATTAAGGTCAGCATTTTAGGTATGGTACAGGGCTTCTGAACTCAATTGCTTTTGCTTGAGAAAAAAGCAGAAGAGGGCACAGAGCAGCAGAATACGGGAAGAAGCATCAACGTAACGCCCAGAGCAGCCCAAGAGGCATCAGGACTGCCCCTGGCAGTTCTGCACAGAGTCCCAGCTTACTCTAGGTTAGTTACTTCCCTGTAAGATGCTGTAAAAAGAGAATTTTCTCCCTCTACACTGAGAAAAAAATAGTCACCTCTTATCTCGGTAGACACTTGCTGTATTAGATCCCTCAACTTGAGCCATAAGGGCAAATTGCTGTTCTTTTATAATGATCCAATCTTCTTCAGTGCGGCTCCCTGATCAGCTTTCATCAAATGATAACAGGCACCTGCCAAATGCCCGTTACCAGGCAACCTCTGTGTTAATAAAACAAATCTCCTTGTCTGAGGCTTCTTTATTATCTGGGGTGACTATATTTCAATGGCCTAACATGTAAGTCAGTGCCTTTCCTTTGTTACCCCTCTATGAGACTGTATATTAATTTTAGCCCAAAATGGAGAGCAGACAACACTATAAAGCACTGATTTGCAGTCCAGGTAGACACCACTGTTTGCAACAGGATAGTGTCCATCAGCTGTTCTTCACAACGGCCAAGGTAATAGTAAGTGAAACTAAAGGGATTAGTACAGGCTAGTTTTGATGCCAGTTCTGCTTTAACAGCAAGCATCAGTTAACGTTACATTCAGTTACAGAGCTGAGAATATGTTTATGTAGTTGACTTCCACATTTGTTACCTTTGGTACCTGGAACCACTCTGTGCTTGTGGTACTTTCCTTGTAGACAGAGACAATTAGTGTATCATTTGGAGGACTCCAGGGATAACCAAAATTATTTATATTAGATTAGAGAGTAATTGGAATTAAGAATAATCCATGCAAAAAAAACCAAAACAAAACAACAGCAAACCTGATTAAAAATTACTAATAATCTATGTGACTCACGTTTCTACAGGCATTGGATTTTGTTTAGCTTGATATCAGGGCAACTAAATGGCAGGCTGTAAGCTCATTTTTGGGCTTGCTAGCTGTCTGACATTTGTAAATGCATGAACTCTGCACAGGTCTGTGTTGCCTCAGACTGATCATTTCTATAGCCAGTCAGCCTCTCAGCTGAAAGAAGCTAACAAGTACCACTTGCAAGGATTTGTATGTGATTCGTGAAAACTTGTTTCCTAGAGCCTGAAACCACAATTGATCTGAACTGCTTTCTGATAAGCAATAACTTTTTATTATTACTCATGAAGCTACCTAGGAAAAAAAAAAAAAGTAATGTAATAATGTAATAAAGTCGTCTGAGTGAAGTATGACTGTTTAATTTCTTTTTTAGACACAAAGTTAGACAAACTAATATAATTTAAATAAAAAATGTTCATGGTTCAGAAAATAATATATCAAGAATGAAAAAAAAAAGTCTAATTAGGCAGTTCTGATCTAAGTGAAGGCAGGGGGAGGAGAGTCAGTTTCAGTTCTTCCTTCCAGCTCTGCTGCAATAACAAAAGACACTTTATCTAGGATGTTTGGGAAGGGGCTGAGCTTTAGTGGTTCATTTAAAACATAGCCAACTAATTCTGAAATTGGTGCCAGCAAACACTTCTTTTTTACAAGGAAAGCGGTTCCCTGCATTATATATGCATGTTTGGAAGACTGCCAAAGCATTACATGTCTATGAACAGATAATAAGGAAAGTGCCTGTATACTCTACCAACTGTAGACCTCTGTCTTTTCTGTAACTTTTGCATTGTCCTTAGGGAAGGACAGAAAAGTAAGCTGAATTGTTCCCACTGCCAGTTATACACTTTCTCAGCAAGTGCATGCTTCTATTGTTAAGAAATACTTGTGCTCTCTTACTTGTAGCCAGCTAAAGAATAAACCTCAGACATGTAGGATGTTGCAAAAATGGAGAGACGGAATGAGATGGAGGGTTTCGATCACCATCCAAATAGTGATTGTTGCCTATAAGCAAGGACCAAAAGAAAGCTGAGTAAAATTGAATAGCTTCAATTTTTATCAGCCTCCTCTGTTTGTCCCTAACATGGGAGAGAGCTTCAGGCTTTTTCTTTTCCTTCCTTGGGTATATTTATGCACATATAAACAGTTCTTGTAAAAACGCCTAAGTGCTTGAGTATGCACAGCTTATATTCCCACAGGTAGCTGACCACTGATTCTGTTACATCTGTTTTTTGAGTAAGATGATTAGTAAATCATTCCAAAGAGTGATTCTTAGCACCACAAAAATATTAAACTGAAAATTAAATTAGAAAAGCAACATATGATATAAACAATCATGATGTGTTCAAATTTCAGTTTATTATTTTGATCAAAATTGAGCTTTAGTTTCTAGTGTATGTGCAATTTTTAGGAAAAAGTTCAAAATGTCTGATATTACTATAGTCTTTTGCACTCTATGTTGGAGTGTAAATACTTTAAATGAAATATCCTAGCAGAGGTTTTATTTATTTATTATACTCTGCATTTGTATTGTTTGTCATCATATTGATAAAGCTAGAAACACAATGAAGCTTAATAAAAATATGAAAAACATATACAGTTCTTTAGCTTGGTGATGCAATGTCATTAATTTTGACAATAGCATTGCACTGGTTTGACTTATTTCCACAACTGCTTATAAGTTTCTAAAACTGTAATTCAAACTTTTCTAAAGAGCATATTTAACATGTGGAAAAATTCCCACATGTAGCTCTAAACCCTCCTACGAGGATTTCTTATGATTGTTTCCCTTTATGTCGAGCAAGACATGGACTGGATGACATGATCTGTGTTGCCTAGGCAATTAGGCTGTATCTGACATTTATTTTTCTTTCTTGATCTCTCTTTTTAAATTACCATTTTGATTCTAAGAATGAGCTAGTACATTTATTTACCTACCTGTAGATTTTTCTTGTCTTAACAGTTAATTCACCGTACTACAGTGAAACTCTACAAGTTGCTTGAAGGACTACTCAAGCTTAAAATAAAATATATTTTTAAAATATATATACATTATGTATGAAATAGCAAAACCAAAGCAAAATAAAAATACTCCCTCTAGCTTTGCTGTGTAATGCTAGAAAATAGAATTGTTAAGTGCATCACTTGCCTGTCTCTCTCACCAGCTGTCTGCCAGAGCTGAAATAACAAGCTGTAAATTCTGATTAAGTGGAGTATGGAAAGTGACTGGATAGAATGCTTTTACTTTTCTTTTTTTTTTTAAGATCTACTTATTCATGTATTGCACAAAACAAACAAACAAACAAACGGCTTAAGCCTTGTGGTAAGGCACGTTATCTGTGTGAGTGATAACTGAGACAGGTCCTTACCAGAATAAAATTGAAAATAAAAAAAATAATTTAAAGTGACACCTACAGTTGTCAAATGTCAGTTTTGTAATGAGGAAGGGCAGTTCAGCAAAAGGCAGACTTTTTTTTTTTTTTTTTCCTGATCCTCAGTTATGTATCACAATTGCAAAGAAATTAGCAGTAAAACAGTAAACCACATCCCTACCAAAAAGGGAAAGTGCAGTAACAAAAGGAGAACAACAGCTGCTACCTAAAATTGTTTTATCTGCCTCTCTGTTGCCTGTGAATTTTTGCACTTCTTCCTTTTTCCACCACATGTAAGATATCACTGAAGGAAAACCAAGAGAGACTGTAAAACTTTTCATTCAAAGTCATAGGAGATAATGTTTTTGTTTTGATGTGATAAATCAAACACAGTGGAGACAGGCGGACATACAGAAAAATACTACTTCCTTTTACCATGAAAATGTGGTAGGTAGGATATCTGTCCAATGTAGGAAGCATACACATGGCACATTTAAAGTGCCTTTATAAGCAGCTTCACCATCCTCTAAAATGCTTGATTATGTCCATTTGAAGATACCATTCTTGGATATTTTCCTTCCTGTTAGCCACCATGCCATAGATTCTTGATTTCTATCCAGGTTTTTTTTTTTTTTAAATATCACAAAATATAAATATATAAATAATATGTGACAATGTAATGTGCAGCACATTCTTCTGATTATAAAAGAGCTTCACAATGTGAAAACAAAAACCAGGAAAATTGTTTGTTTCAAATCAGAAAATCCTAGTGCACAAATATATACACAAGTGTTCTCTATATTTGAACAACACATTCATGAGTTATCTGACTATTTATTCTCCAGAAGTCAAAAATCTCACAGATGCAAACCAAAAGGCCCCTAGCTGAAAAACTTCAGAGATGCAAACTGCTACCTAAGATTTAGGGAATATGAATTTCTGAATTGTTTTATTCTTGTCTAATGTGTGGGGAATAATTGATTTTGTAATTTTCACTAAGTCCTTTTCTTTCCCTTCCTGAAATGCACTAAAGCTTACAGATAGGATCAGTTTTTAGGAGCAGAAAAATTAAAATTCCTTTGAATTCTTTCCAAGAGTACCAGCATATAAGAAATTAATAGTATTTTCTTCTTCAGGAGCAAGACAATAACTTTTGCTTCATACAAGATTTCAAGAATATGGAAATGTGAACACACAAATTGCTCAAATCAAGAGAGAAGTGTGGAAATCACACTCTTCCTGTAAACTTTGAAGATTGTACTCATTAGATTCTTGGATCTTGAACTGACTGAACTGTGCAATGGTATGAGAAACAATTTGGCTTCTGATTATAGAAATTCTGCCTACATCTGGAGGAAATACTAAATTAGAGACATGTATCACACCCACAGATTAGTACCTACTTTGAGCTTCCCTTATGCAACGTGCAACCTAACAGGCTTCTTGCAGGACTTATAGAAGAATTTATTTTGAAATAGTTTCTTGGACACATCGATTAGAATCAAGAGTACCTACATAAACTTCCAACTTATAATTCTTAGGAGCTTCCACTAAAAGGAACGACTAAAGGAAATGCAACATTTCTGTAGCTGAGAGATTGGGAATTCCATCCTTACAATCAGGCAGTGGAACTTCATATTACTGCTGGATTTGGATCTTCTAGAGATATTCTTTGTTACAAACCACTAAAAATACCTAAATTTAGTGCTATCAGTTCCATCCCACGAGAAACAGCAGTTCTACACAAACCCCCAGTTTTGTTAGGGGGTGAATAGGAGAGGTTGGAACCTTAAGCCTTCTGGGCAGGAATTCTCTCTAGTTTTGGTATAAATTTACTTCTTTTGCTCACTGTTTAATGCTAGAGATTTCTGTATTGATTTATGTTACCTTTAACACATGCCCTTGATTCCTGCTTGTGATTATATGACATGTAATGTTTTCCTGAAGCATAGTGAAAAAGGGATAAAGCTTATAGAAATGCTCAGATATATGCTCTCAGATAGTGCTGTAGCTTAATTTTAGTCCCGCTCTTCAGTCTTCCTCATACAGTATTTCTCTTTAATTCAGTAAATAGCTGAGTCTGCTAGCTTTCTGTTGCTGTCCTATTCTTCAGACACAAATATCCATGTATGCATATTGCCTAGGATTAGAAAACTGTCCTCTCAATGCTAATCCAAGCAAGTGCAATATGCTTTCAGGTACCTTACATTTTTAGGAGAGATTTGATCTGCTCTTAGAGCAGTGGTGTTTCAAGTTTTCATGTATATGAACAAGAATAATTTTATACCACATTTTTTTAGGTAGGGTAGTCCCTAGATCTTTAATTATGTGTGTGTACTTTACCTTTAATTCAGAAATATTTTAGTGTCATTTAAAACTGACATCCTTGGGGTTAAGATTTTGCTTCTTCTGACAAGAATTGCACTCTTCATGTAGATATTATCCTTCATATTTTTGAGCATGAGAGCATTTGTTAGTAACACCACCAATCTGGAGATAGGAATGTGTCCTGCTTTTATTCTTTTGTACACTGTGGAGGAAAGAAAAAGTGAATTGTCCCTGGCAGCTGTACTTGAAGGAAATGGAGGATTTTGTGAAGTTACATATTTATAATGGTGTATCAGGTGGCCAGAGGGCCTGTTAGTCATGTTTATTCCTGTGATCTGATTCCACTCTCATGAAAATGTACAAAAAAGGCTTGCATTGATTTGAGAAGGAGTTAATTTGATGCCGTAATGACACTGCTGACTAAATGGCCACAGTTAAATTATCAGAAGTAATTGTAAAGAATGAAGGAGGAAAAAAAAGCCCTGGAAAAAAAACGTGATCCAATGTGGCAATGAGAGCTCTCCTACAAAGTGCACACCCCATTTGTAAAAGTTATTCTCAGTGCCAGAGCTCTCAGAGGTAAATTGATTTCCCCATGAATTCCAAATGTTTCTAATGACAAAGAAATTATTCAGTTTTCCTCTTCAACTAACATAAATATGTCGGAATAAGATTAAAGTGCTATATACATAGATAAAATTCAGTCAAATTTTTAATTGCCCTTGGGCCAGTAAACTAATAAGATATAGTGACCCACTTAAGCAGCTTGTAGGGGAAAAAATACTGCATGAAGTCAGCAAATCCCCCTTTCTTTGCTGAGATGGTAGTTGTAGTGTGCTAAGACTGCTTTTTTTCAGCAGCACTGACTTCTTGAAATGCATGGTTTGGCAGTCTATTGCACCAAAGCTGTGGAGTTAGACTGCCTAATTTACCAGCTACAGAAATGTTTATTTGAAAGATTTGACTAAATTTGAACAGTTTATATTCAAGTGCTCAACGAATAATACATATATGTCGTAAAGTATTATTGCATATTTATATCTTGATATACTTCAAAATACAAGAAAAAAATACACTATAAGCTTTCTTTATTTAGGGTGAATGAGTCTATGTTTAGTGTAAATCTTAGAGGCAAATGTATTTTCGTATAAAAATCAATGTTTACCGATACTTACTAATTTGTGGCACCAGGGAAAATGCAGCCATGGAATTGTTGTATTAATACTGCAAAGATCCATGATGAGCTGTGCTTAATGGCCAGATATCATGTCCCACTCCATTGGGAGGGAGAAGAAGGGAGTGAGAGAAGCTCAGTGATTTGCTTGGGTTGAATTAGAGAGACATACACCACAGGTCCATAACATAAAAAAAAAAATAATCCCCTGACTAAAACTACATATGATGTACTTAAAGGAAAGGGAAGGCAAAGAGAAAAGAGGAGGAGAGGAGAGGGAGGAGAGGGAGAGGAGAGGAGAGGGAGAGGGAGAGGGAGAGGGAGAGGGAGAGGAGAGTGAAAGAGTAGGCAAAGTTCTAGATCACCATCCAGGGTTCCAGCAACATCTCACCTGGTCCATTCCTTTGGGGTCTTTGGTGGTGGGGGCACACCTGACAGTGTTCTCGAGTTCTTTTTTATTCCTTGCTAAAAGGGGCATTGCTTAACTATCCCTTAATTTGCATAGGAAGAGTAGTGAGTTTGTGCTAATTTGAATAGATAGCTTGAAGAGGTGGTAACCACCATTCCTCTCATGTGCAAGAGGGGGAAAGGCAGCATTAAGCCTTTCCACCAATTGCATCGGTCACAGAGACCCTGTATTTTATTACCCTTTCCCTGATATGCAGCACATATGAAACCCTGGTAAGGGGACAAGGCTGCTTATCCTCTGGTGTACTTCACTCCTGGCATATTTTTGTCCCATGTTCTAACTGCCAGACTGCTTCTTACATCAACTCGTTCAGGTCAGAGTGTTCCACACACAGTGTTTGAGATATCAGCTCATTCGGATCAGAGTTTGACAGGCAGACTCTGAGTATAGCTATGAAAATAAGGGGGAGAAAGTGCAAAAAGAAACCCAGCAAACTGTTGCATGTGTAAAAATCCAGAACTTCACTCTGAGATTAAATAAACACTACTTCTCCCCTCCTATAACCAAAGCTTAAGGAGAATTGGGATTAATTGCCAAGGTAACTTTTTCTGAAGACCAGTGTAGCTAAATGTTACAATACAGGACTAGTTATAGATGTTAAAACTATTTAGCGTTAGGCAGCTATTGTATTTGCTGAAAGGCCTGAACTTTACATAGATTCAAGAGATAGGTAGGGACCTTGAGAGCACATACCAGCTAGTCAGGATTTGCAGTGCAATATTAGTAGGACCTTAATCTTTACAGTGGACATACGAGTGATGAAAGGCACACTACAGGTTGTACCCATAGATCAAATTAGATGCTACCTCAGTGAATTTAAGCGGGTAACTATTATCTAGCATCTTGTCTTTTGAGAAGCATTTGTATGAGGAGGGGAGATCTTCATAAGGAGTTCAGGTGCCTAAAGTAAGCACTATGATATATGTTTGCCAGTGAGAAAGAATCTCTTTTGCATTGAGTAAAAAGTAATACAGTAAGAGTAATCTGGGAAAAATGTGTAAAAAGACCTTTTAAATGTAGTAGTGCTTTCCAGGTGGTAAATTACAAACTGAGATGACCCAAGAACTACACAAGGACTTTAAAGAAGATTAAAATACATACAACTTCACTGAAGTTCATTTAAGTTCACTGAAGTAATAACACATGAGATAAGATGATGATGTTTATACAACATACATATCTTCTCAAAAATGATATCTTGTTCTTCAGTGTGTGATTTGGCAATGTATTCTTTAAACAGTTCTTGGGGGTTGTATCTTTTACTAGGTGTATAGAGGATGGAGCATGAATATTCTGTTAATAATAGAAGCTGTGTGCCTAATTTCTCATTAACAGTTCTGAATAGTGTACAATTCTTAATGCTAAGGTATGGGTTAGTGTAACCTCCCTTTTCCTTAATTGCAAAATGGTCTTCAAACCAATAAAACCTTTACAACCATTAAGTCTTGTACTTTTAAAAATAAGTCACCTGTAGACAATGTAATTTATAAACTTTTCCTTGACTGGCATTAAATTATAGCTTTAGGCACTGCAATGAGTAATGTAAGGACTGATTTAGAAGGTGGCCTTGTTGAAAACCTCTGGTTCACTTTCTTGCATCTGAAGCACAAATCAATTTGACACAATCTGTTTCCATTTAAGAATTTCCTAAACTTCATTTAGTCATTTAAAATTCTTTGTTTCATGTAACATAAAGACTAAAATCTTTGAAGTGCAATTGTAAACCTCTGCATGCACATAAAGGTATACAAGTCTTATATCTATTATCCCCTTGCCTTTAGCTGTGTGCTTAAAAAAAAATTAATCCCTTATGGAAGAGGAAGAAGTACTTCCAGATATAATACGGTCTTCTTTAGTCGCCTATTACTTATGAGAGTGCTTTAGGCAAGTGTTTTCAGACATAGCTACCTAGAGCTAGTCATATTTTCTGTATATAGGCAACTTGACAGCAGCCTTGGTTAGAAAGGTGACTGCAGTCTCCATGGCATATGTTACTTTTAATGCAGAGAAGAGTAATAATTGTTTTGTCAGAGAAGTTTATGCATGGACCTCGGGCTTCTAGGTCCCACAGGGCAATATATATTTTTTAAATATGGATGAAAACTTTACTTGTTAAATTCTTTCCACAGACTGTGACAAGCATTTGAAATAGATACTCCTATTTCAAGCTACTATCCTGCTTTTTTAGAACTGCAAATTTTATTTTGATATGGATGTGTGAAATAGTGATGATTATGAAAGGGAGAGCATCCAACTGAAAGTTAACCAATGAATAAAAATATAAGTGATGGTACTGAACTTTCATAAGAGAAGGGGTACATAACACTGCATTATAATAATGCCTTATTTTTAGAACATCCATCAATGTGTTTTCAGGTTAAAGGCTAAGAAAAGGATTAATGTGTCAAAAGACAATGTTTTGCAGATCATAAAGCAATAAAGCATTTTTTCCTAGAGTCAGCCTTATCCTATATTGCAGATAAAATTGCACTGACCTTTTATATATATTGACAAAGGTTTGATTCAACAGAACTGACTTCTGACTTTTATACTTTAAAAAGCTGTATAATTTGACACCATGGCAATCAGACTTTTTTAGACCAGACAAAATGCACAGGCAACTGGGGGAAGGTGTTAGATGCTCACTGGGAAGATCATCAAGCACTTTGGAATATTTCTAAGCTTTTCATACCACTCTGGTTTTATTCCAGTTGTTCTTTTCAATTTTTTTTAATGTATTCTTTATTTATTTATCCGATAGGGCACAGATATACTAGGTTTATCAAGGTTTATATACAATTTTGATTGTTGATCTGATTTTTTTTTTTTAAGATCTCTATGATAATGTCCAAATGTTAACGTTTCTTATTTCTTAGATTTCTTCTCAGGTTTTCAGCTATTCTAACAATATCAAAAGCATAATTAAATCGTGAACCAGAAAACAGACAGATACTATCATCCATCAGCTTGTCACTAGATACCAAGCAGAGTTGAAGCATAACCTACTTTATGTGCTTCTAGCTTGTTTGTTGTCAATCCAGTGTCTACACGCCCTATATTAATGAATCAGAGGAAGCTCTTACTTTCATGATAACTGTCAACCTGTGTTTTCACTTTCTATATACTTTAAAAATGTCTTTAATAATACGTGGGTAGTCGAGTTTCCTTGAAAAGTATATGTAGTATATGTCATCAAATATACTGGATTAATATCAGGAAACTGTTTCTGTTTCTGCCTTCATAATTGATTCACACGGTTACATTAGATACAGAAATGAACTACTAAAAATTTCAGTTTCTCATGTTCAAAAAATGACAATGATTTTGAAAAATGTTTGCTACAGTAATTTAATGCCTATAGATTGGATGTATCATAGCAGTGCTAGATATTAAGCACGGTTAATTTCACCTCATGAAAATTAGAGTGGGACAAACTCTTATTATGAATATTGTTTTAAGTAAAGTGCTGCAATGACAGATCGCTGAATTGTAAGAGTGGGTTTGGTCACTTGGGTGTTCTTTTCCCTCACTCTCTTCTCTGTTATTTAGTAAAACAATCATTGCTACTGAGTTTCTGAAAATGTTGGAGTAAAATCTGTTCTCCTGACTCTCTTGTTTGAAATGTTGACAAATTAATTTGGAAAAAAAAAAAAATTGAATTATATAAGTATTTATTATCTGAAATGAGAGGGATAATTCTGTAATTTTGGGTTTACATCCTTTAATACTTATGTCCACAGTTACTGATTAACAAAGAATACTCTAGCATGCAACTTAATTTGACATATGCAATGGGAAGTTCTGTTAAAAACATATTATTAAGATAGGTGTTTTTTAAAGTCAGATCCTCAGCATAGGAATATTATGCAAATCAGATCAATTCTTTCCAAGCAGTGAAATCTAATGTCAGAAAATACATATTTTAGCATAAATTATTTAGTGAAAAGTTCAGTTCCTTTATAGTAGTGTGCCTGAAGCATTTGAATATGGGCATTATGTATGGCCATCATTAACACATGTCATAGGAGATTGCACTTCCTTCCAGTTATTCATTTCAAGACTCTTGCCATTTGACATGGTTTTTTTGGTAACACAACTTCCATTATATTTTCCTTCACTGACAACATTCATGTATTGTCATCTTGCAACATATATCACCAAGTGTATTGGCAACTGCATTTCAAATTGTTCAGATGTTTGAAAGTCTGTTGCAAAAGCACTGTAAGTATTTCTGAGCAAAAAGTAGAAGAATGGAGGAAGGGATCACTGAAGGGTCACAGGGATAATTTCTGTCCTCTCTATTGTTTCAAACAAAAAAACAGTTATATACCAAGTTCTTAGTTCCTAAAAATGTTACTTAATTTATTTAAAAATAAAAATATTTTTTTCATCTCCTCTATGTATATAACTATTCAATTTCTAAAGTGCCCAGATGCTTGCATCTGGGAAGTTATTTTTATTTACAGCTGAAGAATTCAGTTGACAATTTCAGCCCACTAGCAAACTTTAAACATAAAACTCTGGGGGAAAAAAGCCTTTTCATTCTTGCGGATTTTTTCCCTCAGGAAAAAAAAAAAAATCCCCCTAAACCAAAACAATAAACAAATAAACATTTTGATTCATATATTCATAAATTTAAGGCTGGAAGAGATCCTTCAAAGCCATCTAGTCTACTTCTGTACTCCAGGCTAGAATCTGCTATGACTCTCATGCTTGACAGGTGTTTTCTGAACCTAAGGACAAGTTCATCATTAACACACAACCACCATCATCACCACAAGTCCAGTTAAGCATTCATGGGTAATGTAGTCCAGTGCTTTGCTATCCCTATCATCATGAAGTTTTTCTAGTTTTTACTTTGAATCATTACTGCTGTTTAATTTCTCATTGTAATCCTGTTTCCTTCTTCTATCATCTGTGGACATAGAAAAAATATTTCCTCCTATTTGCTAAGAATTTCTTACATCTTTCAGCAGTACTCTCCTATTCTCCTCTTCCTGCACCTGAGTAAATTCACTTGTTTCAGACTTTGCTGACAGATTCTTCTGATCATTCTCATTATCATCCTTTATCTGGTACATATGTCTTCATTGAATTACAGTGTCTAAAACTGGACACATTACTGAATTTGAGGTCATACATATTGTGAAACTATCAACATATGATTTCATATGGTCTGCAGGAAGCATTCCAGTCTAAGCAGCCCAGTATGGTGTATGCATTCTACACAACAGTGTGTTTTGGTTTGGTTTGGTTTTTTTATCTAGCAGAAGACCTAATTTTTCTCTGTCTTGTGGTGACATAGATTTTTTTCCATACAGATCACCTTGCATTTCTCTCTTTTGAGTGTTATCCTTTTTAAACATTCCTCTATTTTTTTCAGTATGCTTTTGAATTCTAATCCTGTCTTTCAGTAGATCTGTGATCTCTGCACACCTGGTGTCATCTGCTGTCTTAATAAGCATTTTCACTTTTCTGTCATCAATTCTGATTTATTTTTTTAAAGCAGTCTGAAGTTGAAGTACATCAAGACCCCTATAATATTTCCTTCCATGTTCATTGTAGACCACTTAGATACTTAGTGGGTATGGTTATCTCATCATTTTTATATCTACAGCTACCTTTTCTTCTGTCTGTTACCCGTTAATCTATTATTTATTCATATTCAAGACACACATCTTTTTAAAAAACATCTGTTAATTCAGTTAAGTCATTATCTTAATCATTCATATAATGTGTTATGATTTCATGCTTATGTGTTTTCTTCTGTATTTGCATACCAGCTATTGGAAGAATTACTTCTATCTGCTTGACAAAGTCTCTTTGAGAGGAGGCTCTTTCTCCTTTCTAGGCCTTTTTCCAAATTCACATGCGTTATACTTAAGAGAGGGAGGTGTATTGTAGGTGCACACTCAGTACATGCAAAATATATTTGGGCAATATGGAACTGTAGAATTACTGTGTCAAAAGCTAGTTGGAAGGGACCTCTAAAGATCATCCAGTGTACACACCTGCTCAGAGCAGAAGGATCCCTGCAATAGGTCAGATCAGTTATGGTTTTGTCTACCTGAGTCTTAGAAACCACCAGAAGTGGAAGTTCCACAGCCTTTCTGGGCTGTCTGTTCTACAGATTTTAATGTGGGTTGTTTTGGGTTTTTTTCCTCATAATGTCCAATCTGAGAGTCTCAGATTTCAATTTTGAGGTATTGTCCTTGGCAGCAAAGTGAGTTTGGCTCCAGCATCCTCCTTAGCCATGTTTGGTATAGTCATAGGCAACTATCACTGAAAATAGTGGCTTTTCTACTAGTAGAAAGAACACTCTGAAATAAAACCAGTCACAGTTCCATATGTTGAAGTGGAATTGTATTGTAAAATTCCCTAAATACACAGTTTATGGTTTAGATGTCCCTTCCTTTGTATAAGTCCAAAGCATTTAACAAAATGGACAATATTTCTGTTTCTTCCTTGATGAAGAGACAATTTAAAGCTGAAAAATGGTAACGCAAAAATAATGGAGTGTGAATAAGCTTGACCCATAATGGAAAAATAATGTTTAAGTTTGTGACCTTTATTTAAATGTTACAAAGGTTTTAGGTCTTTATTTTGAACTGAATTCTTTTCTTTTTGGTGTTCAGAATATCTTTTCTAAATTAGGGACAGGTTAAGTGTAATTTTATAAATATATGTGAGACTTTGTCAAATAGTTGTAGCTAAGCCATAAAAGAACTGAAGTAAAAACAATTCAGTGTTTAGAGCTCTGAAAATCTTTCTGAAACTGTGACAAAAACATCATTAAATAAATTATGATAAACAGCACATGGGATTTTATCAGGCTAAAATAGTACAGTTTAAAACTGCCTATCTTCAAGATAGTGATAAAACAGAGCTAAAAATTAAATTCTAAAAATATATCTGGTATGATATTAATATTTATTTTGAACTTAGTGGTAGAAATAATGCCCTGAGCAAATTTTCTGCTTAAACTTTCATGTCATAAAATACCTTCAAGGTAGGTCTCTGATAGTACTTTAAGTCCACACTTAATGATATTAAGAATAACAGATTAAATTATATACACATCTGTAAAAATATAGAAACATTGAGTGTGTTGTAGCTCTCTATCTGATTTAAATCAGGAGATTCCACGGACAGTAGCATGCATACAATAGTGTAGAAAGAATGAAGAGAAATGAGAAAACATTTTGAATTTAGATGGTAAATAATTTTGCTAGACCTTGCAGAAATTTTGCTCTTCTTGAAATATAATATTAAAGAAAAAAAAAAAAAGATAATAGTATTCTCAATTGCCACTTACTTTTGTGTTCCTCTGAATGCTTCATATAGTGCCTGCATTCAAAAGGACCACGTCACTTAATTTCGAAATTGATGGTGAAGCAGAAGATTTCAGGAATACACAGCAGTGCTAGGCAATGTGAGATGTAAAATATTTAAATTTCTTTCTGGGAAAGAAGTCAATGGTGTCTATTTTCACTTTGGAAAGCTACTACAAGATCTTTGACCACAGTAAAAAGAACGTATAGCAAATGAAAATATATTGTGAAAAATTACAGAGGATGAGCAGAAATTTTGGTCATGATAGATAAAGCTGCATGAACGAAGCATGAATTCTAATGTCTGATGACAAAGGTTAGGTGAAGTGAAATTACTAATAAATCACACCTTCTTAGAGTGAGAGTAATTAATCATCATAAAGGTTTATTGAACAAAGTAGTAAATTCATCACTCGGAGTCTTTACCTGTAATACAATTTATTTCTAAAACTATGCCCTGAAATGTTGGGCTTGATAGCATTTACTTATGTAGTAGAGAAGAGTATTTCCCTACTGTGCAAAATTTATGAACTATAAATGTGTTGTGTAAAACATAAGTCTAAATGACTCTAGGAGTTTTCCATTTAAATTCTGTTATTTGAAGTGATTTTGTCTAAAGAGATTAAGATAAAACTAAAAGCTGGAGGTTTCTAATTGTTCATTTCAGTCTTTCCTTGGAGTTACTTATGAATACTCAATTATTTTATTGTCTTATATATTTTATGTCTTAGTGTTTTTCCATGATGGTAATACTGATTGTTTACATTCTTATGAATGTTTCTCTGAACAGTAAGTCATCTAACTGCTGTACTTACAGTTTCTCTGTCCTTACACATTTGAGCATGCACACACACTCTATTATAACAGCTAATGTAATAAATATGGTAACAACTTACAATTCTTTGCACTCTTGTTGGGTTCCAGATCAATGATATCTGTGTCTTCCTAAAATAATTAAAATTTGTGCTTTTCTTGGTGTATGAGTCAATTCTTTCACACTTTGTAAATTAGATAAAGATTTTTATGATTGTATTGGATCATGGATAACAATATTTACAGTCTGTGAAAGAATTTGTCAAATTTCTCTATGATTTGGAATGAAGACTCAAGATATTTTTTACCATGTTTCATCTCAGTTGTTTGGTTTTTTTTTTCAGTTTAGAGCTGTGACAAATTCTGTTATTGTTCTGTAGTGAAGGTCGACACATGTATTCACAGAGAGGTTGCTCATTTCCCTTGTCACTCCAATGCAAAATTTTTCTTTTTAACTTTGTGATATGTGTAGCGGATCCCTCACTTCCTCAAGCTTGCAGCCTGAACAAGTTAAGCCAAATACACAAAGTAACGTGAGAGATCCTACCAACCACTTTGTTGAAACATGATCAGCCTTTGTGGGGACCCAAAAATATTTCATGGTGCACTTGTTTTTCCATCTAAAGATTATTGTTAAAATGTCTTTCTGTTTTTCTTTTGGTCCTTTCTTCTTTTTCTTATCTACTACTACAGACCTTTTTGTCCAGGTTTCTCATCTGCAGTGTACTGTCTTCAATCAACAAAATCATATGAAAAAGCTGGAGAGCCCTAAAAACCAGCACTGGAATAAAACCTGAGTTTCTCAGCCCCCAATAGACATTCAAATAAAAATAATTCTGAGAGTCTGCATTAGACGCATTTTTGGGTTTGTGATGAAGCAAACAAGTCTAATTTTCATTTGACAACCTCTAGTTCTAGTTCTCTAGTAGCTGAAAGATTTTTTGTTATCTGAGTCTTTGACAACCAATGAGAAATCAAGGAAACAAGATGAGTTTCCCCTACCTTCTAATTCGGGCTACTTGTCTATCCAAATCAATCTTGTTCTACAGTATGGTACAGACATAGATATAGATATGGGCCTTACTAATGGAGAATATTGATCTCTTGCAGAAAGGTCCCTATGAGTTGTACATCTACCTGGCTAAATAAGCCACATTTTTTGCCTTATCTTTCCAGAAACCACTTTCCCACCAACCTTAAGTAAGTGGTATCCTCCACTAAAGCAATATGGATTTTCTTCATTGATTAAGTTCCATATATCCACCTGTCACAAGCCTGTAGTTATTTCTATCCACAAGTCTCAAAGAGTACTGGTTAACCTATTACCCCAATAGCAAATCTTCTCCTGCAGAACCTGCTCCCAGAGCTCCCAGCATCTCCTTTAAGTAGATGGCACTTTATCCTTGTTATTCTTCTCACTGCAGATATCCTATCTGATTGCAGTTACTTCTGACAAAAAGATGATAGAAATACCAATCCTATGGCTGAACTGTTCTGAAAACAGTTATCTGATAGGAAATTCTTCAAAAATCATCCAGAATTTTTCATGAGGGGATTTTTGAGTTCCACATTATCCATGATATCAACATACTTGTTTTTTCATGAAGCTTCCTCAGCTAAGATTGCTGTTCACATGCTCAATATCAAGTGATTCTTGATGTCTGTATAACATTTATACATCAAGTATGGACTGAAGTCTGTAGTGAAACTTAAATAATAAGAAAATTGCAAGTATGTCTTTGTATTTCAAGCTATGCCTATGGTAATATTTTCAAGACTGATATTTGCCTTGGATCTCTGTCTATATCTTAACCTTGCATTATCACAGAATCACAGAAATGCAGAATGTTAGGGGTTGGAAGGGACCTTGCAAGATCATCTAGTCCAACCACACTGACACATCAGGATCACTTAGGTCAGGTCACACAGGAACATGTCTAGGTGGGTTTTGAATGTCTCCAGAGAAGGAGACTCCACAACCTCCCTGGGCAGCCTGTTCCACTGTTCTGCCACCCTCACCATGACAAAGTTTCTCCTTACATTTACATGGAACCTCTTATGTTCCAGCTTGCACCCATTGCTCCTTGTCCTATCATTGGATGACACTGCCTGTCTGTGGTATACAGAGCTGATGCAGCACTTGCTAAATTGATCTTACACTTGTGACTTACAATCAGAAACTCCACAGTTACTGAATGTGCAGGATGTACTGATGGGAATTTCAAGTCTGAACAGAGCTGCGTGGTGGTGGCCAAAAAACAGAACAAAAAACATTGTATTCACCTGCTGCGCTACAAGACATGATGCTCATGTGTTGATTATTTTCTCATAATCTTCCACTGTTCAAAGCTCTGCTTAGAATTTCTCTCAGAACCTCTCTGCATTTGAGAGGACACTGAAGTGATGATGGCCATGCTTTGCCTTACATGGCTGTATGCATGAGGGCCATAAGGGCTGGACAGAGAGGGCCATAAAGGCTGGACAAACCTTCCTCTGAAACACACATCCCAAAGGACTCTAGTTGCTGATCAGCAGTCTTTCTTTAGATAACATCAGCCTGCAGTTTTTATTTTGCAGTGCATTTGTAAATGCTGACATGGAAATTCATACTATGCTCTGAATTTTGGAAAAAAAAGATTTGAATGATTTTATGTGATTAATATGAACTTCAGTTCTTCAGATAGCTTTGAAATTCAGTATGCATGAATCCTGTTATATCATTAAAATTATAAGTGTTATGGTCAGATTTCTGCCATGCTGTCTAATAGTTCTTCAGGAAGCAATCAGTTAGTTCTTGCAGATAAAATATCTCTATTGAACAATGATACTGTTAAGAGTTATTAGAAATATTGCTGAGGATATTAATATCTAATTATACTAAACTGATTTGTAATTAACTCCACAGGAGCACAAGAATAATACTTGCAGAATTAATTAGGACAACATTAAATAGAAGACATTTTTCTTTTCTATGTGTTTGGTTGAAGAAATCAATATAGTTGTTTTGGCAACTTTCAATGGTTTTATATCCTTAAGCTTTGCAGACATGCAAGTTCCTATGGAAGAATCTATTTCTATTCTTCTTTTAATCTACACATTTTACTTATGCTCCAGTTTGGAACCAAACAAGTGTAAGGATTGCAAGACAGTATTTATTCTTCACCTTAATTAAAGATTCTCTCAGTCCTTTAATAAATGTCCTTTAATTTGTCCCATGTAAGATAATGACCGTTCAGGACCTTGGCAAGCCTAAAGGGTTTCTTGAACTGTTCTTTTGGGCTGCTTAGCTTGATATAAATGCAGTTAGGCATGACCTCATTTACCTCTTGTGGAAATAGATAATAGTGGCAAGATGTCAGCTCTTTATTTAGTTGTTTTTGTGCCAAATTTTGCTTTTTTTTCTTCTGCACTGCTGACCTTCAGGATATGCTGCAAAACCCTACCTATTTGCCAAGTTTTTCATAAGGGTTGAAAAGAGAACATTTTAAAAAGGAGTGGGAAAGATCTACATTTCTGTGTAGTAAGGAAGGGCTTAATTGCTGTTGTCTCAGTTCCTTAGCTGTGTCTGGAGACATAACAGCACACAGAAGAGGATAGATAGTTAAGAGATACTTCAAGACACTTCTGTGTTTTTTAATCCCTTATTAACTTGTATAATTTTTCTCAGGCCCCACAAGTTTCAAGGGATGTGCACTGTGCACACAGATGTCCTGATTGTCTTCCAAGGCCAGCAATAGGTGCCTACTTTAGGGTCGCTTATTTTTAGCTGTACAAAGAAAGTAGTTGTACACCATGTTCTTTGCCATATGATTAATTTGCATACACTTAATTTTGTAAAATGTGTCTTATCACTTGTTTATTAAATTAATTCATTTCAATATAGTCTTTCCTAAAAATCATTTCTCAATGTTACTATATTGTACAGAGGCCTGATCTTCACAGGACCTCACTGGAATAAATTGCTCTACATGTACAGTTAGGTGTAATCCTTACTTGTAAGATTTTCCTCTCAAATAAACAACATTTGTGTTTAAATTTGAACATTTCTCATATCTAAGTGTGAATCCTCTCTATGTTCCTTTGCTATTTGGCAGCAGACTGTGCTCCCACTTCTGTGTTTGAGAAGTGTACAGATTAGATATTTTCTTGGGCTCTGCTTTCTTTGATAGGAAAGAGAGCAGTTGCTTCCAGGCTCCACAGGTCTGCACTGAGATGCAGCTGCCTCAAACCAATTTTAGCCACTTAGAAACACTTTGTCCTTTTTTGTCTGAAAGCCCCTGTGATTTAAAACCTACTATCTCCATGGTCCCAGGCTGTTCAGTTCACTTGCTTGTCTACAAAGGGTAGACATTAAATCTAGTTTTTATGCAAATTTCTCAGCAAGAAGGAATCTCAGAAAAATGGAGTAGACCAGATGAAGTGTGATTATTGTGTGTTTTCATGAGCTTTAGAAAGTATTTCCTACTTCCTGTCAGCAGCTCTTTGAATGGAGGACTTTGGAGATTATGAGTAACTGTTTCTAATCTACAACCATATTTCCATTCTTCTTAAAGGTGTTTTCATTCCCAAAGTGATCATGCCCCACTTCAAAAATCACACAACTGCCTTGAACTGAATGGTTGTAACAGGTAATAAGGTTGTTTACTTTTGGCATCTCTATTATAACTTACATCACAGAGTTCAAAGTGTATCTCAAAAGAGAGTTGATAATATTTTCCTTTCATAGATGTCATAAGGATTAGCTGATGTTCTGAAGTAGGCTGAGTACGAATTATCCATAGCAGCTTGTGGCAGAGAGCTCTCAGAGTATGACTTTGTCACGTTTACAAATTATAGTGCTGACTAGACAAGTCACTACTACAGCTCAAACTGGCTAATGTAGTACATTTGTAATGCCCCCAAAGCTAAACTTTTTACATGTTATGTGCAGCATTTAAAAAGAATAAATGCTTAACATATTAATGAGACTGGGAGTGAGACAGAGATACGTGTGCACAAATATGAATGTTTGTATATGTGTGAAAACACATATACATATATAAAAGTTCTCTATGTGTAAGAGTAGAAGGTGGGAGTGGAGAGAGAGCATAAGGTATTCTGAGTGTTCAGTGTGTACAGCAAAAGCCCTTCTTTTGCCCATGAAACCCTCATCTTGCTACACATCTGCAGTATCTCACAGCTGCATTGCCTCCAGAGGACACCTTTGCTCTAGATGGAGCAGTAAGGGGCCATGAAAATAATTAAGGGGCTTCCCCTGTGAGGGAAGGCTGAGAGATCTGGGACTGTTCAGTCTAGAAACAAGAAGACTCAGGGGTGTAAGTGCCTGAAGGGAGAGTACAAAGAGGACAAAGACAGGATCTTTTCAGAGGACATAGGCACAAACTGAAACACAGGGTGTACCATCTGAACATCAGGAAGCACTTTTTCTCTGTGAAGGTGACTGAGCACTGCCACAGGTTACCCAGGGAGGTTGTGGAGTCTCCCTTCTCAGAGATATTCAAAAGCCATCTGGATACTGTCCTGGGCAACTGGCTCTAGGTGACCCTGATTAATATGGGAGGTTTGACAAGATGACCTCCAGGGATCCTTTCCAACCTCAACCATTCTGTGATTATGTGATTTCTGTCATGTGGCGTAAAGGTAAATTTTAGCAGACTAATTATTAAATGGAAGGCTGATTTTCAGTTAACTTTTAATGAAAGGCAACCATTTATAAGACTGTAGCTTATGTTATTTTTAATTTCCATTTTTGTATACATTTTAATTATGACTTTATATAGTTTGTGTGTTACCTCTTGAAGCAAGGAACTCTAAGAACTATTGCTGGTGACAACTCTGATGTAGTGTTATCTGAGGAAATTTGACTAGCTCAAATTCTGGAAGTGGTCTCACTTCTGACCATAGCAAAAGAATTCAGAGTAGACCCCACATTGCAATGGCTTTGGCAGTTAGATTTTCACACTGAATGATGTTTCAAAGACAACTATATTTTGCACTGCATTTAGTGGTTCTGGTATCTGGTATGCTTGGACACTAATTATTTTTTTTTCTTCCTGATGTGTACTATTACATGCCCTTTGGTTTCTGGATGAGTGTGTATTTTTTCCATGCTTAGGTTTGTTATTTCTTTTGCATACCTTCTCTAAGATGGCTGATATGTTCCTTGGATTATTTCACCCTGCATATCTAAAAATAGTTTGAAAATGTTTGGAGGAGATTTGAGACTTGAAATGAGCAGCAAATTGTAGGATGGGTGCTCTGTGGCCTATTTCTAGTTTAAAATGCTATTGCACAGTTGCATAACTGAAATGGTGAACTGAATTCTGTTGTCCAGTTGTTTCCCATGAGGAATATGCTTATATACTTGTACAGAAAAATATAAATACACTTCTTTAATAATCTAGTATTTTTCATATACTAAAAAAAAAAAAAAGGAATATGCTAAGAAACTTGAAATAAAGTAATAATTAAATTAAAAGTATCATGCTTGAGGTTTCATCAAAGAAGTTCTTTAGAAAAATACAGAAATCTTTTTATTATTGAAGCAGTGGTGGAATTTGACAAGTTACTTTTTTTCTTATCTTTCAGTAGCCAAACTGCAATGTGTTAGCTGAAGTTAAGCAGCTATAATTCATGGAAAGTAGTATCAGACCTGAGTGAAATGTCACCAAAATACCACTCTACAGTTAAATGAAAGAAGGAAGTGTAGACAAAATATTTGGAATATAAGCCAGTTTTTCAATAAATATAAAATCTATCTTTGCTCTCTAATAATTACCTCAGTTTGAAAAAAAAGTCTTTAAAACAATGCTGGAAGTCCTATGATATATTTTTTTACCACTTCTGTATATTTTTTGAATTGCTTTTTATTCTCTGTGTTTCCACCCATTCAGCTAGGTCCTTTGTGGCTGTTCTTTCTCTAAACACATTGCCTCCTGCCTTCCACTGGTACTGCTAAAATCCATGCCATGCAGTCGTCTGTGCTGTTTTGTGCTCCCTCAATCTTTTTTTTTAATCAAACAACCATTCTTCGGAAATTCTATTTTTGAAACCAAGATTCAAGTCTTACTGGTAGAAGCAAAGTCAAGGGACACAGGGTCAAGCAAAGGGCTAATAGAGTTTTATTTTATACAGTGTTAAGAGAAGGGTTGGTACTTTAGAGAAGAGTATAAAATCACAGACCATCGGTTGTGGCTGCAGGAGATGAGAAAGTTAAAACTGAGGTTGACAAGGAAAGGAAAGTATGATGTTGCCTACAGTATATAAGTGCGTCAGTATTTCTCTTCATAGGAAGATGGAGACACTTCTCTAAAGGCTTATCTGATAATGGCGACTGTCAGCTACAGACTATCAATTTACAGGACCTCCTATCTGGTGTAAGGCAATTCTTAACATTCAAGTTTCTGAGTACTACATTCTCTGTGTTGCAATTTCTTACATGCAAAAATATGAATTATCTGATTCTAGAATTTAAAAAGTGATGGTAGCTCAGAGGGAGAGGGGGGCAAGTCTGAAACAAGTTGCCAATAAATTGTGTATTATATACTGTAAAACAGGTCAGATTTATTGATGGTGCACTCAGCAAAATCAATGAGGAATTCTGAGGAATTTAGTTTAATACGCTTCTAATCTATAAATGCTATTGCTAACCTGTACTAGAATTCCTTCTCTATAAACTCTCAAGTATTCTTTATTTGAAGTGCTTGGTTCATTAAGCAAGTTTTTAAATTTTGAAGCTGATACCTATTTATTTATCTCAGCCCAGAATACCAGCAAATTATGAATTTCTTCTGCTCCCTTAACCTTTCTGTCATGGTCCTCATGAAGCTGACATGATAGCAATATCCTCAGGCTCCTTAATGAAGTTACAGAAATGTACCTTTAACTTAGGAAAAAATTAGATTTTGTGGGCATTTTGACCGTTTGCTTGATTTGTATCTTAAAATAACATCAATAGTATTTTTGTGTCTCGTTCATTACACAACAAAACAAAGCAAACCAAAAATTCCACACTTCTTATCCAGCAAGAAATTTCATTAAATTTCAAATTGTACTTCAAGAAAATAACTAATCAAAAGTACAATCTAAGTAGAAAATAAGAAATATGTAGTAAATGAAATAGGCAAGTGAGAACTCTGGCTGGCTGGTAAAGCACAGTTTAAACTTATGCAGTTGATCTTACCCCCCAAAACAGAGCAGTTTGATTTTGCCTGGAAATGGACCCTGGCCTGGGGTGACTCTCAAGCCTTGCTTTGGACTCTCCAGAAAATTCTAGTCAACCCAAGAAACATCTGTGCCAGAATGTGTGCTAGCAATTTAAAAGCAGGGACAGCTATGCTACAGAGTTTGATTCATGGTTCATTTTGGTGCAGACATTGACTCTATGGCACAGACAACTTTCAGCAAGGACAATTGCAAATAACCATTTCCCTCCTTTTCCACTACTTTTTATCCTTCCAAACCAGCATGGCAGTAATATGGAAGTTATTCATTTCAGTATCAGTTGTCTTAGTCCTGTTCACAAAACATTGTTTTTATTAATTAGTGGTATGGATGCCATAAGAAGACAATACATCTCATCTGAAATGCTATCCTACTTCTCTTTAAAATAAATGTACACATAATTGCTCTGACAATACAAAGCAGTATTACAGTCTAAATGATAATTTTTTACAGTGTATTTTTATGCATGCTTCCCTGGTACAGGTTGAAAATGTGAAACCAGGGCACTGTTTGTCTGGCTAGTATGCGGTATTGTCATTATCAGAATTAATAGTGGTCTGCAGAGAAGTACTTATATAATGATATGCTTATTTTTATCAATACAGTGATTTGTGAAGATAAAAACAAACCTCTTAGGCTTTTGTCCATGTGCCTGAGGACCAACAGCTGTGCTCAATACAATTATTTTCAGGACAGAATATACAATCTAGACAGATGCTAAACTCTTCTTACCTTGCTATTTCTGAACCTTAACACACAGTTTCAAAACCATTAGATGGGTTGAGAACTCAGGTACATGTATAGCAAATTGCTTTAACTCGTGTTTTTCAGAGTGTATGTTCACGTAGGCATCCCAGATCATAAATTCAAGATGAGTAAGACCCAAAACAAAAAGTATCTAGCACTTGATGGGAGAATGATTACTATATAAGATTACTGTGAGAGCAAAAGTTTAGAATGAACCCCTGGATGCTGTCAAATTCAATTGCTATCTCCAAGCAAGCCAACTTCAAAGTTACATCAGGTTGTTTAGGGTCTTATCCAGCCAACTTTTTAAATTCTCCAAGATAAGATATTCCACAGCATTTCAGAAACTCTGTTCCCCAGCTCCACTACTCTCATTGTACAGGGTTTTTCCTCTTGTCCAACCAGAGCTTCCCTTGTTGCTGGTGACAATTGCCTCTTGTCCTTTCACCATGCACCTCTGAGGTCTGCCTCCATCTCTTCTGTATACACCTCTTAATTAAGAAGTAGTCTATTATAGATTGTAGTTTATCCCTGCTTTATCTTGGTTAACTGAAAAACTGCAAGTGAATGGATATTTACTATTATTATTACTACTACTACTACTACTAAAAATAATAAAGGAAGATAACAAAAAGAGAGAAATAAAACCTAAGAAAAGACAAGTTATACACAATGCAATTGCTCACCACCTGCTGACTGATGCCCAGACAGTTCTCAAACAGCAATTGGCCTCTCCCTCCCAGATTATATACTGACCATGATGTTCTATGGTATGGAATATCACTCTGACTAGTTTGGGTCAGCTGTGATGGCTGTGCTTCTCCCTCCCAGCTTCTTGTGCACCTCCTCCCTGTCAGAACATGAGGAACTGAAAAGTCTGTAAGATAAGCGTTACTTTGCAACAATTAGCATCAGTGTGTTATGAACATTATTCTCATACTAAACCAAAAACACAGCACTGTAACCAGATAGTTGGAGGAAAATTAACTCTGTCCCAGCTCAAACCATGACATATTTCTAGCATCAGAATATGGGAGCTGAAGGATTGTTACTATGGCTTTTACACTATTCTCTTCACTTTTCCCTTTACCTATAATCTTTTATTATGCTTTTTTCTCATAATTTTCTGGTCTTCACAGTGATTCTCTTTTTGTGCTCAATGCAATTTGTTTTTCCTTTTATGAGTCAGGCTTTCCAGCTGCATGTCAGAACCTGCAGTAAGTCACAGCTATCCTGCTTCTAATTTACAGCATTGTTTGTGCACATAGGGAGGCAAAGCCAAAAGATTTCATGGACTAAATAGAAGAATGAGGTACTTGGGTGTCAAAAATTTGCAGTTAATCTCTACACCTATTTTTTTTTTTTTCCCTGAAAAATAAACATTTTCATAGGGAAAAGAAATGTTTATTGTGATAAAGTTTAGTCATTATGTCACACTGATGTGGCAATGATATTCATATCTATGAACTAAGACTTATTTGTATTAGAATTAGGTGCGTGCAGGTAATTAAAAAAGAACACTTTTTTCAAAGAGAATGTACCACTATTTTATTTTTACCTCTTTTAAGGGTTTATTCAGAGAAAGAATAAGAAAAACTCATTCCCCCCCTCCTTTATATAGGTTTACTATCAAATGGTGATCATGTAGAAAGAACAGTCATATTTTTAGAAAGCATTCCACGCTACCTTTCAGACATAGACAGCATGACTCATGGTAGCAATTTCTGTATAAACAAGAGGAAGAAAAAAATATGAGAAAAGTATTTGTATATTTAAAAAAAAATATTCATTTTTAGATACAGGCAAAATTACATTTAACTGTTCAGCTTTGTAATAAACTTTCAGTAAAATTGTTTAAGGCATGTCATTGTAATTATAATATATCTTGTCTTGATTTATGCTTTATAAATTCTTATACTAGGTGCATATTTTTAGCATCTTCCAGTAGTATATTGTGTGTTGAATACATCCTGCCACTCTGTATTTCTCTAGAATATTCAATAACTGATTGTTTATTTATTTATTTTATGTGTAATATATGCACATATGCCTGACATATGCTTATATTCATATATATGAGTTAATGTTGCAGAAGGCAAGTTCAAAAGGTCACAGTAGTTGTTGTGCTTTCCTACTGGTTTTTTTTTTCCTACTTAGAGAAGAAAGCGGAGAGTCCATTTATGATGCTCTGTGGGAAATATGACACAGAGTTTTAGTCTAGAGCCTTCAAAAAGGGTCTGTTGGAGAAGGTTTCATGCTGTCATCCATATTTCTATTGTATGATCAATTTTAACTAGTGGTTGATGAAACAGTATTTTTATTTTCATAAAAGACAGAATCTCTGAATGAGATTGACCATAAGTGAAAGCTGAGGCAGAATTTTGTTGAAAGTGGTGCCACTTGCTATCTTTAGTTAGACTGGAATACAAAAGTTCTGTTATACTTTGTCCAAAACATAAAAGCACTTGGGAAAAAATTTACCTTGCTGAAGGTCAAGAAATAAGCAGTACAGTAAGTGCCAAGAAGCACACTGAAGAAACAAATGTGTTTAAAAGCAACTTATATACTGACCTTCAGAAAGAATAATGGCAGATGATGCTTTTATTTAAAACAAAAGGCTTAATCTTTTTATGAATCAGATGCATTACCATAATCAGCATCAGTTAGCATTCTTCACTGACAATTATTATTTTTGACATTTCTAGACTTATCCTAGTTTCAGCACATAAAAAAAAGACCTTGCCCTTCACTGCCTTTGGAAGAATAAAATATCAAAGGAAAAATGTGTGCAAAAAGTTACTTAATAAACAAATGAATGAACTTTAAATGTACTTCCTCTAAAAGCAATTTTTTAACATCTCGTGTTATAACCACAGCAATTCATAGTAGTCTTCAGTATAAAGACAATCTCTGTCAGCACAGGTCATAAAATGCAGTCACTCAAACTTAATTAATGGGCTTTAAGATGCATGATTTTTCTCTGCATGGTGAGTTCAGGTGTGTGACTATGTGCCACTTGAAAACTGCAGTTAATCACTTTGATTTCAAAAAGAGTACATGCTTAGTTCTTTAGTACTTATATTCTCACTGACGTTTGGTTTTATACAGGTCAAGGCAAGTCTCTGCTTTTAAAGTTTGCTAGCTCCCAGTTTATGGGCCAGTCACACTTTTTCCCAGTTGGATGACAGTTAAAATGCAAAAAGTGAAATACAAAAGTTAGAGTTCAGGATGTTCTGTGCAATCAGACAAAAAGACAGTAATGAGAGCTGATGGATCTGTACCTTTCTTTTTTTTCTTGTGTAAGGAGTAATTGAGTACCTTAACTGATAAACTGAACAGAACTATGCTTCTCTGCTTTTCTTTGGCTTTTCTCTTAATACAGGCAATTTGTACTAGAGAAGGTGGACACAGTCTGAGTATTGTAAATTTACAACCGTTTAGTTATTACATTAATGTTATAAATTCTTTCTTTCTTCTTCATCTGCTTGCTGCTACTTCTCTATTTCCAAAGCCATAGATGGGAGCAGAACCATGTACCGTATTTGTTCTTGCAACTCCATTAGCAAATATGGTACAATTACCAGACTCAGTTGTTAAGGGTGATCTTCCTGGAATCTTGAGACAATATTAAAAGGAATCATCTTTCACCTATAAGGAGATGGAAAGGTGCAATAAATACATGTAACAGCATTCATAGATTGATTAACAAAATGTATGGACACTACATTTTCTTGACTAAATCATGATTAATTTCCTGGTGTGGCATCAAAGAGACTTTCTGGAGAATACTTATTTCACACTCATGATAGATCTCCAAATTTATTCCATCAGCTGTTAGCTTCCTATGTAGAACTTCTTCAGATCATCCTGAACTTTCAGTGAGGAAGGGAAAAACATGCACCTAAGGGAAAATTACTGGAAATTGAATCTGGAATCTTTTAAATTCTAGACAAGAAATCCCTGTGAGGCTGCTTAACAGACCCTATAAAAGCAAAGACATGTCCTCTCTCATGGTAAATACTTTATCACAAGGATCAAGACTCTTCACAGTGGTGAATTGCAACTTCAGTTCTCATTTTCTTTGTATTTTGCACAGAAAACAAATCCAACCAAGAAACCATATATGTTCTTTTCTCAGCTTCTTAGAACTTTCTTTTTTGAAAGATGTTGCTAGAGTCATTTCTGTTTATTGTTTTCCCTGTTTCTAGATGTTCAGCTTGCCAGATGAACATAATTACTGACAGAAAATTGCATTTATTTAAAAGTAAAATTGAATTACTCTTACCATCCCCTCCCAATCTGTATCTGAAAGGATTAGAAGGGTGTAGATTACAGATCACTGTACCATTATCATAGAAAATCCCGTATTCCTCCTTCTTCTACCTCTTCTTGCAAATTCCCCCTTCCAAACATAATAAAGAGTTCCCATTCATTGACTGTTCAGTCTAATTATTCCTAAATATAATTATACTGCTTTCACCATTATGGGATATTAAATGGTGCATTCTTGGTAAACCCAGTTTTAGCATCTGCCAAATGCACATCTTGCCTGAAAAACAGATAGCTACTTCTAGGTGCAGCACTCACCTACATCGCAAATCTGATGATGCCACATCTTATTATGCTCTGAATATATGTTCACAAAGGACAGATAATAAATAATTTCCTGATAGGGTACTCATTTTTTGTACTTCCTGGTCTCAATAGCCTTCTCTATGTAAAATGCTTTTTGCAGTTCTAGTATCTTAAGTATGATGGTATTGACTTACTACATTAACAAGAGATGCTTGTATAGATAATGTCCATTTTTGGAATACAACCTGATGTGGAGTAGTCTTCCAAAATACGAACTGGTTGAACTAACAGATTTCTCTGGTGGACATTTGTATCAATGATTCTCACAGTAAACAACATGAAGCCCATCAGCATAACTCCATCTATGAACCAGGGACATCCGAAATTTGGAGACATCTCATGTAGCATGACAACTAAAACTTTAAAAAAGTAAAATAGAAGATAAGAACAAATTAATGAATCTTTTCACATTTGTGTAGAACAATGCATAACTTCGGTGTTAAAGGGTGAGAAAGATGGCACAAATTAAACAAAATGGAGATAGTGAGAATGGACATCTATAGCACAGTTCTTTTTCCTTTTACCATCACTCATAATCTTTGACTAAATTACTGAGCATTTCTAGCCACTCTACAGATAGGAAAATGTCCTCATTTTCTTCCATGCAATGTGGTATTAACACACTGAGTGAAGCCATCATAAAACGATTGGAGATACTATGAAATGGAAAATGTGAAAAGCAGTACTATGAGCAGTTTGGTTTGGCTTAATGCTGTTATTTTTCATCAGCACCCTATGGATAAGAATCTTGACTTCTGAAGTTTTCCTAGTGGGAAAACTCTGATTCTTGACACTAATTCTAGTCTTTGGGATTCAGTTTAGCACAACCATGACTACAGCAGAGGTTAGATTTAGAGGACTCTATTTTTTAGATTACTGATAAAGAATAAATATTCTATCTAGATTACTATAATTTACATCAAACATAAGGTAATGATTACAAGACTGAGATATAAGATGGATGCAACTGCCAAAACATGGGGTTTAGCACCATTTTACATTGCTTTGGGTGCCATGTCTGGTCTCACTTTCTTGGCAGTCTTGTATACACATATACAAAGAAATATGTAGATGCATATGCCTATATTGTATATATATTGTATATTTTTAAATAAGTCTTAAGATTTTCTGTAGAATGACAGTTCACATAAACAGAGTGCACAGTGATCCATTTGTGCAGGTAATGAATGCAGAGTCATTGAAGTAGGTATTGCCAGTGTTAGATACACAAACGTTTAGGTGACCGTTTTTCATATAATAACATCAACTTTGGTCTTCTTAATGGACATTACTTTTTTTCCAGTTTTCAGGTTTTGAACACAGTTTGGGTGAATAAAGAAGTAATGTTTATTTATTTTTTAATAAAACCCTCATCAAGGATTAACACAGTAGACAACATGGACGAGTGCACAGCCAATGTGGAGGTAGCAGTAAACAAAGGCAAACAATAGAACAGCAGGTCCCCTTTGCAATCATAAGTAAAGGGTTACACTGATATTCTAAAGAAAGTGTTTCATGCTGAACTGCTATAAATCTGAGACATGACAGCAAATGGAGATTTTCTTATATCTTATTTTTTAAGAGGATATTGAAAGCCTCTTTTTACACTTTTTTCATCACAGAATCTTCAGTGTGTAGCTCTTAGGAGGCAGAGGAAGACAATGCTTTCTTGCTCCATCAACTCACATTAGGAAAAAAGGTCTCCTCTTTTTACTATCTTCTGCCTATTTCTTCATTGAAACTTACAAAATAATGTCATATTAATGCTTTCCATTGCTAGACTGAGCTTCAGATGTTTCTACTTTCCCAGGAAAGTTTATACTTTCCTTGGAAACCTTTGAAGGATTCTGCAGTTCCCAAAAATTCTTGTTCTTAAAAGGTGAAAGCCAAAAAAAGTTTACAATGTAGTGCTTCCCATGGAAGTTCTCTTCTCTAATGCACAATATGGCCAGGATTCCTCCGCCCTCTCCATTAGGCTTTTGGATCAAACCTGGTTACAGGCAGAGGGAATGATACCTGGACTTTCTACCCTACAATTTCCAAAGTATTCAGGTTCATAGTTTTGGTTCTAATAACCTAAACATCCTTCCTTTGACATGGAACAAATAGCAATAGAGAATGTCAGCTAAAAAGTTCCAATTTGAAGTGTTCAAACCTGGAAATGGAAGAACAAAGATCTTTGTCCAACTGTGTCCTGAATGACTAGACCCTGGAGAACATCAGGCCAGCCAGCATTACCAGATTCTGCTTCTTGTTAGGGTATAAACAATGGAAAGCTGCCATCATTTGAGACATCTTTAATCTTGTTGTGATTATCTGTCAAATTAAGAAGGTAAACCTTTCTACTTTAGATTAATCTTTTTCTCCTTTTCAAAAATTATTTTTTCACATCAGAAATTATTCATTCATGGGTCAAAGGAAAAGTATTTGTAAATGCCTTGGAGCTGAGACAATGAGTTGAATACGTCCCATAATTAACTTTGTTTTATTAAAGTAATGTTTCAAATATTTTAAAGTAATTAGTTTCACAGAAGTAATCTCACTATAGTCTTAAAATAAGTTATATGTGTGCTTGAAATGACAGGAGGGAAATGAATCTTCACTGCAATAGCATCTCAACTTGGAAAACACTTAGATATGGACCTGTGATCCTTCATCCTTGACACTTGTGTGAGGTTGCTCATATGCTTCATTTCAAGCAGAGGTGTGATTGCAGGATTGGGCCTATGGATTTGTCTTCACCGGGAGTTCAAGCTCACCGAAAACAATGTCCTTTCAAGATTAAGAACTTATTTAATAAAGGTACTTCTATTTTTATAGGCTGTTTAATATAATGCATATTCCATGTGTTCAAAATAAGTATGCAATAGCTAAACTCAATGCAGAACTTCAGCAGCATACTTATTGTCTTTTTATTCTCTTCACCTATAGTTTGCAGCAATCAATTCAAATTAAAATCCTGTTCTGGAAGTGGTTGAACCATTTTTTTTCTAAAGTAGTTGTCAAAAGACAGCACAATGTAGTGGTTTAAAATATTAACTGAATGTAAATGTGCTTGTCCTAGGAACATCTCAGTACTGCAATAATTTAAGTGATGCTTTGATTAGTCTTCTTTCTACTGAAAATAATTAAATGAATAGAGGGAGGATATATTAAACAAAAATAGCCATTAGCAAAGCTAGAGAAGAGCTGATGACATCAGATAGCTGTGTAGTTAATCAGAAGAATATAGGACTGTACACTTTAGATGGGTAAGGTGAAAACATTACCAAAGAAAAATGTGAATTCTTAAGTCATAAAGCTAAAGTTTTAATGGTTATATTAAAACATATGAATTTGGGTGATCCTATGAAAGGAGTATGCACAGAGCGAAAGGTCCGTGTGAAAGTATATCCTGGGATCGGCTGGGATAGGTTAATTTTCACCAGAAGCTGTGAGGGGACCACAGCTAGGATAGACAACCAAACCAGACAATGAGAAATTCAATACCGCATTGACATCATGCCTGCAATATAAGGGCAGAGAGGGCCAGGCTCACTCAGTCTAGGGTGGTGCCATTGGTACTGATGCTAGTCCGGTCCGTGAGCTTTATATACTGTTTCATTACTGGTATTGTTATTACTGTTGTTTACTTCTCCTTTTGCTTCACTGTATTAAATTCTCCTTATCTCAACCTGCAGGGTTAGATCTTATTCTCCCTATTCTCCTTCCCTTTCAGGGGGTGAGGGGTGGTGAGTGAGCAGCCCCATGCTGCTCACCTCCCATCTGAGACTAAACCACAACAAAGCAGTAAAAGTTTGTAATGTACCCACAAGATTTAATTTACTCCTGTCACCATCACTCTCTATATTTTGTAAGCTTTTTCCTCTCCTTCCTTAAGATGGAAATCCACCATGCTCTGAGACATCTTTAATCGTGTTATGATTGCATGTCGAATTAAGGGGTTAAGAAGGTAAATCTTTCTACTTACGATTGCCTTTTTTCTCCTTTTTTGAAATTAATTTTTCATATCAGAAATTATTCATTCATGGGTCTAGGGCAAAGTACATGTAAATGGAGCTGAGACAATCAGTTATAGATGTCCCTATAAAAATCACCACATGTTACAAGAAGTTAAGTTATTGTAAAGTGTGATAATAACCTACCTTTCATTTGCAGTGCTGAAAAGATTATAGTACAATCATAGAATCATAGAATGATAGGGTTTGGAAGGAAATTCTGGACATCATCAAGTCCAACCCCCCTGCCAGAGCACGATAACCTAGGGCAGGCCACACAGGAACAGATCCAGGTGGGTCTTGAAAGTCTCTAGAGAAGGAGACTCCACAACCTCTCTGGGCAGCCTGGTCCAGGGCTCTGTCACCCTCACAGTAAAGAAGTTTTTCCTCATGTTGAGGTGGAACTTCCTGTGTTTCACCTTGCTACCATTACCTCTCGTCCTGTCACAGGGCACAACTGAAAAGAGACTGGCTCCTTCGACTTGACACCGACCCTTCAGATATTCGTAAACATTTATAAATGTTTATCATCTCTCAGTCTTCTGCAGGCTAAACAGCCCCAGGTATCATAACCTTTCCTCATAAGAGAGATGTTCCAGTCCCTTATCATCCTTGTAGCTCTCCATTGGACACTCTCTAGTATTTCCCTGTCTGTCTTGAACTGGGGAGACCAGAACTGAAAACAATACTTCAGATGTGGTCTCACTAGTGCAGAGTAGAGGGGGAGACAAACCTTCCTCGACCTGCTGGCCCCACTCTTCATTATTCACCTTAGGACAGGTGGCCACAAGGGCATATTGCTGTTCCATGGAGAACTCATTGTCCATCAGGATACCAAGGTCCCTCTGCATGGGGCTGTTTTCCAGCAGGTCTACCCCTAACCTGTACCTGTACATGGTGGTGTTCTTCCCCAGGTGTATGAATCTACACTTCCCTTTGCTGAACTTCATTTGATTCCCCTTTGGCCAGCTCTCCAGTCTGTCCAGATCTCACTGGATGGCAGCACAGACTTCTGGTGTGTCATCCACTCCTCCCGGTTTAGTATCATCAGCAAACTTGCTTAGGGTACAATCTATCCCTTTATCTAGGTCATTGATGAAGATGTTGAATAAGACTGGACCCAGAACTGACTCCTGGGGAACACCACTACTTACAGGTCACCAGCTGGACTCTGCACCGCTGATCACAACCCTCTGAGCTCTATTATTCAGACAGTTCTTAAGACATCTCACTGTCACCTCTTCCAACCCACACTTCCTGAACTTACCTATGAGGATGTTATGGGAGACAGTAACAAAAGCCTTGCTGAAGTCCAGTTAGACCACATCCACTGCTCTCCCTGCATCTATCCATTCAGTCACACCACCATAGAATTCTATCAGATCACTTAAACATAACTTCCCTTTAGTAAATCCATACTGGATACTCTTGATAAACTTCTTTTCTTCCATGTGCTGAGATATGATCTCCAGAATGAGATGCTCCATTACCTTTCCCGTGTTGCCCTTGCCCTTCTTGCCCTTTTTGAAGACTGGAGTGTCATTGGCTTTCCTCCAGTCCTCAGGCACCTCACCTGTTCTCCATGATCTTTCAGAAATGATGGAGAGTGGTGGAGCAACAACATCAGACAGCTCCCTCAGCACTCGTAGGAGCAGCCCATCTGGGCCCATGGATCTTTGTGTGTGCAGTTTATGCAAGTGATTTCTAACCCAATCCTCGTCTACTCATGGAGGGACTTCCTCCTTCCAGGCTTTCAGTCTTAATTCCAGGGTCAGGGATTCCTGAGAGCTGGTCTTAGCAGTGAAGGCTGAAGCAAAGAAGGCATTCAGAAACTCCACCTTCTCTGTATCCTCTGTCATCTTGCATCATTCAGCAGTGGGACCACATATTCCCTGTTCTTCCTTTTACCATTGATGTATTTGAAGAAGCTCTTCTTGTTCTTTACATCTTTGACCAGAGTTAATTCCAAGAGGGCCTTGGCCTTCCTTGTTGCATCCCTACATATCCTGACAGCATTTCTGTAATTCTTTCTAAAGAACAATCCCTTTTTCCACATGCTATGAACTTCATTCTTCCACTTGATTTTTTTCAGCAGCTCCTTGCTCATCCATGCTGGTCTCCTGCCTCCTTTACTTGATTTTTTACTCAGGGAAATGCAACTGTCTTGAACTTGGAGGAAGTGGTGTTTGAATATCAACCAGCTCTCTTGGGCCACCTTACCTTCTATAGTCTTAGCCCAAGGGATTCCTTCAATAGTTCTTTGAGGAGGACAAAGTTATCCATCCTGAAGTCCAGGGTTGCAATCTTACTTATTGCCTTGCCTCTTCCTTGTATGATACTAAACTCTACTATGTCATGATCACTATCACCAACTCTGCCCCCAACCATCACATCCCTGACCAGACCTTCTTTGTTTATTGATACATGGTCCGGAGCACTCCCTATAAAATAGGAGATGTTTATGTTTAGATTAAACATGGTATGAATTCTGTGTAACAAAAAATATTTATCTCTTTTACATTTTTACAGAAGCAGATAAATTTGTTCAAGTTAACACATTCAATACATTTCCTGCATAAATTACTTGAATATTAACTGATAGTTTTCAATTCATATATGACTGCTAAAGCTAATAAACATTACATGTCCTTTTGAAATAACAAGCAGAACTGAAGTGTTTGGGTCTGGATTTACCTGTACAGGAAATTGCCTCTATCCATTTTGAAGTGGCAGTTGTCATCTATTTTTCATCAAGATCTGTTCACTTCTGTTGTGCTGAGAGTATTCTTCTAGAAGGGCTAGTGGAGAAAAATAAATTAATGATACTGAATTGGTACTTAAATACTGCGACAACTGTGGAATCAATGTAGTTAGTCTTCTGAGGCTCTGTGTTCTAGACTATTCAGTCACAATTTTGAGTTATATTCTTTGTTTTATCACATAGCTTCTTTGTGCTCAGACTTTAAGATACTCCTCTAGAAAATGATATAAATTAATTTTTTTGTGCAAGTGAAAGTTGATCAGTTGGATATGTTGTGTTTCACTCCCCCTATTTAGAATGTGATAATGGAGTCTGAAGAAAATTTATGAGCCCTCATTCATTCATACTTGTAAGGTGTTTAATGATCTTAGACATTCAATTTTGATGAGGTTGTATTATTAGGAAGAAAATCTTTGGTTTATAATATCTCTAATAATATCATATACCATATAACATATACAGCGTGCATAATATATATAGTATATATGTTATCCATAATAATATACAATGTGTAAAAATATAATAACATATGTAATCTGTATTTTATATATATAATTATATAAATCATATATATAGATCATATCTGTAGGTCTCCAACACTAAAAGTTAACAGTCTGTATTACACAAGAATGTACGTGATTTAGCAGCACCAGGTGCATGAACACAAACTCTGATTTAGCAAATGAAAGTTACTTCTGTTATTAGGTTAGTGCTATAGCCATTGCTATCTGAAATAGATAATTTATCTTTAAAATAATTTGCATCATATCTGAAAGTAATACTGTAGTACTATTAGCAAAGCCACTCTATTTGACATCATCCTTTTCATCACAATCTATAATCCTGACATTATTTAGGTTGTTTAGAGAAATACATTATTAGAACACTGATGTTTCAAAAAAAATTACATAATTATAAATTATTACATAATTGTACATAATCCTAAATTATTTTCTATCTTCCTAATATGAGTTTTGCTTCTGGAATACCTAGTGTACTGCAAAAGATATTTTTTAATGTTTGTATCAAGGTCATATATCTTTGAAGACATAAACGCAAATCTTCCTCAAGCTACAGCAGACAATAGGAGTTTAGAATTAAAATTACCATAAATAATGCAGTACATGTTTATTGACAAAATTATCATAATACATTCCTTCAACTTAGTCATGCATTTTAAAATGAAAAGTAAGCATTTCATATACAGGAGGCGTATCAGAGTTAAATATGTTAACACGGTAAAAACAAATCTCTTTATGATTCACTTTTCAAAACAGTCAAGATTAAGTTAAATGAGTCACTTTCCATCTAGCGATACAAGACATATCTTGTCTGTGTTGCAATGCAATACAGGTGAGCAACAACTGTCTAGACATTTACTAGTCCATTCAGTACATCAGAACCCAGGTCTCTGATTTGTCTCCCCAGTAAAGGAGAAGGGCATCATTGAAACCTGTGGGGAATCTGAGAAGAAAATACTATGGATTTCTGCCTAACATTATTGATGAAAGTTAGGTGTTCTCTCAGAACCATAATCAAGCTCAGGAGGTGACAAAACATTTGTGTGAGGTAAGTAGAAGTCAGGTAAAAAGGAGCCCTATTGTGAAAAAATGGGCTGTTTGGGTGTTTGGATCTGACAAATATCTGGTTTTTGAGAAAAAGAGAGACTGGAAATCAGTGTATCCTTTAAATAAATTAACTCCTTCCAGTAGGGGTTCTTTGTAATTGCCTTTTTTTTTTTTCTTCCACAAACTTACTTCAGCTGCAAAGGTTTTTAACTAAGGGTTCCAAAGAGTAGCCATCATAATGAACATATCTTTGGAAACACAGCTGAGTTTTTCAACTGATGTAGTTTCAATATTTCTAGCAGGCCAGTGTAATTTTCTTTCTTTCTTTCTTTCTTTCTTTCTTTCTTTCTTTCTTTCTTTC
>JANVCC010000018.1:29786260-29803242 GCA_025345505.1 Todiramphus chloris collaris
TTTCTTTCTTTCTTTCTTTCTTTCTTTCTTTCTTTCTTTCTTTCTTTTTCTTTTTTTCAGTCTTTAACTTTGAATGGTTAAAGTCTTAACAACGTAATTTTTTCCTTCTCAGGGCTGACTACCTAACAGGACAGATAGGAATTATATGTTCTTTCTCATTTTTTTAATATTTTTTTTTTATTATTTTTTTTTAAACTGATGGTTTGCTTTCAGCCAGATGGAACAGTTTCTCCTCCCATGACTAAGCCAGATGTTGATTTGCATCAAGTTTTTGGCAAAGAGTTCATATAAGCTTTGTACTGACTGATTCATCTGCATATCAGCCTCATTAATAATGTATACTCTCACTGCAGCGAATAACCATGGCCATCTTTTCTGTGTAATTAATTCATATAGCCTCATCACTGCCCTAGATAAGTGTACTGATACCTACATGTATACTAAGCAGTAATGCCACCTGTGATTCACTAAAAATCAGTATATAAGACCTTTTAAACCGTTATTTTAAGCCTTTATAAACTAAAATCCAGAGTATCCCGATTTAAAAGAAAACATGCACCTGCATGAGATGTGTCCTTCACTGGGAATAGAGGAAACCAAGGCTTGAATTACATGACTTAGAAAGGGAGAAATCAGAAGCATAATATATTTTATGGTCTAATTTTCTCCTTTCTTATGTTTTCCAAGACAAATATGGGAATGTATTCTTTTCATGAAGTTCTTCTGGAGCACTAAGAAGAAACCGTAGTGTTTGGAAGACTGAAAATTTATTATAAGCCAGATGGGGGAGTATGGATAGAGTTTAGGACTGATGTTACCACTGAGGCTTTCAAATCATCTGCTGGGCATAAAGTATCATTAAATTGGCTTTAATGTTGTGCATTTTGTTTTGGTTACTTTCTAAAACAATACTGGTGGTATTCTGTCTATGGGTTCTAAAATTTAAAGTGTGCATCTAATTTTCAGGCTTTCCTCTATATCAGTGAGGACTAGAAACTTAGTCCTTTTAATGATAACTAAGACTCTAAAAGAGGCATGAGTCCAGAAGCTGTAGCTTAATAAAGTCACAAGTGTGGTCATATGCAAAATAAAAATAAAACCTGTTGATAATGCTGCTAGGGAAGAAACTCTGTAACATACCTGATCTTGAAAGATTCAGTTACCACATGAACTGAGCTTATACATATATTTCAGTTTGGAACACACAGGTCTGCCTTGGAAGTTTGCCAGAGGTATATATGATGTCAAAAAATTGCTAGTTTTGTTTTTTTTTAAAGAACAGGACTTTTTTATTTGATCAAGACCTGCAATACTAAGTGGTGTTACGTTTCATAACACTTGGAAGTGAAATGTTTTCAGTTCTTTCTAGACTACAGTTATTGGAATGATTTTAAATAGCGTATTTATCTCCCTGATAGCATTTGTGAATATGTGCAGATTTCAGGAAAGACATTCTTTACAGCGCCTGGAGTCCTGAACACCTGATTGTTCAGATCAGGGAATACTTGTAATTTTCTTCCATATTTTTTTTAATTTCCTCCTTTCTGAGAGAGCCTGGGAAAGCAGCAACATTGATGCATACTGATGGCTTGTACCATCATTTATTTAGGAACATAGCCAATGAAGTCAATACCAACCTGAGAACTGGGAAGTACTCATCTACAATCAATACTCTCACATAAGTTCAGTTGGAAAGGAGATTTGCCAAAGTTTGTGGCTTGCAACATACCTTCATTATCAGTTACTCCAAAACTGAAAGCCTATGACTAGTTTATAGCACAGTGGCCATAAATTAAAAAAGAAATGCTGTATTACTCATGAAAACCTGACACACAGTTCAAAGGAAAGATATTTTCTATTAAACTCTACTGCACTACCCAGATCCATGAGAAATGAAATGTGAGTGTAAAGTATGATTTTGTCTACAGCATGTGTGGATGAGCTGCCCATGAGCTAGACAGGATGATAATCAGTGCTTTAATGGAAGGTAGTTTTGTGTGGTTTATGGAGTAATAAGGATTGTTTACATTTTTTGCCAGACTGTTAAAATATCAGCTCTCAGGTGCATACAGTTCAGATTGAACTTTTCTTCTAACTCCAGCAATAGCCTTTCAACAAGAGTTAGAACTATCAGCTTTTGTATCATTTGAGAAATTGAAAGCTCTTATTTTAATTATAGTGCTGTATTGCTATTAAAATATTCTACAGCTTCAAATGAGTCAACCCACTGCTTCAGTTTCTTTATCTAAAGACTGGAATAGTAACTTCACAGGAATGTTTAGAGATCTGATTAATTAGCTAATGCTGAAGTGTAAGCATGAACTCACCCGTGCCCATCTCCAGCAGTTAAAGAATTCCTTCAGAGAAATAAAAATTGCATTATTCAAGTTACAGGACGAATTTAGATTTGCAGATGTTACCACACTAGAATTTAGTCAAGACATTATGAATAACACTTCTATTTCTGTGTAAAGTATATATGAAATTGTAATAAAAGGCCTTTTTTTTCTTATAACTTGGCTTCATTTCACATAACACATACTCATTTCACAAATGATATACAAATCTGGCCTATAGGTGTATTCTTAAATATGAATCTACAAATAAACATATGAACAAATTTCTTTTACTTCATATCCTAGAACAGAAGTTGCTTAGTTCATAAAACATAATGAGAAACCTAGACAAAAGCAATTTGTATATATTTTTTCTTCAGATAGGAATCTTATCTTCACTGTGGTCTTGTACCTTTCCATTTTTTTGCCTGAATTGCCTGAAAATTAATAGAATTAAATTATAGAAAGAACCATAGGCCTTTTGGTTTGGCTTTTTTTATTGTTGTGTTGTTGGAGGTTTTTTTTTTTTTGTGTTTGGTTTGGTTTGGTTTGGGCTTTTTCAAAAGTGAATAACCTGTCTAGTAAATTCTCTGTTTTAATAACTATATCTTCTAGCACTTTAATTTTACTTTTCAAATAGCATTATGTGTCCATCTCAAGAAGGTATTGCTATATTTGCTGATTTCCTAACTTGATAATTTTGTTGAGTTGATATTTTTGTAATGGATCCACTACTTACAATTTTCCTCCTGATGTACAAAGCATTTCAGGAATAGCTGAAGTGATAAATCAGCAGTGAAAACCTTTTAACTGACATTTTTTAAAAGCATTTGTGTCTTTTTTGTGCAACATGCACAGCAGCCATATTCATATGAAAGCTAAAATAATCAAATAAATTATTTTCATTATCGCAGACCTTAATGTAAACAAGGAACAAAAAACCCCAAACTTAAAAAAAACCCCAAAACCTTAAAAAAACCACCAAAAAAACCCCAACTTACAAAGATATTTAGTAAAAGGATAAAAATAATACCTGGATTATATAGGAGGAAAGGCATACATATGAAGTTATGTGATGAAATTAGTATTCATTTACATATATGGGTCTGTATGTCCATTTTTTCTCAAGTTTAGAAGTAGTTTGGGATAATGTTTTAGGAGAGGAATAATTTAATTAGTCATATGGCTGCTGAAAGAATCCCAAAATAGCTATCAGGAATTACATTTCAATGGACTTAAATAAATATATTTAAGCCTTACTCATAACTGAGTGGCATGGATTTTTTCTTTTAATAAAATTTGAAATGTAGATATAATCCACTTTTGCTAGGGTCAATGCCAAAAAAAAAGAACTGTGACATCTTGTTAAAGTACTCTGCTCTGCCCATAATGCTGTCTGTGCATATTCCAATAGAAAAAAATCTCCCCTCATCTTTTTTTCTTTTTTTTTTTTTTAAGCGCTCTCTTGCCTGCAGCATTGCACTGAGAAATAATACAAGGTGTAAAAAAACTAGCAAACCAATTTACATGGAAAATGAATTAATGCTTTCTTCATCTGACATTAATTTTGTTGGAATTCTGTCTCAAATGGAAAACATTGGCTTTGAGTGCAGAATAATAAGTTACTTCTTTAGACTCAACAGGCTGAAATGCCAGGAATGGGAAGCCATGTCCCCAGTGTGACTGGAATATCAAGTGACAACCTTGCTGGGGTTTTTTACTCCCACTGTTCAGTCTTGTGGGGGAAAGAATGAACAAACTCATCAGGATTAAAATTTGTGGTGCATTAACAAAATTTAATGATAAAGGAATCCATATTTCCATATATTTGCATGTTGCTTCACAGAACCTAGGACATACTCACTAGACTGTCACTAATATTTTGTGGTAGGTCTCCAATTTGCATGAAGACACTTCTTATTCATGAGTGAGTTGCTACTGCTAGCTCTATAACGTTTCAGCTAGGCTAGTCTGTAATTGCTTTATTGTGTATTGTCTGTTGTCCTGTAAGTAGTGCAGCAGCAGTGAGCGTGGGGCAGTTTCTCTCTACCGTATGCACCTCTGCTGGAGAGATATTAGTTTATAACTGGAAATGTGCAGTTGAAACATCATTTATTAAGCATTTTCATCTGCAAGAATGTTCTATGTATTTTTCAGTTTAGCTCTTGAAATCTCATTTTTACAGACTGGCTTTTTCAATACAAAATGCTACTGAAGTTTTTATTGTCACATCCTCTTTTATGAATATAGGCAATATTTCTACTTAGCAATATGAAAGATGACAGTATTTCGGAGGATGGGCTTTCTATTAAGGTTCATGTAGCAAAAAGAAACAGAGAAAGAAGCGCAAATTTTTATTTAGAACATCATCTGACTCTTTTTATGTAGGTAGAGGACAACTGACTTTCTAGATGAACAACTCAGGCCTCAGAATACTTACTCTGCATCTAACACTTCCTCCAGCTTTGTCTGCTAACAACCGTGCTCATCCAGCACACTGGGGCAATCAACAAGGTCAATGAGGGTGGGTGTCAGAGGAACCACTGAAGTTCTTTTAGGATCTAATTTGGGTAGTCCAGAAAGCTCAACATGTAAATAAGAGAGTGAGAGGAATTTTGTCTGGAAAATTCTTGCAATTCTGTTAATATAGTCATTAAAATTGCAGCATTATCATTGTGTCATGGCAAATTTTAAGAAAATTCCTAGGGATTTTTTTAAATGGTAAAATATATAAAATATATAGTTGTCATAGAGTGATTTTCTTCAAGTGCCTTAGAGCACTGTATAATTGCAAAGCTTATAAAATTAATTTTGGACAACATGGTAATTAAAGTGCAGCAGATTCAATTTAGGTTATGTAAGAATAAATTGGTGTCTTTTAAATTTTTTTTCTAATAGTTTATTTGAAAAATATATGGTTTATAATCATCTGTAAATTGCAGATGATTCACAGAAGACTTCCAAGAGAAGGAAAAAAACCACCAAAAAACCACCCACGTGAATAAAGACATTGGTCTTTCTCTTCTTGACCAATAGCTTATAGTTTAGAAAATGTGTTTCTTCCTTTTTAATAGTTTTAACATTTTTTTTTTTACTGAATTACAGTAATACTACAAGAACCTATGTATACTGTAAATGTTATTACAGTCTAATAGGCTTTGAGTAAAACAGTGACATGCACATCTATGTAAACATAATAATTTATAACATATGTCAGTTGCCTATGTGCTAGAATTTAGATTTACACTTAAGGCGTCCAGCAGGTTTTTTTGATGATGTGTGGTTTGATTTTCTCAACACAAAATGAATCACAAGATGAATCAGGCCCTAAAAATGTCTATTTCTCTTCATTGATTATAGGATGAGTTTAGTCATCTAGCTCATTTATAGATAGCCACTTTATATAGGTAATCCACATTTAATTAGATGATTCTACTCTTGTTTCAAGATGAAAGAGTAATATATTGTATTAGTACATCTCAGTTAAAATGTCGATGTATTCCATTTGCTGATCAGACATTTTTTCCATCACGAGGGAGTGTCTCAGCAAATTACTTTGGACATTAAAAATATCTTGCAACTGAAAGTGTTCAAATTCATGAGTTGAAGCAGTCTGGATGCTTGCATTTATATCACTACTACTTTCTTGACTTGTTTCTCACTGCTCCTTTTTTTCTGGGAAACTTCAGGCACAATAAGTAACTTGCAATACTTTTTATCTTTTTTTTTTTTTTTTTAAGTGTATCTAAGTGTAAAAAGATGAAGTATGCAGCAGTGCATTCAGCAGAGCGCATTCTTTCTTAGAAATTGAACTGTCTACCTTATTAAAGTTGGGTTTCACTGTACATCTTACAACTGCTTAACAGTTTGTTGTATTTGCAGCAGCAGTGTATTATAATTTGAAGTAATGAGCCAAACAACCTATTTTTAACTTTTCAAAATTACATACTCAGAGATTTATTTAGAAATTGCGGGGGGTTCACTCATACAATAGTGACTAAAGTCAATGATGAAAAAAAGTAATTCCTTAGTATTTGAAGGAATGTTTTTTCTCAAGAATGTTTAGCATCAAATCAAGCTGTGAGACGGACACCACTGGAAATGCAAGACTTGCATTTTATTTATTGCTGCAACAGACTGCACAGCAATGCAAATAATGATAAACTACCATAATACAGCATCTCAGCCATCCCCTTGAAAGATTATCATGTAAGAGAAAATAATTACCTTTGCCAATTGAAACACTGGACCTTTTAGGAGAGTGGCAGTTTAAATGTGGTTTTTACTGACCCGGTTATCAAATAATTTCAGGTGGTAACATGACCTATTCAAAAACATACTTAAATAATGTACTTAATTTCAGGTATATATTTTAATCCTAGCCTCTTTCATGGGAAGCAATCACATGCTTGAACATTGTAGTAAAATGGGTGTTTCACATTACTGTCCTGAGCCAGCCATCACTTAGCGATCAAAAATGGGGAAGGTGCCCTCTCACCTGGTCCTTTCGCTCCTTACCTGCTGTTGTAGAACACTCTCTGTGCTTCTGTTATCCCCACTGGGAACTAGGTAAGCACAACTGAAGTTGAAGGCATAAGAAAATGAGGGCAGGAAGTGGACCTTTTTTATAACTTTTAACCTATTTTTAATTATTAGCTGCAGTACTATGCAGATTGCTGAAAACAGATCCCTTTGCCTTAGCAGATAGAAGATTCTATCACTTATAGGAAGCTGTGGAGCTCGTACTCAGAGTACTCATATATTTAATGACTATTGTTTAAAAAACTATTGCTTAGCTGCAAAATAGACTTTGCAAAAAAAGCTAAACATAGATGATTTTGCTAGTGCATAGAGGGTTCTAGTGGTTATAGGTTAGCTTGGGATGCAGGGGAGCCTCACTTCCCTCACCCTCTAAATATTTTGGCATTTTGCAAAATATGTTAAGTCACTCTTTAAGAGTCATGGTCATATTAGAATATTCTCTTCTGGCCTCACAAATTATTATATGCAAAGTGGAATAGCCTCAGCAGTTATAGAATGATATTCCCGCCCCCCTCCCCCCACCCCCCACCCCTCCCCCCATTAATATATAGCTACATTGTAAAATACTTTTATGGGAGATAAGAGTTCAAAGTCCTTCTGTCAAGTATAGAAAATAAAACTTTTGTAAACTCTTCAAATCCCACCTCTTATACTCAACTTCATTAGAAGAACAGAGTACAATAGTTTTACTTTAGTAGGGCTTGGTAGATTGAGTCCTTTCTGCAAAGACTAGAAAAAAATACAGTTTGTGAAGCCTGATAGGGTTTAGTCTAAGATCAGTGCTTCACTCATTAGCAAATCCCAAAGCAGAACTTTGGTTACCATGAGAGCTTTAATTTTGGAAACTTAGAGCTCTGCAGACTTCAGACTTGAATAGACATCAGCAAAGTAGATATTTCAAGCATCTGTGTTTTGTATTCAGTTCCTAAATCCTGATTATGTCCCACTTTAGTTGCCGATGCCCTTTTTGCAATGTCATCTATAAAACCCAGATCTAGAAGGTATAGCTCTGTGAGAGTATTAGTCTCTCACTGTGTTCAACAGAAATTTGCTATCTTTGAGAATCACAGTTTTAGGATGATAAATCTTACTGAAAAGCATGAAACTTAAATTCTTAAATACCCCTGTGTTTCATAAGGAGAAAGTTTAATTGTGCAAGAAATTTGGGGTAATTTTCAGTTTCTTAGGTGTCCCAGTGGCTATCAAAATGAAATCAATAGAACTGAATTAGATGTCCAGAGCCCCTGTACAATGCCTCACAGGAGAGAGGCAACTGAGGGAAAGGAATGTCTTTATTATGTTTGTGTACTGCAGAGATTTCCAGCGTAGAAATACCTAGCTTGGGTACTGAAACGGTCTGCTGTACGGCATGTTGTGCAGACTAATGTACCATGAGAATACAGGCTCCCTGCAGTAGGAAGCTAGATCATTTAAAGTGGACTTTGTTATCTTCACACAGCACTGTCAGACTCTGCAGTAAAGCCAGATACTGACAATGGGCCTGACACAAAACTCACATGGTTCTGAGTAAGGACCTGATTAAACCACTCTATAGAAAACACTGTGAAGGAAAGTAGGCATAAACTCTGCTCATTGAAGGTCAGAGTAAGGTGTGTGTCTGTGCCCAGGGCTTTTTGGATTATGTGTGAAAGCCAGGTCAGGTGTTTCCTGAGAAAGAGGTAGTTCCTACCTGTTGTACCCAGTGATAAAAGATGTTAGTTTTTAAATGCTTCAGTGGCCTGACTTCAAACAGTTTTGCAGCCACTAGACAGCTAGACTATTCAGTTCCGTGGGGGTTGTCTTTTTCCATCCTGTCATTTTTACTGCTGTTTCTTCTTGCACAAGTAACTATTCATTGAAGCAAAACTTCTGATTTTCATCCCCCCAGCTGTGTGGTTTAACAGGTTGATTAGAGAGTCAGGCAGCAGTACAATATGTTTTAAGGAGGTTATCACAACTTACCTCTTTTAGCCATGTTTTCTCACCCGGCATCCCAACTCACCCCTTCTTAGTTCTCTCTTTGCAACTCTTGCATGGCTGTGCTGCAAACACACGCAGCGGAGCAGTCCGAAACCCGGCACTTTTCTCTAATTTGAGTACTGATGAACTTTGCAATACAGTCCCAGAAAAGGTTATATAAGGGTAAAGGAAGATGGAGACTATAAAAGGGTACAGAGCACGGTAGTGAAAATGCCCAGACGAAAGGGAATAGAAACGCCTTAAACTGCACTGACCATGAAAAACATACTAGGATGTAGTGTGGGATTAAATTAAGAGTGTCCCTGCTCCCTTGCCTTTTGGTTCAATTAATGGTAAAATTACAGAATTGAATCCACACTAAAAAGATGTAACAGTTTAACTGCATCAGTACAGTCAAAATGGTTCAAGGTTTCTATGTAGACTAGCCCTAAATTTATAGGCTTGTTCATTAACAAGGTCCTTACAGAACTGTTGTCCATAATCCAAAATCTTTGCTGTAGGCAATCTTGGCAGACTGACCAAGAACTGAGTGGATATGGAAAATGAATTGACTCAGTACTACAAGGAGAGGTTTCTCCAGGGTCCAGATTTGAAGTCCATTAGTGAAGAAGTGTATGTTCCCACTGTTCAGGCTGAAATTTTCCACAGATTAAAAAGAAGACTTCGATGCACAATTCTGGAAATCTTCCATGAAATAAAAGGACAATAAAAACCCTCAACCCTTCTAACCTTAATGGTGTTCTGTTCCAGCTATATTAACTGATTTTTAGTTTGTTGGGTTTTTTTTTAATAGAAAAGAATGGCCAAAGCCATATTGGTATCAGCATAAGCAATCAAATTGAAAGCTGTGCTTACATTTTAGCATCTTTTATGGTTTTTTTACACTGCTCCGCAAGGAGTGTTTACAGACACCTAAATCACTAGTATATACTTCTTGTGAATAAATTCTATATATGAAGTTGAAACAGCTCAGCAGAGGACTGTGAAGTTCTGCATGTAGGCAGGACTCATCATCTATTTAGTGCAAAGGAAGAAGCAACTAAGTGGGTAGAAGTTCTGAAGGAAAAGATCTCAGATTTGGAGTGGATGACAAATTCTGCATGAGTCAATGTTATTAAGCTACTGCAAACAAGGCAAATATCCTACTGGGATAAGTCAACAGGAATATAACCTGTAGGAGTAAACCTCCCATTCTGCTTAATGCAGGTAAGACTACAGCTCAAGCACTCCATCAAGCTTCGAGGAAGACATAAAGCAATTACACAGAGTCCAGAGAAAAGCAATGAAACAGGCGAGAGGTCTAGAAAATACAGCCTCTGAGGAAGGTATTTGAGATTGTTAAGCGTCAAAAAAAAAAAAAAAAAGTGGAGAAGGTATCATAGCAGTCTTTGAATAAGTAAATAGATGCTAGAATGAGAAAGGGGAAATACTGCTCTCAAATAACAAGCTTCAAGGACAGCGTGAGACACTGGGTAAAACATTCTAAAAGAAAGATTGATTGGGTGTTTGAGTGGAGTGCAGTGATGTAGAATTTCTGTTACTGGATATTTTTAAGAAAAGGTTAGACAAATACCTGTCAGGAATTACCTGTGTCACTAGGATAGATAGAGGAATGACTTTTTCAGTTGCTTTTTATACCTATGATCTATATTTCTCTTGGAGTATACACCTCAAGAGTAAAATAATCTAATATAATTTCATAAAATGCACTGGGAACAAATATATATATATCTGACTTAAAATATTAAAAAACTAATGGAAACCCCACAGCAACTGTCAGGTCTCTTGAATAATTATAAGGTGAGAAAAAACATACTCAAATGAGTCATTCTGCATGCACCAGAACTCTGGGAATGCAGTCATTTCTTAGTATACCAAAAATCTCAACTTAATTGCTGGCATTTCATAAAATCTGCAAGAGGTTTTTGTTTTCTTTTGATTTGTTTTGTTGAATGTCTTTGATAAAATCAATTTTCTAATTAAAAAAATTAAAAGGATAAGTAAAAGGAACAAAAGTCATAAAGCATGATGCAGTTATATGTGAAGACAAGTAATATCTTTATAATGAGATAAAAACAGTTATTTACTATGTGTTTAAAAAAAAAAAAATCTTTGGAAGAAGCTTAACCGGATGGTAAACTCTGTGAAGAAGTAGAAAAAATAAAAATACCAGGTGAATACAAATCAAAACCACTGAAATTTTCTAGGACATGAAGGTCAAGACTGAGTACTCTGCATTGCAGAAGACTCAGTGAATGTAGTATTATGCATAGCGATGCATTCTTAAGTACTATCAACAATATGGCTAGGAGAAGAATTATATTTTGTAATTTGTAGTCTTGAACAGTTTACTGAATTATCTGGCTATTCTGTTTGTTAAGACTGAAAAATAGAGCTTTTTAATTTTAATTTGGGGAAAAATAAATACAACTCATCATTATGAAGCTGAACATCGCCCTAGGGGTGTAACCTTCTGCAGTTTGATTAGATCCTGTTTTATTTGGTCTCACATCACTTTTTTGCCAAAATAAAAATCAAAATGAGTTACAAAGGAAACACTGTAAAATAAACAAAGATCTATTTAAACTTAATTCAGGGCTGTGAGGTAGTGTTAATGAATGAGCATTAAGCTGCAGGTGACAGAGCAGTACATAACCACCTAAGCAACCTATTTCATATATGTGTCAAATGAAAGAAGGAAACAGGAGTGGTGTAGGTTGGTTGTCAGACAACTGCCTGGGATGGTTGTTTTCTTGGTCAGTGCCCAGCTGTCTCAAAACTTAATGAATGTTTTCAAGACCCTGGATACTTCTTATGTAATATGCATATTTATATGTGTATAGAATAATTTATTTTTTATAGCAGTGACCTAACTCCTCAGGCATGCCAAGAAGAGGGAAAATACTAATTTTTTAAACCCATTGCATAAGACTTTTCAGACAACAAATTTAAGTAGAGAGTGATTTTTAGGATTTACCAGTCAAAGCATTAAGACTATATATGCCAGTCATCATGACTACCTCTGTACCAGTAAACTCTAAAAAGCAGTGTCTGCCTTGGCCCTCTCCCTGAGGAAAAGTGGCATGGGAGTTTTCATCCAATTCACTGAATGCTCTTCCCTTCAAAACTGGGACCAACAGAAACTGGTGTGGGAAAACCCACTAGCCACCACACTGCCATCAGGATGCAGAAGCTCATGGCCCTGCGTAAGTGTATGTATGAAAGCCACCAGCAGACAGGGATTCACATCAGGCCATGGTGTATGCGTGCTCCCAGCACTGTGATTGTGGGTGACCCATGCCAGGACAGGGATACTAGGAATGGAGGAAACCATGAAGAACAGGGAAGTTAGCACAACATGGAAGACTTGGCCATAGGGCAACAGAATAATATTTTGCTCAGAGCATCAGAAAACTGTTATGCATATATGACACCAACCTCCCTGCTGCCTGTCACCTCCCCAGTGAAATTTTGGGGGACTGAATGTAACCAGAGGAGAAAATACAGAAAGCTGAGATTGTGGAGGAGGGAGGATAGATGTTAATGTGCTTGTTTACTTGTTTGTGCTCTTCTTTTTCACAATACCTAAAAGAGTGACCATCAGTTTGATTGACTTCAGTAAAATTCCCCAGCTGGTGTCAGGTTGCCCCTTGACACCCATGTTGTTCTTACAGCTATGCCCAGGAGGTGATAGCATGATCCAACTCAGACCAAAGTCATGTCAAGCACTGGCCATGCAGTATGAATGTTCACAGGACAATGCTTGATCATGTGCTTTGGCCATTTTTGCTTTGTCAGGATAGCCTCTGATTAATCTTGGAAGAAGAAAATCCAGAATAGTATTAACTAATGCATTTGTATTTTGGTAGCACAACTTTGCTGAAATAGAGTATCTGTTTTCATCCTACTTCTCCCTTGCCTTAGTTGCTTCAGATGCAGTTTTATCCAAGAAGAAATAAGTGAAAAATGAGAGTCATAGCCCTATCTTCGAGCAAATGCCTCAGACCTAGTGTGTAGTGTGGCAGATACCTGTGATATGCAAATTCCCAAATATCAACAGGTAAAGTAAGAACCAGGGATTGACTTTTCCTCGGCTACAGGGAGCTCTAGAGGACAGTGTCTACTTCACTTCTGCCCCTTGAGGACATGACTAAGAGATCCATTTTCACTAACCACTTCAGAATGCCTTGTTCTTTCTCAGGACAAGCAGTAGTTACTGCTCAGTGGAGATTTAGGTTTTCTGTTAAATGGGAAATGTTTTAAACCTCTTAAAACCATAACAATGCAAACATTTCATTCACTGTGATATTTTAGTAACTTTCAAATCATTTCTTAAATATTCCCTTTGCACAGTTCTTCTTTCTTTAACACTAGCATATTGCTGAGTTTTTATTTTTACACAGAGAACTTCCACTGTTTCTTTCTATTCTACATGCCTTCTTTCTCCTCATTGCTGCACTTAAATTTCTTGTAAGAATTCTATGTGCCCTGCCTCTCTGGACTTTCATTCTCGTACTTATTGCAATGCAGTCAAGCTAGCACCTCCCTAGTATTATTACAGAAAAAAACAAAAAACAAACAAACAAAAGGATTATCCTATACAGAGAAAGTCTTGATAATAGTAATAGTACATTTTAAATTGTAATACACCTATTTCTCAGTTTCAACCCTTTTCCAGCTGTTACACTTTTCCTTCCACTCCGCCTCTGGGTCCTACGGTTCGCACCTTAAGCAGGGTGTGTCTGCATGAAGGGAGTAACTGCTGGTTACTGTTTTCTGTATGAAGCAATATATGTGCCATAAAAAGATAAACAAAGGGGAAAAAAAATAAAATAGCCATAGCCTCCTCATCTGCTAAAAAATCACTGTAGGAAAAAACAAGCTTCAGGCAAGTCAGGAAGAGTTCAGGCAGGGCAAGCCCGAGGCAAAAGCTTATGGTCTCGTACTAGCAATAGCAATATTGCATTTCAGGGCTACAAGGTAACATAGTGTCTAATTCCTGAATCCTAATTGTGTTCTTGCTCTCTCTTAAGTGTAGTTTCTTCCTTTTGTATGCTTACCAGAAGTGCCTAATTGTCTCTCCTGGAAAAAAAAAAAAAAATCAGCCTGTGACATGCTTTCTTTTCTAATCTCCCCAGCTCCGTTTGAATGCATCTTTTATACTGGCTTTTTTTTTTTTTTTTTTTTTTTTTTTTTTTTTTGTCTGTCATCTATTGTCTTCTTAGCTCCATTATTTCCTAATTTATTCCCAGCTCTGATCATTCTTTTACATTTAAGAAAATTTTGAATTAAAACCAAAACAAAAATAATAGACCTCTTCTGTATTAGCCACATGCATGTGAACATTGGAAGTAAGTCCCTTTCACTATTTCTTTTAAGCAAATTGTTATTCCTGGCAACCATACTAATGAGGCAAATAGTTGAATATGAGTTAAAAGTAGTATTTCTCATGAACATGCTAAAATAAAGTGCTGCATTTAGCAGATTTGATTTCTAGAATGCATGATTAGAAGAGGGTACCTGAAAGCCAGTTTCTGTTTTTATGATTGCAGATTTTATCACATGAATTGTATTAAAATTCATACTGAGCAATTGTACGCACGCAGCTATGGCTGTGGTCGTACAGGCTTTTAAGCTGCTTTTTTTTTTTCACAACTCCTACGTAAAATCTAGTAATAGTTGTGGGGACAAGAGACAGTATAAATCAACAAAACCTTTTGCACATACTAAGGACTACATTTAATTCTGCATATCCTTTCAGTATCCTTTGTAAACATTAGCTGTCGTTCTATTAACACTTCGAAAGTTAATGGAATATTAAGTTAATCGTGGGCAAAATTCTGCAGTAAGGACATCACCCAGAGCCTCAGCACAGAATTGGATCTTGACCAGGACTGCTGTCACTCAGACTGAAGTTGTGACACGGGAGCTTTAAAATCCAAGCGAGGCTAGGAAGAGAAACATCTAGAAATCACCAGAGCGTGCAGACTTAGCTCGTATTAAAAAATCCAGTTGTGATTTTTTCAGGCCATAACCCTCTAATTATGAAACAGCAGACAGTATTCCGCTCTCCAACGGTTACGGCTCCGAGTGCTCGCTCCCAGAGCGGTGAGAAGGGGGGGATGCCGCCTCCCCCAGCCGAGCGGCTGGCTGCCGGGCGGCGGCCGTGCGCGGTCTCCCGGCTCCCACTAGCGGCAGCCGGGGCGGCGGGTCGGGCCTCGCCGCTCCTCGCCGGGCCTGCCCCGGACGGGGGCTGCCCTGGCCGGGGGCTGCCCAGGCCGCAGTGCGGTTCAGCTTGCTGTGCGTGGCTCCGGGCTTGCCGGCAGAGCTGGCAGGACGGCTGTTTTCGAAAGAGCCGAGCCGTTATCTGTGTCCAGATCCTCTGCGAGCAGGTCGTGGGGTTTTAAAGCAAGTTGTTCTGAATTACTCGGTAGATGGGGTTGCATAAAGATGTTGTGTGCTCAGAACCGATTACTTAGTTTACGGTATGTATTCTTTAGAACGATTTCTGTGAGTCATGTGGTATAGTGGCTCTGTCTGGTTGGATGGCCTAAGCTTTCCAAGCAGAAGAGAGATCCTTATTCTATTTCTAATTGAACTGAATGTTCTTAGTCAGTTAATGCATTTATTGTACAAATAATAAAAGAGCTTTTCAATATGCTAGTATACTGGTGCAAATACTCTTACATATGCTTGTTTACAGAGATTTTGGTAACCATGAATATTCTTTTGAAGAAAAGTTGTTTACTGAATATTCATAAAGAGTTGGAGGAAAAAGAGGTCATGAATATGAACAAGTCTAATTTGGTTGGGGTTTCTTTGCAAAGAAAAGGCAAACATTCTATTTTGCTGTTGTCGTGCAACTCTATTTTTTCCACTTATAATGACATTCACATTTAATTCAGCAACTGAAAGCTGAGACTCAGGTATTTTTGCCTTTTCAGTAAATTATCAACGTTTCTCTACTGAAGGCTCAGCATATATACAGTGTTATGCTGTCGTTTCAGGGAAGTGTGCACAACATTGTCCATAATTTTTTCAGTCTGTGACTGAGTCAGTCATTTAAATAAAACAAAAAAATTGCACTAAATTCTTTCTTCCTTAAATGTGTTTATTTTTCTGATGAAAGATATGAGGAGAAATTAGGAACAGAACTTTGTTCCCTTTTCTTTAAAAATTAGCTTTCAGGAGACTATGATTAGAAAAAAAGGAATTAGAAACTCTGGGGTTTTAATTTCCTGTCAGTTAAAGAAAATAACTTTGGATTTTACCCTTACTTTCAAAAAACCTTTTTTTTCTAGTTTCTAGAAATTACAACCATTTTCATGTTTACAGGCATCTATAATTTATGATACTTTTGAAAAACTAGGAACAACATTTAAAATTCAAATACAATGTGTAGAGGTACAGTGAGAGAAAAGAATTAGTTAAAAATACTCCTTGCATTTAAAGAAGGTTATCCAAGTCAAATTTGGGCATAACATAATTTGAATGTTTTTAAAATTCTCAAATAAAGATACTTAAAATAATAAGGAAGACATTTAAAATGATAAATGGCATAACTATTTACATCAGTGAGTCCTACTCACTTTCCATGGCTACTTGATGCCCATGTGTGATTTTTAAAATGTCTGCCAATCTGTTTAATTATTTTTAGCAATTAAGGTTGTAATTTGTGGATGTTGCTTCAGCTTCTTGCCATGTTGACTGATGTCTCAATGTGTACAATCTATGTCATGCCATATGTTCCTTGCTAGCTCCTATTAGGCAGAATGATTTTTTTCTTTCTAATCAGGTTTTTGCTGGTACATGTTTCAAGAGAAAATGGAAAATCAAAATTATTTGGATCTGTTTCTCTACTGTTCTGCTCCTTGTATCTTTTTCTCCTGAACATGGCAAGTGAATATGAATTGCCAATGAACAGAGAATTCTTGTTTGCATGTTTTTCTATGCTCACTTTGTCCAAGTAAAAATAGTTCAGAAAGTAATAAGCTACTGAGAGGCCAGTCCTGTGTGGATCCACTAGCTTCAGCAGATTACTCCCAAACTGCAAGTATAAATCACTAACTTTACTGAGTCCATTAAAAAAAAAAAAAAAAAAAAAAAAAAAAAAAAAAAAAAAAA